>OX453268.1:2230578-2282479 GCA_949709985.1 Luffia ferchaultella | reverse complement strand
CTTCCCTTCTTTCTACAAGTACAAGAGTCAGACAGATGTCAACTTTCCTAGGAAGTCCAACCCCATCCGTTTAACCCCCTATATATCGTCTCTAAGTATTATGCTTCCAAACACTGAAGATAGTGTCCATCAACTAACCGCCAACTGCCTGTACAGCAGCCTCAGCTCATCCAAAGGCGGGTAGGAATCCACGGTGAACATCAGCGTGTAGGAGTGTGGACTGCGAGCAAGTGGAGGCGACGTGAAGCGTGCAGGCCCCGGCCGACCCGACACTTCGACGTGTTGACGGGCTCTGCCCAGACTGTTGTCGGCAACACAACTAGAAGAAAAAAAACATAGTTGATGGCAATGATATGATATGTATTAAAAGAGGTAGAGGTCATGCTAGCGCGAAGGAAATGATAAGCCAATTCACCTAATCAGGTTATAATACTATTGATATGTTAAAATAGAAACCAAATTATAACTAAATTATATAAAAAGTAAAACTAAAAGTATTTACAAATTAAAAAATACTATGTAAATTATGATAAATGACAAAATTTTAAAGAGACGATGGGTTCAGGGTACCAAGGATGCTTGCCGCGTTGCCGCGCTGTATTGCGACACTGATCCTCTGAACAAAGTACTCCTTGCTCAAAGGATCCCCTGTCAACAGACACAGCGCGACACCCAAATCGTGGACAAATGCTTTGGTATCCTTGGACCAGGGACCCATCGTCTCGACAGCAAAAGGGATGAAATGGTAACGATTTAAAAGTTCCATGTGCTTGGCTGTTTTCCTGCGAGCTGCTGTCTCAGCAGCTGCTCCAGTTTTTTTAGATGTATTTTTTATGTAACTTTGACACAATGTATCTACGCAAGTTACATCCCAAACAAGAGCTTTACCACTTTTGTATGGAACCATCGTGACGCCATCGGGTCTCTTGCCGTCACCCCGAAAGATACCTTGAGGCTCAAGACAGGAAGGTATCTGTGCAGAGGATAGAGCGTCTTTTACAATGTTGTTGAGACGATAATGCCTGGAAAAGCGACCAGCATTTTTTATGCAGGAGAGCCCATGGAGACCATAAGTATCTGCATTTTCCCCACAAGCACAACGGTGAGATCGGTAAATATTGAGACCTAATCTCAAAGAGACGGCGATGCGTAAGGAGGCCGGGTCAAGCAACGAGCCCAAATTAGGAGAGGGAATAGCTCGCAGCCAGGCACCGGACTCACTTTCACATGAAGCCAGGAGACGCGCTTCATCAGTGATTGATGATCTTCGAAGTGTGTTAATTTTATTTAATCGCCTATTGGCCTTTCCTTCTAATTTATGTTGACTAAACGTAGTTTAAGCATAATTTTTTGCACCTAGTTATGTCTTTCTACACCTTAGTTCACACTCCGTTTTATATGTATACGCTGACTGTGATTGGCCGCGTGGTCAGAGACCCTAACTGCGGAGCCAAGGATAGCGGGTTCGATTCCCGCCCGGGACAAGTATTTGTGTGCATGAAGATATTTGTTCCGTGTCTGGGTGTAAAAGTACATAAAAGTACTATATATGTATATATTATAAAGAATATTTATGTACATAAATAAGGTATACGCGACAACAACGCCTAGGCCCCAAACTAAGCATTTGCTTGTGTTTTGGGTACCAAGCGAAGACACCACATACATATAATAACCAAGACCCGGTACCAGTATCAATATTCATCATATAAATACTGACTCGAACTGGGATTCGAACCCGGGACCTCTAGCTTCGCAGGCAGGGTCGCTGCCCACTAGGCTAAGCGGTCGTCGTTTTCTGTGTAGATATTATATACATTATAAAAAATATTTATGTACATAAATAATGTATACGCGACAACAACGCCTAGGCCCCAAACTAAGCATTAGCTTGTGTTTTGGGTACCAAGCGAAAACACCACATACATATAACAACCAAGACCCGGTACCAGTATCAATATTCATCATATAAATACTGACTCGACCTGGAATTCGAACCCGGTACCTTCAGCTTCGTAGGGTCGCTGCCCACTAGGCGAAGGGGTCGTCGTATGTATATCAGTTGTCTAATACCCCGTAATACAAGCATATTACTCGCTTACTTTGCTACTAGATGGCGCTATGTGCGAGGTCGCAGTTATCTTAAAAATAATTCTATCTTGTCTTTGGCTCTAAATAAATAAAAGAGAAATAGTCACCTGTAATTGCCGAAGTCCTCAGGCTGCACATTTGCAATCAGCAAGGTATGGTTGTTTCCTCGTGCCGACATGGAGACGCGTTCTGACGCGCTCAATGGGAACGAATTCTGGTACCATGTCACCTGGAATTGTTTTTTTTTAGCAAAATAAGAAGTAGAAAATTTAAAAAATAAAACTCGGTAATTGAAATAAGAGAGTGAAATTAGGTTCATTGTTTTATACGGAAAAAGAATATATTCTTAATTCCAATACAACTCTTCAGGTATGAATACTAAAGAAATAAATACGTAAACCTTTTTTGACAGCACTTTCTGTATTCCTTTTTAAACGATTTGAACACTTTTACAATGAGATCCCAGTTGACATTCAAGATATACCTTTTAACAAGTTTAAAACTACAATAAAACGAAATCTTTATGCAAAAGCTTATTATAAAGTATCGGACTACTTAGATGATGAAAATCGATGGGTGTAAGCCGTTCACCTATCAGTTTGTTTCAATAATATTAATTTTAGGCACTTATTGTTAAAAAATTGTTTATAATTTTGTTAAAAAGAGCGTCTTTGAGTCACTTTTTGAATGCGCCTTTGTGGTGACATTCTTCCACAAAGTAATGTGACGTATTTCAAGATTACCTATACTTATATACTTATAATATTATAAAGCTGAAGAGTTTGTTTGTTTATTTGTTCGTTTGTTTGAACGCGCAAATCGCAGGAACTACTGGTTGGAATTGAAATTATTCTTTTGTGTTCGATAGTCCATTTATCGAGGAAGGCTTTAGGCTATTATTGCATCACGCTACGACCTACGACCAATAGGAGCTCTATCAATGAAAAATGTTGCAAAAACGGGAAAAATTATTCCTTTTGAGAGCTTTCATTATGCGTGCTGCGTAAACGGTTGATGTTAAGCAAAAATCATGTAATATGGAATTGTTCCCCTTTAAAAGTTCTAACCAAAAGTCCGCGACAGCATAGTATCTTTTAAGGTTGACTTACTTTAACTTTTTTTATGGCAATCAAATTTGTTGCTAGACGCGCCAGAGAATTTATTTGTTTGGATGATGACGATAAACCATAGTGTAATGATACTATATGGTTGGACTAGCGATCCACCCCGACTTCGCACGGGTGCAATGTACTAATGCGTGGAACGGGAAGAGGAACGTTTCCGTATTCCACCTGGGCGAAGCCGGGTACGACCGCTAGTATTACATAATTACGAAATAAAGATATTTGATTTGGCGGCTTTTTGTACATTCTTGTACACAAGCGCGGCGATCTGAAATAGGTATATGTTTAAATAGCAGATTCCCTGAAGATAGTTTCTATCAAACCAATGGGGTGCTTTCAGCCTCACATAATTGTGATTTGAGAATAAAATCAAATCTACAGGAAAAAAAGGTTATCAGAAGAATTTTTAGAAGAAAAAGAAAGAAGGGTAGTCGGGGCAAATAAAATGAGAAACATTTTACAAAGGAAACGGCTACAGGGCAAATGAGAAGAAGAAAATTAGAGAGGCAAGGACAATTTATTAGGAATCTTCCTTGATTCGTAAACCCATTCAGAGAAAGCAGTTTTAGAACTCTAGCTAGCATTCACCTCTGCAGGCGGGTCAGCCAGTACGGTGCAAAGCAGTTCCGCTCTGAAACCTTCTCCGGTGTGCACCCACGACCTCTCCACCGTTATTTCTGGTGGATCTGAAAGAAAAAAACAAAACAATAAAACCACCGCGAAAAACAGGCAAAAGTTCTTGGAAGACGCAAAAACGTTAGAACCGTTGAGTATAAAATGTGACGTGTGTATTTTTCATCGCGAAGACGCCAAATTATGCAGTGAAATGCTGTAAAAATACGTCCAAAAACAAAAAACAATGATATGTGGTGTGACTTTTCATTTGTAAGTATGAAAAAGTGTGTATGTTTCCCCCTGCAAACGCGTCTCACCCTCCGCTGAATAGAACGCTTCATCTTATACAGTAAATGTCTTACCGTGTCTCTAGTGGGAAGGCGGCGGGGATATTTGCTAACTCTATTATTGCATGTAATGTAAAGTCTATCCGTTATATTAGATCTCGGTACACCGAAAGGCAAAGCAGGAACGAAATAGACAAACTAAAATATATTTATTTAGAGGAAACAAAAACTTATCACATTCTTCATCACTCGACGTATCCTTCGTTTGTGTGTTTATAGTTAAACGTATTTTGTCATTTACTTACTCCGTGAAGCGTCGATAGCTTTATACCGATAAATTTTCGCTGAAACTGTACGCCGCACGCACAGTCCATCGGCTTCTAACTGTGTCTGTAGCTGTACTGTGTAACTGCCGGTTTTCGATCGTTTCGAAATATTATAATAATAATAATAATTTATTTTGTCGTGTTTAATAATAATTAATAATTTATATTGCGCGTGGCATCTACGTATTTCTGTTCATCCAAAATTTCACTCACACAGAACTTGCAGCACAAATTCGGTAACCAAAGGTGGGCCGACTCCGTTGTCGACTGTGCACGCGTACTTCCCACTGTGCTGGCGTTCCAGACGAGACAGCTGCAGTTGAGGGCCCTCTCCAAGGCGAATGCTGGAATCGTTCTGCTGGAAATACCGCTATATTAATTTGTGTGATGTTAGACTGACCGATTTGCCGATTAGAGACCGATAGAGAGAGCCAAGAAGGGTCACGGGTTAAACTCCAGTTAGGGTGTAATATTTGTATGCATGAACATGTCTATTTGTTCCGTGTCTGGGCGTAAAGGTATCTATATATGTATATATTATAAAAAATATTTAAGGATGTATATCAGTTGTCTAGTATTCATAATACAAGCTTAGTTTAGTATGAGACTAGATGGCGCTGTGTGGGATGTCCCAGGTAGGTATTGTAACGCTGGCTAGTTATAAGCCAGACGTTCGATTAAAATACATAATTTGAATTTGAATAAATTCAAATTATGTATGTGTTAGGAACACGAGCCCGGGATGGCTCGGCCTGGTTTTTTGACAAAAAGAATTCTGGGGTGTACTAAGATCGCGAAGTGTTATACGAATATATGTTTTATTGTGTTATTGTAATCGCGTTTACGAAAGTGTCGAAATACAAAGTCTTTTCCTTCCAGCATTCATATCTTTCATTTCAGCTCTGTACCCAAACAAACATAATTAATAGAAAAATAAAATATATATAAAGAGAGATATAAAAATATTACTCTCTACAGTATTATTACTATAGATTCCTTCAAATATTACACAAATAACTTCTACGGCGGATGGTCGGTACAGTAATCTAGGTCAAACTAACACAACGTAGGCGTAGATATTATTATTAATATTTTTTTGTATTTGTTATTTGATGCTCTATCATTGGTTTAAAGAAATGGTTCTTCAATATGTTAATATACAGTGGGTTACGTACCTACACTACTTTGTTTTAATCGTACTACAGACCAACTTAGTGGGCTACAACCCGTGAACTAGTAGATAGTCGTGATAATTTTCCTAGCAAGTTTGTAATGTACTACTTTAAGGAATTTCATCAGTTTTTTCGAAACAGTGGTTCAAAAGGGACACGCAATATACGTAAGAAGCGGTCACTCTATTGGGGAAAGTTTGGCAAATGGTAGTTCCAACTTCTTCCACCAGCCCGTTTGCCCCACTGCAGGGGTTTAGGCCTCCCCCCAGGGTGAGTGGGATTTGAGCTTAATCCATCACGCTGCTCCAGTATGGGTCGGTGGATTTTAACGACTGCCATATATTGATTGCAACTGGGACCAAGAGCTTAACGTGCTCTCCGAGGCACTGAGTCAGTGATAGTTACGTACTAAAGTGGGGAAAAACTCTTTGGCTTACGCCCGAATTCGAACCACGGCCGCACGGCCTCCTAAACCAAAAATAGGTTCCTGCCACGATACTGTACTTTGTAAATGGTACTTAATTTTAACAAACCATTAAAAACCGTCACAAAGATTTTAAAATAGCTATTCAGCGATACCTTATTCGAGATAGTAAGTAAAATTATTGTGCCCTCTCTGCGTGTATGGGAGACAAGATATAATTTTTTTTAACATTCTAATACACTTTTACACCGTGTTCGTGTGTGAACGTAGTCCTAACTTACAGAGCGTGTAGAGCTTGACTATCACTGACTCCGTGCCTCGGAGAGCACGTTAAGCCGTCGGTCCCGGTTGCCATCAACATATGGCAATGGTTAAAATCCACCAACCCGAAATGGAGCAGCATGGTGGATTAAGCACCAAACACCCTCATCCCGAGGGGAATGAGCCTATGCAGTGGTACATAATGGGCTAACATGGAGTATTAGCCTAAGTCTGCGGGCGGATCAATGGCCGATTAATGACTATTTTTCCATAAGAGAAATAAACAGTATTCTTATTTTACGCTATACCTCCTATTTCCCGCGACACGCATACAAGCGCTAAATCAATCAGGATATTTAATCAAATGAATTTTTCTACATAGCAGACCAATTGGACAATATGTTGATCTGTGGTTGACCTGCAAGGAATATATATGCACCGCCAAGACACCCTTCGTCGTTCTGGCACATCACATCCGATGATAGTCTGTGATGGTCACGAAACACTTACGGCCTTAGTCCAGACGACGCTCGGTACTGGATTGCCGGACGCCCTGCACTCCAGCGCCGCTGCCGCTCCCCTTCTCGCCGCTATATGCCTGCTGTCGGGCGCCGCTCGCACACTAGGCGGCACCAAAACTTCCACTGTATGCACTTGGTCTCTAGCAACCCGATCAGAAATCTGGCACACGTAGTCACCGGCATCCTGGAATGGTAGAAGAAAAATTTCATATAATGGGATTCCAAACGAAAAGGTTTTTAAAGATGGCGTCAGAGGAATAATTTTAAAAAAGAAATCTAATAAATGTTTAAAATATCCTGTTAGACAAAGAGGGCAATACCGCACGGCATACTTAGCTGTGACGTCAAGCCATTTAAAATAAATGTTAAATTTCGTTTTACAAGAAAGAGTTTTTTTTCCTCGGAAGAGGAGAATCTTTTCCTAGACAACACCAGCAGCGCGACGATCTGCGGGTAGTGGGGGGCTGAAACACCTTAAACTCCTCTCCCTGACTTCTTACTGTCAGCCACTAGGCTTTCACAGCGTACTTTGGGCGCTTTGGGGCGAGCGTGAAGCTCGAGCCATGCGAAAATTGGAAAATTAGACTGGAACCAAATGGGTCCAGCGAAGTCGAAGGGGATGTAAGAGGATGTGAGTTGCGTCAAAAAACGCCGAGCAAATCGACTGCCTTGGACGGCAGGTGATGGAGGAAGTTGGCCAGTAGCGATAGCCCAACACCTAAAAATGTCTGGAAAATACTTCGAGTCCGGCTCGAATCACAAAAATCCTCTAATAGCAGAGAAAGAGAGAGAGAAAGCGTTGGAATAGCTTACAAGTATATATTTTTCAACCGAATATAATTAAGTTTATTAATTTCATTAAACGACTTCAAAAAAGAAGGAGGAGGTTTCTCAATTATATATATATATATGTCGTAGGATGATTTGGTAATCACAATTTTCGCGAAAATCCTAGGAATATTGTGAAAACATGGATAATTAGACAACGGTGAAAACATTTCCTAATCTTACAGGAAAAAGATAGGGTTTTTGCTAAAACGCGAGTCGCTCTAGTAACATTGAATAACCTTTACTCTGATTGGCTAGATTTTTGCATACTGACCAAATCTTATTCTGATTGGTTCCTAGTTTTACCCTGTGAGCTTTGAAGTATTATATCATAGAGTTATGAAGGGTTAGAAATAACAATATCGATTTATAGAAACTTATACACACTTTTAACCACATTTAAAACAAAAGACTGCTGAGTTGCTCTCAAAAACACAAACAAAACAACTTGCGTGAATGATTGACATTTAAAACGTCAACCAATCAGAGGAGGTCTCGTTTTGAGCGTTCCGACCGACCGACCAATCAGCATTCTTATTTCATAATGACTAATGTTTCATTTCGCAATATTACTAGAGCGACTCGTGTTTTTGCAAAAACCCTGTATTTTTCCAATAAGATTGAGAAATATTTTCACCGTCTTCTAATTATCCGTGTTTTTGCAGTATCCCTAGGGTTTTCGCAAAAACTCGTATTATCAAATCCTCCTGCGACATATATATATTTTTTTTATGTGTGTTCGCGGATATCTTCGTCGTTTATAAACCGAATTCGATGATTTTTTTTCGTTGGAAAGGAGATATACCACGAGTAGTACCATGATAAGAAAATCAAGATCTGATGATGCCATCCCGTATCCGAAAATCGTATTTGGTTATCGCATAAAGTCCATTTTTATATTTTCTCGATAAATACAGTATATTTAATTGTAGTCAAATATCCTATTGCTGTGCCGGCCACCAACAATGCATGCTTTTTTCGAAATATCTTTCTAACATACGTCTGAAAAATAATTTATGACAGCTACGTTTTTGTTATAATATCTAGAATATCCCGCACAGCGCCATCTAGTCCCAAAGTAAACAAGTATTATGCTTATATTATGGGTACAACTGGTAAACATACTCCTTTTTTAATATATACATATGATATACATTCTTTTTACTCCCAGACACGGAACAAATAGACATGTTAAGCAAATATTTTTCCGGAACGGGAATCGAACTCGCGACCTTTGGCTCCGTAGTTACGTAACCACTCGGCCTATCGGTCAGTCATTTTCGGGACCCTTTTGGATATATTATTTGTGTACATTTTTCCCGCCGAAAGCCAACGACGCGTTTTTTTTTTCCTTGAATACGAAATTAATTACGAATATCAAAAGATAGGTTGCATGTAGGATTAAAAACACCAGAATTATATCCATCATAAACAAAGGGATGGTTGTAAAAAAAAGGGTTTAGGGTGAATTTTTGCAAAGAGTTTATGAATGTGACGTTTGAAGTTTGCTTTAATGCATCCATTGTGTACTGTATTTCATTAAAACAAAATTGTAAATATTTTTTTTATAATAACTTACCATATACGTACCAATACTATCAACCCAATAATGCCCCACTGCAGGCTTCCCCTCTGGATGAGGTGGCTTCGAGCTTAATCCACTACGCTGCTAAATAGCGGGTTGGTAAATTTTAACAACGGAGTCAGTGATAGTTATGTACATAACATAGAAAAAAACTCATTGGTAACTACGAGTACATGCCTTGGGATTCGAACCATGGCCTTTTAAACAAGAAGCCGTTTCACTACCACTCAGCTATAACGCAAGGAATAAGGTTCAATGACAAGTTTTTAAAAATTCTATTTTGTCTATTTAAGAATTTGATACATATTTATGAAAACTCAACTGACGTTGAAATTGTAATTCTGACGTCACCTGGACAGTCGAGTTTGGTGTTCACATTTAAAAAAAAAAAAACATAAAAACTGGCCAAGTGCGAGTTGGAAACAAAGGGTTTCGTACCACGTACAACGTAAAAAACACGTTTCTTTTTAGTTCAAAATTAAAGGGAGATACTTAAATTTTTAGTTTTCATTTATTTTTATTATTTCTTGTCATAGCGGCCACAGTAGTACATAATTCGTCAAAATTTTAAACGATAGCATGATCTCGCAGCCACCAATCATCAAAAACCTCGAAATAAACACGTTTCTTGTATGGGAACCCTCTTTAATTTTTAACATTTTTGTTAAAATGACCTTAGAGACTCCTCGTTTCCACCAAGTATAATACACTGTATGATACAGTGATACAGTATGGATATGACAGCATAATACAGTGTATTATACTTGGTGGAAACGAGGTGTAATAATACACTCTTTGTAAACATTTCAAGTGTCTGTCTATTACAGTTCAGACGATACAGCCCTGTGACAGACAGACGAACAGCGAAGGCTTCCTAATAAGGTTCTCGTTGTCACCTCTTTGGGTACTTGTGGAACCCTAAAAAATTAATAAAATATTGATTTAGTCTTTATAGTCGAGTCAAATGAAATTGTGATATTTAATAATAAATCAAAATTATATTTTATTTCATTTTATTTATATAGTCTTAAATGATGCAAATAATAATAAATGTCTATCCAAACGTCACAGGGACGTGATGGACGGATGTGCAGAAATAGCGGAAAAAGTGAAGAAGTCCAGGCTGAGACGGTATGGTCATGTCCTCCGTCTAACAAACGACCATGTCGCGAAGAAGTGCCTTTCCATGGCTACAAAATGGAGGGGAAGGGGAAGACCCTAAAATCACCTGCATGACGAAGGTCCAAGTGGACATGAGGTGGACGGGAATTACAGAAGAGGATGCAAAAGACCAGGATAAATGGCGTCGTATTATTGGGAAAGCCGACCTCGCGTAACGGGAAAAAGCGAGACCATAGAAGAAGAAGAAACGTCACAGGGATTCAAAATTCAATATATATTTTGTTTTTTAATATAAGATGTCTTAAAGAAAGAGGATACCTATGTTTTTATTAATAAAATTTTGGGAAAAAATAACCAAGAAAACTGCAGAATTGAATTTTAATATTTCAATGAAATGAAATACCATTTATTAGCTGAAAACGTAGGTGTTATACTATATAATGTTAGCTATGTTCTACATGTCAAGGCAGCGTGCAAATATTTAGAAACATTAAAAGGTCAGACTAAATAACCGATTTAAATACAAATACAGTTACAGGTAATTCAATATTCAGTGTCATTTAAAAATTCTGTGATCGACTAATATGTTGTTTAATAAGTTAAAGTAAAGTAAATGTTTGTTTTTTAAAATCTCCAGTGTTTCACCCTTTGATAAGGTCTGGTATTCTATTATATATTTTTACAGCCATACAATATCACTTTTTATTATTTAAATTTTTTCTTTAATCAATCATTCCCGTCCCGGACGCTGTCAATAGATGGCGTTCGTTACAATCCCCAACCCGCAGTGGAGTAGCATGGTGGATTTAAGCTCCAAACCCCCCTCCTCACCCTGGTGGAGGCCTAAACCCCTGCAATGGGGTAAAATGGGCTGATGATGATGATGATATTACATATATAAGAATTTTGATGTAAATCCATTGTGTTTTTTAACAGAATTTATTTCATTTGACCTTCTTTTACGTGAAAACTGATTCCAAGGCTGCATGTTTATTGTATTTATACAGATCGGAAGCACTAGAGGGTTTATGGTGCAAGAAAATAGCTATCTTCCGGTATTTCTAACAAGAATCGTGATTTATTCACTAAAAGATGTCAACAAATGACGTGATAAAGTTCGGAACAAATAATATTTTCTTGTCGACGTTTCCACACCCATCATAATGATAAGGGTCGGGCGTTGATGTTTCATTAGGTTATTAGGTGTGTTATTAGAAATAAAGACATATGATTTAATTTGATTCCTACTTAAGGGGATAGTCTTTCACTAAGCGGCTTCGAATTGGCATCGCAACCTTCGTTTCAATCCTTCTTACCCGAGCTATTCCTGAGTGACAGATGACAAGAAAAAATTTCCAAAAATACCTATAAAACTAGTCAAAACAGCTTGCGGGCTGTGACTGTTTCCACCCCTGAAATGTGTATGAATTGGAACCAAAATTTGCAGGGTCATTAAGAAAGAATGTCTCTATTAGGGTGGTAAGTTTTTTTTTTATTTTGCATTAATATCGAATTTACGGCTCATTATTTTCAAAAACGAAGAAGCTAAGGAATTTTTTTTTTTAGGAATTTATTCTAAAACAACTAAACAAGATAGCAAAAAAAAAACAAAAAGATACTGTCCTTGTTCCCCCATTACATGTTTTTTTTTTCTGTAAATATTGATACAAAAATACAGCTAGGATTAGACACGGGCCGAATCCTCTTTTTTGCCTACTGTAGTACTACTGTACATGTAATACTGTACTGTAGTAATACTGTAGTACTGTACTTTGAGAGTAGGCTTTTTATGGGAAGCCTACTCTCAGCTTTCAATTTAAAAAAACCAAAAAACCGCATTGAAATGGGATCATCCGTTTTTTTGTAATACAATAAATACATGGGACATTCCACGCGGCGCTATCTAGGCCCAAAGTAAGCGAGTATTATGCTTGTGTTGTGGGTAACTAGACAACTGATATACATACTTATTTTTTTTTTTAATAATATATAGGTACATAAACATATAAATATTTCACACCTAGACCCGGAACGAAATAAACATATTCATGCACTTGTCCCGGGCGGGAATCGAACCCAACGACCCTTGGCTCCGCAGTCAAGGTCTTTAACCACTCGGCCAACCGACCAGTCAGTCAAATCCGTTTGGGAGGTAGGTACATAGAAAGACACACAGTCTGAATCTGATTAACAATCATAAACTAAAGACTCTGTGGAATCATATAGGAACTACAATACCACAGACGCACAAACACAAACCGATACAGCCCTCAAACATAATTATAACACCCCGTTTTCGACGTAGAAAGAAAATTAATTCAAAGAAGGGTTTCACATAAATCTTATTTGCAAAAAAAAACTAACTTCGTGATGTTTTTCCATTCCATCAGCCCATTATATCCCAGGGGCTTAGGCCTTGCCCCAGGGTGAGTGGGCTTGGAGTTTAAATACACCACGCTGCTCCAGTGCGGGTTGGTGGATTGTAACGACTGCCATCTATTGACAGCACCTGGGACCGACTGCTTAACGTGCTCTCCGAGGCACGGAGTCAGTGATGTATCGTCTATTAATATTTGTTTAGATAAAAAAATTATATTACATATTTGCATATCTGCGCATAATTATGTTTCATTTAGTTTCTTTAACTAACGTTGTCATTTTTCGCGATATTCATTGACGTTGCAATTTTTCGTGCATATTTTCTTGACGTTTCAACGTATCATGGGTATTTCGCGTTTCCATTATAAACGACGAAAGTGCAACACGTAAAGCACGACGGACGGATTGGCCGAGTGGTTAGAGACGTAACTGCAGAGCCAAGGTTTGCGGGTTCGATTCCCGCCCGAGACAAATATTTGTGTGCATAAGCATGTCTATTTGTTCAGTGACTGGATGTAAAATATCTATATGTGTGCATATAATAAATAATATTTAAGTATGCATACCAGTTGCCTAGTACCCTATAACACAAGGATAATAGTTACTTACTTTGAACCTAGATGGCGCCATGTGGGATGTCCCAGGTATTATAATTTTTTTTATATAAACGCACTTTAGTCGTTTAACATCGAATAATCCGAAGACCGTGAGGGTGAAGCCAGACGCAAAAGCTAGTACAAAATATCCCAAATATGGCGGCGAAAGTAAGCGACCGCGCGTTATTTTTTATTAGTTTTATGTTATCCCGTACCTTGGATGCGGTAATGAGGTACTTTTTTGTGATGACAAAATAAAAGTTGTATGAGAATATACCAATAGGTGTACATGGAGGTATGTCTGTTTTCACGCCATTCTCTAGAGGAAGCAACTCGAAATCGATTTTGTATAAAAACACTATTGCTTGTTTGGGTGAAGGGGGAGGGGTGAAGTAAGCTGCGCAACAAAACGAGACTTCTTCACTTCACTTCATCAGCCCATTTTTACCCCACTGCAGGGGCTTAGGCCTCCCCCAGGATGAGGAGGGGGCTTGGAGCTTAAATCCACCACGCTGCTCCACTGCGGGTTGGGGATTGTAACGACCGCTATCTATCGACAGCGTCCGGACCGACTGCTTAACGTGCCCTCCGAAACACGGAGTCAGTGATAGTTAATGTACTTAAGTCAGAAAAACTCATTGGTACACGCCCGGATTCGAACCATGGCCCTATGGCCTTATAAATTTGATACAAAACGAGACGGTTGTCATAAAACGTCACAGTTTTTTTATTTATTTTTTAATTTAATTAATTTATTGCAACACTAACATTACGTTTATAACATATTGTACAGTTTTTTTTATTTATTTACATAACTTTTTATCTAATAAGCATAACAATTATAAGTGTCGACAGAAATTCTATTATCTTACAGCGTAACTTCCATGTTCTTAATTTATTTGTATTTCACAGTACCTAACAACAATTTTAACAATAGGCCTAAAGTTGTACGTCTGTACACCACGACACTTGCATTGATTCTCATTTGAAAGCATCGAACAAATAGGCCTTGTTTAAATTTTGCAGAAAAAATTTTGTTTATACTAATACGTGTTCTGACTAAACGGAAAAAAAAATTGAACTATTTTTGGATACGTAATGACAGATGTATAAAAAGAAAACGTGACATATTAATGTGATGTCACTAGGTGCTACATGTAGCGGTCGAAGACCATACAAACAAATGCAATACGTAGAACATCACAGCCATTTAGTGGTTTTTTTGACAATCCATTGTTCCTTGCAAAACTAAACATACAATAGTTTTAAAAAATAATTAAATATGTACTCCACATTGTCTATATTTTCATAAAAAAGTATAATGCCAAAAATTTTGGTCAATTCATGTTACCTCCACAGCGTGTAGCAAAAACAATCATAGCTCCATTAAAAACGACTACCAAAGGCTTGTCAAATGTTTATATCAGTTGTATGGTACCCATAGTACAAGCTTCGCTTAGTTTGGAACTAGATGGCGCTGTGTGGAATGTCCGAAATATTATTATTGACGACCGCTTAGCCTAGTGGGTAGCGACCCTGCCTGCGAAGCTGAAGGTCCCGGGTTCGAATCCCAGGTCGGGTCAGCATTTATATGATGAATTTTGATACTGGTTCAAATTTTTCAATTCAAATTCAAAAAGTTTTTATTCAATATAAGATGTTTGCACACACTTATTGAAAGTCGTAAAAATTGTCTCAAACGTTTTTTATCGCGTCGAGGTCCTATTGGAGTTTTGTATTCAGATTGTGGGACGAATTTCGTGGGAGCTAGCGCGTACCTAGATGATATGTATAAATTCCTTGCGTCTGAACAATATACAGATAAATTCGCCAACGAATTGCGTGATAAGCGTATTGAGTGGAAATTCAATCCACCCAGTGCCCCCCACTTTGGTGGAATATGGGAAAGTAACATTCGTTGTGTGAAAACCCATCTTGCTAAAGTGGTAGGTAATCAATTTCTCACGTTTGAGGAAATGTCAACAGTGCTGACTCAAATTGAAGCAATTTTAAATTCGCGCCCGCTATCAATCCTAAGTTCCGATCCATCGGAGCCTCTCGCTCTTACGCCCGCCCATTTTTTGACATTAACGCCGTTGAAATCTCTTCCTGCTAGAGATTTATCCCTGGAAAATCCAAATCTACTACGCAGAAAACGCATTCTTGACAATCTTGTTCAACTTTTTTGGAAACGGTGGCAGATAGAGTATCTGCACATATTACAAACTCGTCAAAGATGGGTTAATTCTAGTAAATCGGTACAAAGAGGCACGGTTGTGATACTTCGGTCTGACAACAGTGCACCTTTGGACTGGCCTCTAGGCATCATTGAAGATGTTTTTCCGGGCAAGGATGGTGTGGTCAGGGTGGTCAATGTTCGTACTAGGTCAGGGATCTATCGTAGACCAGTAGTGAAACTCTGTCCGTTACCTAGCCAATAATATTTTCAACCTATATACAGTCCACTATCTAATATTTATAATTTGTTTCTTAAAGTTTTTTTTGTTATTAATAAGTTAATTATACTTACCGCAACTTTTTAATTTATTACCGCTCTGCTTGTTCATTTGAAATTCATAGTTATTAGTTTAGTATTTTTCGCTTCGCTCGCTATTATATTGAAAGGACTTTATCCTGTCAAGCTGGGGGGGATGTTTACGCCATACAGAATGATATTATTAGTACAGTATTTGCATGCCTATCCCATTCGACCTTTGCCTTTTTGTGTTCCTACCCCCAGCTCGCCTTCGATTATCAACGGATAATCGTCCGATAATCGTCACGCCGCGCGCACGCAAAACCTATTACAAGTATACAAATTCATGCAAATAGTGATAAAGGAATAAAGGAAAACCCAGCACGAGATACGGTGGCCACCAGTGCATTTCAGGACGCAGGAGGATCGAAGGTGAGTGTCCTTTTGTTTTCCGTTCCTTGACTGCTTATATTGTCGCCGTAATATTGTTCTGTGTGTTGTTGGGAATCAGCAGGGCATCTATATCATTAGAAAAAGAACCAGCGCACCGCCACACTAATTAGGTACCGGTTCAAAAACTAGGAGAAGAAGAACCGGCAAGAAACTCCTCCCTATTTATTTTATTTAAATATATGTTTTTCTTAATTGTTTTTTTTTTAATTTAAAGTCTTACAACTATTACAATGATGTCCATGCGCACTTATCATTTAAATACTCGGTAATACAATAGTAAGCTTTTTTCATGAGTTGGACTATAACTCGCTTTATAAATTGATTAGAATTCAAGTCTAACATTTCTTTTGGAATTTTATTATAAAAACGGATACAATTTCCCATGAAAGAATTATTAACCTTTGAGAGCCTGAACCTGGGAATTGATAACATATGCTCATGTCTTGTATTTAAGTTGTCGCCATCACCCACCCTAGAGAAAGTATTTAAGTTTTTATGTACATAAATTATATTTTCATAAATATACTGACAAGGGACTGTCAAAATATTACCTTCTCTAAAATGAGCCTTTACACTATCTCTAGATTTTAATTTATATATAGCTCGAATAGCCCTTTTGTGCAGAACAAATATTGTTTGAATGTCAGCGGCCTTTCCCCATAGCAGAATGCCATATGACATTATGCTATGAAAGTAGCTAAAATAAACCAGCCTCGCTGTAGGCACATCGGTTAGTTTTCTTATTTGCCTAATTGCAAAAACAGCAGAGCTCAGTTTACCAGCCACCCTCATAATATGAGGACCCCATTGTAAATTTGCGTCGATAGTAATGCCCAAGAACACAGTTTCATTAACCAAACTTAATGAATCTCCTCCAAGTCTCAAATTGACATCAACTTGTCTAACATTTGGCAATGTAAATTTTAAACATTTTGTTTTATTTGCGTTTAATAATAGGTTATTAGCGTTGAACCAATTTAAGACCTGCAAAAGTGAAGAGTTTACTGTTGAGAATTCCTCTTCATTTCTATTAATTTTAAATACGAGAGAAGTGTCATCAGCAAACAACACTATCTCGGCAGATTTTTCTACCAAGTAAGGTAAGTCATTAATATACACTAAAAACAGAAAGGGACCCAATATAGATCCCTGAGGAACTCCCATTTTCACAATAGAACCCTTCGACTTAACTCTATTAATATCAACTTTTTGAATTCTATTACAGAGGTATGATGCTATTAGATTGTTAGCACAATTATTTATACCATAATGTTTTAATTTAAGCAACAATGTCCGATGATCAACACAATCAAATGCCTTCGATAAATCACAGAAGACCCCTATAGCATTTTTAGAATTTTCCCAGGCATCAAAAACATGTTTCAAAAGTAAAATGCCAGCGTCTGTTGTGGATCTTCCTTTCGTAAAACCGAATTGTCTAGAATGAAGTAAATTGTGGGACATAAAATAAGAAAGCATTTGATCGAGCATGACTTTTTCGAAAATTTTGCTTAATGTGGGCAACACTGCTATTGGTCTATAATTAGTGGGGTCTTTTTTATCACCAGATTTAAACAGAGGTATTATTCTGCTATACTTCATTAAATTAGGAAATATGCCCGCTTTAATACATTCGTTAAATATACTCGACAAGTATGGTGCTATAATGTGAACAACAGAACCTATAACTTTCACCGACAGCCCCCATAAATCCTCGGTCTTTTTAATTTTTAAAGATTGAAAAGTTTTAATAATATTAAAAGAATTTATTTTTTTAAACCTGAACTCCGACCCCTGAGTCGGTACATTTTCCTTTAACAAAGTTACAGCACGGTCAGGAGATGAACCCAAATGTTCTGTGATTTTAATGCTTATATTTTGGAAAAAAGAATCAAATTCGCGAGCGACGTCGATTGCTGAAGTAACAGTTCTGTCATCTACCCGCAAGGCAAATTCGTTGTCGGGAGGCTTCATTTTGCCTGTTTCAGTACGTATGATTTGCCACACAGTTTTACATTTGTTTTCTGATTTCTCTATTTTATTTCTAATATGAATAGATTTGGCTGTTTTACAAATCTTTTTGAATATCTTTGAATAAGATTTTACATATTTTACAAATGATTGATTAGTGTTTAAATTTTTATCTTTATATAAACAATAAAGCCGTTCTCTACTTTTTCGAATGCCCAGAGTAGACCATTCACAAAATTTCACTTTGTTACAAGTTTTTACATTCTTTAGTTTAAAACTATTTTCAAACTCTCTGGAAACAATTTCAAATAAACTTTCATATGATTTGTTCGGATCTTTTTGTAAAAAATCATAATTTAAAATGTTTTTTTCCACTTTAATAGCAAATTTGCTTAACTTTATTGTAGACAATGGTTTATACCTGACACTCAAAGGTTTATCGGGTGATTTCTTTTTTAATGTGACTATTTGACCACAGTGATCGGATTGTAAATGATTTATCACTTCCTTTTCAAGCCAATCACAATTACAAAAAATGTTATCAATACAAGTGGCTGAGGATGCTGAGACCCTTGTTGGTTCAAAAAATACATTCATTAATTTAAATGTTTTAAAAAGTAATAATATTTTATTGCGCAATGGTGAATCTATAAGTAAGTCAATGTTAAAATCACCGCTTACCAAAATACTTTTCTTTGAATTACAAAGTATGCTCAAAGCATCCTCCATCACTTCCTCAAAAACAGAAAAGTCAGAATTGGGCGGCCTGTACACACACAATATAATACATTCCTCCAATTCAATACATGAAAGTTCAGTATTTCAGATGCCGGTACCGGGCCTTGGTTGTTATATGTATGTGGTGTCTTCGCTTGGTACCCAAAACACAAGCTGATGCTTATTTTGGGGCCTAGGCGTTGTTGTCATGTATACGTATGTTATGTTATTGTTATAAAGGAAATCACACACAAACAAAACAAAACATCTTGCACGTCCCCGGGAGGTCTGTATGACTTTTATTGAAATCAAAAACTTTCACAAGTATATTGTTTTATTTGTACACCTTTTTCACAATTGATAAAGGTGTACAAATAAACATCACGTAATGCTTTTTTTTTTAGCATTTTTTAGCCCCCCCCCTCCTTACCTCTGGTGATACGTGCTGAGGTTTAAGACTAACCCCCTCTCCCATACCCAAAATCACGTGTATTTTTTTTTAGTACAAAGTATCTTAAACATTTTTGAAATTTAACTTTAAATACAAGTAAGTAAAATCGAATTTAATTCTAGAAAATTAAAGACGTTCGGACAGATGTTAATATTGCACGTTGTTTTTTACTGGCATAATAAAGGAAATAATAAAGGAAACGTGTACATAATAATATGAAAAAAGAAATTGTAATCCTCATGAATAATCAAAGTATGAAGACTTTATTAATTTAAAAAGTATAGTAATAATAATAATAAAAATGAAACTAATCCAATAATTTACCCCTCGTCGCCCCCGACGCAAATGTGCCCATGACGCTCATCGCATTGCCGCGCTGAATTGCAATGGCAATTTTTTGCACCAGGAAGGAACCGGAACGGGGGTCGAGTCCCCTTTCTTTTAGACGACGGCCGATGCTCGCGACGAAACGTTTGGCTTCAATCCCCCAACAGCCAGCATCTTCCACCGCAAGAGAGACGAACAAGTATTTACTCTCCAGAGTATAGTATTTGACTCGTTTTCTGGCGGCTGCAGACTCCGCAGCGGCTCCGGCCGTTCCCACGGTACGACCAAGGTGAGAGGCGGCAAATGTGCTGACACATGTGGTGTCTCAAAGTAGATACCTACCCTTCTCCCACGGCACCAAAGTCATACCATCGGGCTTTTGCCATCGGATCGGCTAAGACCAGGAGGCTCCAACACGCACGGAACATTGGCCGAAATTAAAGCCCTGCGGACTATGTCGTTAAGAGCGTGATGTCGCGGTAATCTCCCCGAGCAGTGACGACAACTCAACGCGTGGTGTCCGTTGGCCTCCACCATGGAGCCGCAGATGCATAGGTGTCGTTCACAAACATCGCAGCCCAGGCGGAGCCCCACTGCCACACGCAAAGACTCGCCGTCCAGTAGAGTACCAATGTGCGGGGAGGGAAGAGCGTTAAACCAGGCCCCGGACTCAGCCCGTGACACCGCTCGCAGCCTCGCTAAGTCCACCCCTGCCGCCTTGTCCAAGAGACTGTTAAAAACCCTTTCAGCTCCCGTTTCGTCCCATGCGCGCTGGCTATGTAGAATCACCGGCAACGGCGCGCCCGGATTGAGAGCCACCCAACAGGCTAAAGCATCGGTTGCGTAGGGTATGTCCGCCCTGCCACCTTTACAAGATAGGATATCAGTGACAAGATCGGCAACCGCATGCACCGACGCCAAGAAGGCCGGCAGTTTTTCTGACTTAAACACTCCGCACGCACCGAACCCCCAGCCCTCCATGCCGGATTGGTAAGGTGGCCTGAAGCCACTGGTTCGACTCGAGACGGACGTTCAAAATCTCCTCCAGGAGATGCTTCAAGACGTCATCGAAAGAGTCTACCTCCTCAGGGAAAAGCCAGCTAGGAGACGTCCTCAAAAGGTAAGTAACTCTGGGAGCAGCGAAGCACATCCGTAAAAGGATAAGGGCAATGTGGGCAGAAAGGTCTTTCAGCCGTGCTTGTGCGACAAGAAGAAGTCTTTTCCTTACAGCAATGGCCATAGGGATGGCTTCTGGGAATATCGGCGAGCCTAGAAGATTAAAAGTTAAGGAGGACAGTTCCCTGAGGCCTGGAAGAAGGGAGGAAAACAAAGGGAAAGAGGAACGGGATTCACGACAGCAAGGGAAAAACTCACACTTGCTGGCATTAATCTCCAGCCCCAGCTCTTTCAGACGCGGTACTAGATAGCGTAAATCCTGCTCAACCACTTCAGGTCTGCCTCCGATGGTCCCGTCATCCAGGTACCAAATGTTTAATGGGGCTTTGAGCTCTTGTATCACTTTCTGGATTATAAGGCAGAAAAGTAGAGGCCCCAATGGATCCCCCTGCTGCACGCCAACTTGAGAAAGGATGAGCGAGCCGTCATGATATAGATTTGAAGGAGAGTGGTAGACTTGGTAAAGAAAGGGGTAAAGAGAAGGGGCTTTTTCTTTGATTTTGATCAGAAGCGTGTCCCTCTCGACGGTGTTAAAGGCATTCTTCAAATCTAGCTTTATTATAATATTTTTGGCACTCTCAGGGCCAGCAGCAAATGCGCGAGTCGCGTGGATAGCAGCCTCACAGCCCCACTGTGTCCCGAAACCCAGCTGGTGTGGCCGAAGGTAAGATCCTATCTCATCTCTTACGATGCGGCAACATAATTTAGCAGTCAAGCGGCGGATAGTACTGCCTACGGCTATAGGTCGCACACCGCCCTCTTTTTTCGAAATGGCGCATAAATTGGCACCATAAATAAATGGACAGACCTCTGGATTTAGCTGGCCACTAAGCAAAAAGTTGCATAACTTAGTTAGGTTTCCCAGAAGCCGTAGGCCGTTGTCCCCTGCCGAGCTTGAGGTTAGCTCCTTTAAGTGCGCAGAACGTATGCCGTCAAGGCCCGCAGCTGAACCATTATGAAAGGTAGCGAAGGCCTGAAACACGTCCCTGACTTCAATCGAGCACGTGGGAGTGGAGCGATCCGGCTCGTGCGGGAACACCAACGGTCGGGACGGAGACGGGTCCTTTGCTTGAAGGGCAGCTAGGGTTTCGGGGCCCGAAGGAGCCACCGAGTCCTCAGACATTAAAATACGAGCAGCGCCTCGTAGATCACCCTCAAAAACCTTGCTCTCTATCGTCCTTATTACTGAAGGTGGCCTCGGGAAAGCCGATTCCCCGCTGACATCATCCAACAAATAATCACGGGCGGAGTCAATATTCCGTTTGACCTTGGTGGTAAGATTACCCGAGTCCCGAGTGTCTGCAGCCTTCAAAGCTGCATATGCGAAAGTCAGGAGTGCAAACCAATTGGCTGTTTCGTTGTTTTCAACACATCCATTAATTATTTCACACAATCTGCCGGCGGCCATGTTTCTTGCTCCTTTCGGTATATGGCGCAAAACTCGCACTCTCTGCCTAAGATTGGCAAGATCATTTAGGTTACAATCAACCGGCTGCTGTCGTGGAGGTTGCGAATCGCCGCTTCCACTACGCTGTTGGGTGGCAGATGAAGAGCCAGAGCCAACCAATTCTTTATGTACGCGCCTGATATGCACCTTAAGGCCATGTGAACCAAAGGTCCGCAGAGAACTAGAGGGGCAGTGTGGACACGTCTGAGACATCCTATCCAAAAATATGAGTTCGGTGGTGCAGTTCGAACCTTCCTCCCTTGACTGACATCAGAAAATCTCAAAAATATAACAGGATGGATGAGATACAGACGGATTAATTTTCGAACTATCCCGCCACCATATATAATATAAACCAAGAAAGGTAAACAATTAAAAAATGCTAAGTTAAAAAGGTGTTTGCAGACGAAAGAGCAAAAGTTCATCTAGTTGACAAGAGATGGCGCGAAGATCACTTTGCATCACACCAGTACTATTCCACTGCACTCGGTACGTTCCGTAACCTTCAGTGAGGCTCCACTTTCTTTTCTGGTTCCGCTTTTCAAGCTCTTTAGGTTAGGGCTTCAATAACGCGTCGCCTTCGCATGTCTCCGCCGCGGCACTTGTACACACCTCTGCCAAAACTTCGTTCCCGCGGCCCCGAACGATGTTCGGTGGAACACCAGTTCAGCACGGCCAAAGGGGGTGGAGTCGAAACAATGGAGTGTCCCTCAAGAAGAAACGAGAGGCACCTCGATGGCAAAAATCCAAGATGGCCGCGGGCGTATATGGCGAAGTCCGCAAGCAAGAAAGGGAGAGACTAAGAACAGCAATACGGCACTGCACAACGGAAAATCACACAAATTCACAGGAGCACAGCGAAAAGCGTCCGCTCCGGACAAGCGCCAGCGCGAGACGAGATAATATGAAAAACATGTAATTTTACTGGTATATGGCGAGCCTACACGCCGCTTTTCACTTGTTTACAAATCACGCGTTCAACGCCAAAATAAATACACGTGATATCTCACTACACCCCCCCTCCCTCCTTGTGATATTTCGTGATTTTTGTCCACAGACAAGTCAACCTTATAGACCACGCTTTGACAGGGAGTAGCATTCGCCAAAGCTATGTAGTGACACTACATAACTACGTCACTAGTGAGCCGTCAGTTGGAAGCACGTCGGAAGCCATTAAATTGTCAATTTTGAACGAGCCAATGAAAACTAGCCGACCTCTCCCCGCACCCCGCCACTTTTTGGCGATTTCGTTTTCGTACTGACGTTTATTAAAGCGTGGTCTATAGGTTGACTGGTCTGTGTTTTTGTCAAAACCCCTCCCCTCCCCTTCCAGTCTCACGTGATTGGATGCGAAAGGCGGAGGACCGTGTGTGGTGGCGAGCATTGGGAGAGGCCTATATCCTGCAGTGGAGAGACACAGGCTGATGATGATGATGATGATGATGATGATGATGATGGTCAAAACTAAAGATAAAGACCTATAGCAAAGGTATTAACTGACAACCATGCATATACATTTCAGGCTTGCAAATGTGGTAGGAGCAACACAAAAACATTCATAACAAATTTTGAACTTTTTGTTAGTTAATACCTTTGTCCACTCACCCCTTCAATTATATTAATTAATTAAAGACATGGTGCCACCATGAGAGTCTCAGAAACAAGGGGGGAAATCGTGAAGGGGAGGGGCGATGTCCGAATGTACAGTAGCGTTCCGAATATAAATTGATTTTAATAAGATTTAGTATACTACATGTGTTATGAAGAATATTTCAGTATGTACATCAGAAGTATGTACCCATAATACAAGTTTTGCTTAGTTTGGGACTAGATGATGCTGTGTGGGATATCCCAGATATAAAAAAGACATATTATAAAAAAGTTGCAACTTTAATCCCTACTGAAACAATGGATTTAAGGAGTTCTTTGCTTTGATGGTAGACTTTCCTTGTAGACGTAACCTCAAAGTTCGATTCCCCGTTTTCTAGCGTTCTGTACCTCGAAACGAAGAAGGGAACCCAAATAGGATTTCTTTGTTACCCATCTGTCTATCTTGATACCTCCACGGGTGTCAAGACACCCGTGGAGGTATCAAGTTGAACGTAATATCAAACACTTCCTTGAAGCTAAATATTTTAAAAAAACTTGTAAGTCAACGTAATCAAAAAATACCAATATTAGCCGCATGTTTAGACCTTTCACTTCCACCAGCACATTATGCGCAACTGCAGGGGCTTAGGCCTCCTTAGGGTGAGGGGGATGGTAGCTTAATCCACCCCGCTGCTCCAATACGGGTTGGTGAATTTTAACGACCGCCATCTATTGGTCCGACGGCTTGACATGCTCTCAGAGACACATAGGCAGTAATAACTCATTGGTACACGCCTTAATACGAACCACGGCCAGAATATATAGACACTTGCAAGTAATTCAAAACATATAGGGTACTGGATACGAACCACGGCCGCGCAACCTTCTAAACCAGAATGTTTAGATAATTGCAGGTAATTCAAAATCTGGTACTTCCCGTTGACCTAGAACAAGGTTCAGCTATCTTTTAAGATGGAACAACCAAAAAGTACAATTTACTCAGATTTTTCGGACAAAAAGTTGATTATTTCGAAAACGAAAGCCAATATCGAAAATTGAAAAAAAAATGCGATGCAAATAGATTGTCTACCGTTTGGGAAAAAAGTTTAGAATCGGTAGAAAACTGTGAGCTGGGCAGCCCTAGTGTCCTTTTCGTTGATTGATAAATCAGATCAGTTACCCCGGAGAGTGAGATTCGGCTATATTTCAGAAAGTTATAAAAGTAGACAAAAAGTGGTATTGTCAAAAGATTCAGGATCTCGCGGGACATCGTATGGTACCAAATTTTCGAAAATTGGTCCCTTTTTTTTTTACAAAAAACTTAATAAAATTATTTGACAGAAATGTCATTTTTAAGCAGTCGGTCCCGGACGCTGTCAATAGATGGCGGTCGTTACATTCCCCAACCCGCAGTGGAGCAGCGTGGTGGATTTAAGCTCCAAGCCCCCCTCCTCTCCCTGGGGGAGGCCTAATCCCCTGCAGTGGGGTAAAAATGGGCTGATGAAGTGAAGAAGAAGTCATTTTTATTTTTGACGTTCATTTTCAATGTACTCCGATAGATGTAGATTTTTTTCAACCAAACTGCCCATCATTATTTTCCAAACAGCGCAATCGAAACCACGGCAAGCGATATAGCTACCATGTATTAAGTGGTCCAGGAAAATTATGCTGTTATCTTGCAGCTAAGCAAGCGGCGGGTTTCGAATTTCGCGTTGGCATATTATAACAGTAACAATAAGGGTCGGTCATAAAATTTCGAATATTCTTAGGGCGAGATAAGTAATCTTCTTGTATTTTATTTCGCTAATGAATTTTATAATAGGATTTTGCCTTAGAAATGAGGTAATTTTACTAATTTGCATAAAAAATGCCGATGTCGTGATAGCCCGAAAGCAGCGAACTTGTATCAAATCTATAAGGCCATGTGGCCGTGGTTCGAATCCGGGCGTATACCAATAAGTTTTTTCTGTCTTAAGTACATTGATTATCACTGACTCCGTGCCTTAGAGAGCACGTTAAGCAGTCGGTCCCGGTTGCTGTCAATAGATGGCGGTAGTTAAAATCCATCAACCCGCATTGAAGCAGCGTAGTGGATTTAGGCTCCAAGCCCCCGCATCTTGAGGGGAGGCCTAAGCCCCTGCAGTGGGGTAAAAAAAAGGGCTGATGAATGGATGGATAAAAAATGTAAGTATGTAAGCGCATCAAAAATTTTTGAATATTGTGACGTCTATGCGCAGAAGCATGTCATTGTTTTATACAAAGTATTCGAATGATCACGCGGCTTCACAAACACATCGACCGAATACAGAAATTACTAGAAATTGGGGATAAAAATATATTATGAATGAAAATCTGTTTTAGAGGCGGCGCTGGTCAAAAAGATTGCGCCGCTCGAAATTATATTTTTGATGTGGCGTCGTGTGCACTCAAAGGTGGCGCCCGGCGTTACCAATTATTCCAACGACATATTGTTATTATAATTTAAAAATGGAATGTTCGATGATGGGCATTTAGAGATGCTGCGGGATGGAGATTTCGGCGTATATGCAAGGATCCCAATTGCGGCGCCAACGAATAAGTTTCTTAGAAGAGTTAAGAGTGAACAGGACTGTGGAGTGAACCCTAACTGCGGGGCCAAAGGTCGCTGGTTCGATTCTCATCCGGGAAAAATATTTGTGTGCATGAACATGTCTATTTGTTCCGTGTTTAATATATATTTTAAAAATTATTTAAGTATGTATATCAGTGGTCTGGTACCCACAATACAAGCTTTGCTTAGTTTGGGACTAGATGGCGCTGCGTGGGATGTCCCAAAATATTATTATTATAAAATTAGTCGCGCATTTTAGTCGTGGTCATAAAAATACGAATTGACTAGAAGCCCTCTTCTGCGTTTACCGTCTAACCGCTCGTACTCTAGCTAGCTCGTGTAAGATGCTGTGTCTCAGTGCGTGAGGTCCCCGCACGCCGGTCTTCACCCCCGCGAATTCGCGGTTGAAATTTTCGATACTGTGAAGTGACATTTATGACTATTGAAACCAAACGCAGGTGTCACATTTTTTTTTACTATACGGTCGTTTAACATGTCTTCGTACGGCGAATGGTCGCCGGCGACAACTGACACAATAATCTGAGTCAAATGCTTTCATTTAGTTCAATAATAATGAATATCAGTTAGCTATAGCGAAGCATAACTATGTTTAGCTAGTTATAAATAAAAAATTATGGGTTTTTCTTAACCCAAGCTCTCACTTAATGATCAACTAACCTGGGGGCCGACATCGGTGATCTGCAAGTTGTAGCCATCGACCAGTCTGAACCGCTCGTCCCTGGTAACCATCAAACTGGCAGCGGTCAGCACGGCGGGCCCTCGTCTCCAGAGCAACACCAAGGAACCTGTATCGTCAGCATATTTTTTTTAAATATAACTCGCACAAGAATATCTAACTTGACTATTATCTGAATTCCTATCCCACCAGCCCATTATGCCCCACTGTAGAGGCTTAGGCCTCCACCTATGTTGAGAGGGCTTGGAGCTTAATCCATCACGCTGCTCCAGTGCGGGTTGGTGGATTTTAACGACTGTCATCTGTTGGTGGCACCCGGGATTGACAGCTTAACACGGTTGCACGGCCTTCTATACTTCGAAAGGGTTCGCTGCGCTCGGGCTATCACGACACTCTTAACTGAATACGGACAAGTTTTTTTTTAAAGACTCAGGTAGTTTTATAACAGTGTTTTAACTAAAATGTTTTTTCTTTTTCTACCCACTTCCATATTTCTTATGAGAGACAATGACAAAATGCATTTTAAGGTTGTTCTAATGGCCATCCAAATTAAAAGGAACAGGGTTCTAGAATAACCTCTCAAAATACAAATTTTTCTATTCACGAATTTTCCGGACATTTATGAGAATTCATCTGATGTTTAAATGGTTCCTGTGACCTCATCTGGGCGGTTGAGTTTATTACGCTGCTTTCCACAGTAAATAATCAAAGTCAAAAGTACAATAAAAATATTCGGTTGAAGTCACTACGTCAAATGTAATTGTATAATGCACACGAATTAAAAAAATTGGATGACTTACATCTGTCCAGATGATGTCACAGAGATATTTTAACAACGAATTTTTGGAAAAAAATAACGAATAAAATTACAGACTTATTTTTTAATATTTTTTTTAATATTTTTTTTTCTATTGAATATAAAAAAAACTTATGTAGAAAATTTTTGTCCAAGCTAATCAATATTCAATAATTTCTAGACACTTTTTGGTTCAATGGTTTATAAAAATATTACAATTCGTATATCATTTTACAGACAATGTATCGAAGATTCCATTCCATTCCTATCAGGCCACTGCAGGGGCTTGGGCCTCCCCCAGGGTTAGAGGGCTTGGAGCTTAAATGCACCACGCTGCTCCATTGCGGGTTGGCGGATTGTAACGACCGTCATCTATTGATAGCAACCGGGACCGAGTGCTTAACGTGCTCTCCGAGGCACGGAGTCGATGATAGTTACGTACTTAAGTCAGAAAAACTCATTGGTACACGCCCGGATTCGAACCACGGCAACTCGCATCGAAAATTGTTTTAAGGAATTTTTCGGTCGATTCCATACATTAATTAAAAAAAAAATTTTAGTCTAAAAAACAGAGTCAAAATGGTGTACTCTTTCCAAAAACACAAACACCCTAATTTTATTTTAGTACTGCTCCTTAGAAGAAACCTTTCGAAAACCTGACTCCAAAACGCATGTCCTGCTGGGCTAACATGCGACGCACGACAAAACTGCCACACGAGACGAGAAAAATTGTCGATCTCGACTTGTCTGTCGTTTTTCCTAACATGCACGACTCAGTCGAGAAAATATGTCACCGTGACTTCGCTTTGTCGACGTGACAAACAAATGTTACCCTATAATGAAAAGAAGCCATATTCTAATATAGCAACACTTTATTCGTTCTTTTTTATTCGTTCAATTTATAGCAATTTATAGTCTAAATTGTGTGATTGACCATAGAATATATTTAATAATTTATTTTAACCGGCCATGGACCGTTTCTGAAACTAGAATTTTCAGTTTTTGTGTTACCCATGGTTAAAAATGTTTTTGAATTAGTTTTTTTAAGCAATAATAATAATATTAATAAAAATATTAATATTAATAATAATAATAATATCGAAACAGGTTCGCTGCGCTCAGGCTATCACAACACATTACTGTAAATTTTTTTTTTATTATTATTAACATTAATAATAATAGTAATAATAATATGAATATTAATAATAATAATAATAATAATAAGTAATAATATTAACAATAATAATAATGAGTAATAATATTAATAATTATAATAATACAGAAACTGGTTCGCTGCGCTCGGGCTATCACAACACATTATTATTGTTATTATTATTATTATTTTAATAATAATAAGTATTAATATTAATAATTATAATAATAAAGAAATTGGTTCGCTGCGCTCGGGCTATCACAACACATTATTATTGTTAATATTATTATTTTAATAATAAGTATTAATATTAAGAATAATAATAATAAGTATTAATATTAAGAATAATAATAATAAATATTAATATTAATAATAATAATAGTAAGTATTAATATTATTAATAATAATAAGTATTAATAATAATAAGTATAAATATTAATAATAATAATAATAATAACAATAACAATAATAATGTGTTGTGATAGCCCGAACGCAGCGAACCTGTTTCAAATCGATAAGGCCATGTAGCCGTGGTTAGCATCCGGGCGTGTTCCAATGAGTTTTTGACTTAATATGTTAACTATCACTGAAACTATGCCTCGGAAAGCACGTTAAGCAGTCGGTCCCGGTTGCTGTCAATAGATGGCGGTCATTACTATCCGCCAATCTTCATTGGAGCAGCGTGGTGGATTTAGATTATACTTATATATTTATATTTTACACCCAGAACTAAAATAGTCACATGCACAAATATATGTCCCGGGCGGGAATCGAACCCGCGACCACTGGCTCCGCAATTAGGATCTCTAACCACTCGGCCAAGCAGTCATCATGTCTTCAATCATCAATTGTTTTTTAATTGTCTGTTTTCGGCGTTACTGTAACGTAAACAATATTTAAATAAAATAAAATTAATTAAGTAAAAAAAAATCTTTTTTAAGCTGAATCGGTAACTAAACTTTTTTTATGTATAAAATACAACCGATTCAAGCGAATACAAACGAAATAAAAAATTTAAAAATTACTTTCTATATAAAAATATTTTTCTCACCGTTGTCGTCAACCAAAATTGCCGACGAGAAATATACCGCTTAAAAACGACAAAATTCGATAAAATATGGTTCGCATGTTAGGGTTTGTAGACAAAACTACCGTAGACGAGTAATTTTTCCAATTGTGACGGAGCGCGACGAGATAAAAACGTTGCATGTTAGCACTAGTAGACATATAGAGATATCTCGTTTCGGGACGAGAATTGCCGTCGACAAAATTTTGTCGCGGCGTGCATGTTAGGCCCGCTGAACTGATGATCATACTACACTCACCCAAATTTTGAACTTGGCAGGGCAGAAGCAAAGTGTCGCCGACGACTGTGCGGAAGGAATGCCCTCGCGACATGAACCTCGGGCCGTCATCTGCGGACAAACGGAATATTATTGACTAACACATTGGCCGAGCGGTTAGAGACCCTACCTGCGAAGCCTAACTCGCAGGTTCGATTCCCGCCCGGGACAAATATTTGTGTCCATTAACATATCTATTTGTTCCGTGTCTGGGTATAAAAGTATCTATACAAGATGAGATTTTAGTAACAAGGCAAAATTTTCTAGATGTTGGGTATCACCAATAGACTTCAATATGTAAAAAAAAATATAGGTCAAATATTCATAATGAATAATTATATCCTAAATATTTTTTAACAAAATTTGGCTACCTTCTACTTACATACGAAAGGGCTAGGCATGGGGCATGTGGGCGGAGTGCGTGCACGTGCACTGGCGCCCTCGTAAAGGGTGACTAGTAATATTGGTAGTCTTGAGAAAGGTTTACGTAGTTTTATCTGAATATTTTCCTATTGAACGATACTAAAAAGGAACAAGACGGCCAACGAATTTTTATCAAAGGTCATTATATTAAAATTTGCCTGATCATTAAAACCTCACCGCCTGTGTATGTATTAAGAATATTGAAGTATTTATTTATCAGTTATGTAATAACCCATAATACAAGCATAATACTTGCTCAATTTGGGACTAGATGGCGTTATGTGGGACGTCCCACGCTTATTATTATAAGATTGAAAATGGTTTTTCCGGTCGTTGAAATCTTATATTTAAAATTCTTGTGTCACAATGTTAGTTACGATACTCCTCCGAAACGGCTTGACCGATTTTTATCAAATTTTATTTGCATATTCAGTAGGTCTGAGAATCGGCTACTGTGTATTTTTCATACCCCTAATTGATAAGGGTTGTCCACCCCTAACATTTTATTTTCATTTTTTGAACAAAATTATAATTTTTAATTTTTTTATAATGTGCCATTTTTTTATAACGTGCCATTAAAAAATACATACAACCCTAAATTTTCACCCTTCTATCACCAACCCCCTATTTTTTAATAGTGGCGGGGGTAACTTACTTTCAATTAAATTATTATATAAAGTGTACTTTATTTAATTAATTTAAATTAACGGGAATTAGTTACGACTGACAGAAATTGAAACGATAAAACATTTGTGTCGCGGGAACGAAAACGGGAAAGGGAAGAACGGGAATGAGTTAAAACTGAGATAAAAAAGTTATTCTTGATGAGAACGGAAACGAAAACGAAGCTATACCAGGGCCAAGAACAGAAACAATAAAGTATTTTTGCGATTAGAACGAAAAAATGAAAGGAAGAACGGGAATGAGACAAGACTGAGATAAAAAAAGTGATTCTTACAAGAAACGAATACTACCCGTGCGAAGCCCGGACGGGCTGCTAGTATACGATAATATTATCTCTGAAGCAATTTGGTCAAAAATGTGTTGTTTTAATACCTAAGAAGCGGTTTACAAATAATCTTGTCTGTTCAGAGGGCGACGTTCTACTTGTCAGTCGAGTGTAAATTCTCTTTGAAGATTATTTCCCAACGCTTTGATTGCATTCGGAGCTGTCCAGAGTTTAGTGGTTTTACAAACCTACAAAAGAGCACTTATGCAATTGCTCCTTAATCTGTCTGTTGCAATTTCGTCCACAGAGTACTTTGTTGGTTTCGTCGCTGAGACTCGGTGGATCTTTCCAGTTTTCTCGAAAGCGCTAGAACCATAGACCGGAAGCCCTCTTCTGCGTTTACCGTCTAACCACTCATACGTTTCAGTGCGCAAAGGTCTCCGCGCGCCGGTCTGCACAAATCCCCGCGCGCCAGTCTTCAACCCCGCGAAATTGCTGTCACTTCGATTCAAATTAATTTACTCTATGGCTTGAACATTAGAAGTTAGAACCTTATACTCAATATCAAATAACAATGTAGCAAAAAAATAAATTATCTTATCTTATCATTGCGCTATATGGAACTGACTCAAGTTGTTACTACACTAGGTTTCCGCTCGCAGCACCGCTCGCGTGGCCTACATAGTTCTATCGAGACCCCTTTTTTCGGAATGAAAAGTAGCCTATGCCTATATCTTCAGCTTATAAACTAAATGCAAAGAATTATTGCGATTTCGGTTTAACTGTGTAAGTAATGCACGCGAGCGGAGCCGCGAGCGAAAAGCTAGTTTGAAAATAAAATATAGCCCATGGTCCATTCCAGTTAATTCCACCAGCCCATTGTATAATGAGGTAAGTGGGGTATCCCACTGCAGGGGCTGAGGCCGCACTCCAGGGTGAGGAGGCTTGGAGCTTAATCCACCACGTTGCTCCAGTGCGGGTTGGTGGATTTTAACGATTGCCATCTTTTGATGGCACGCGAGACCGACGCGATGGCATAAGTTAGTGACACATAATATTTTCCTTAAGTACATATTATGGTACTTAGCCAGAAAAAACTCATTGGTACACGCCCGGATTCGAACCACCCACGGCCGCACGGCTTTCTGAACTTCGAACAGGTTCGCTGTGCTCGGGCTATCACGACTATCGCCCACATTGACTATCGATTCATTCGCTAATAATGTAGCTCTCTATAGGTGAAAGAATTTTTAAAATCTGTTTGTAGTTTTTGAGTTTATCAGTAACAAACAAACAATCAAAGCTTGCCACTTTATAAACAGGGTTTTTGTTCGCTTGTGTTAAATGCTGAATACTATGTACATGTTTGTTTTTATATTAAATAAACTAAAAAAATATATATAATAAGATTAGTCACATGGATTAATTAGATTATTTAGATTTAAATGTATCGTGTATTTATCCTATTTAGAGTATTTTTAATATATTTTATTTCCAATTCTGTAAATATTTGATAAAGTCAAGAATATATGCATACAAATTAAAATATTTCTTTACATACAACAAGGTAAGACCGCTTTAATTCATTTTGTCGCGCATTAATTTTAATTTTGAAATAACTCCTGATATATTAATTTGAATGGTATGGTGTAAAGGCCAATTATAATGTGCATGAAACGCTTAAAGTAACTGACGTATTTAAGGAAGTAGGCTTTTCATACAAGAAAGAGGGTTCGGTCCGTGTATAATCCTAGCTTTATTTCTGTATATATATGTTTAAATAAAAAAATATATACATAATAGGAGAAAAACTGTCTCCGGGCGGTAATTTTTTTGCCTTTTTGATATCTTGTTTAGTTTAGAATAAATTCCTGAAAAACATGATCTCATTACCACATAAGGACATCTTTTCTTAATGACCCCGCAAATTTTGGTTCCAATTCATACACAATTCAGGGGTGGAAACAGTCATGGCCCACAAGCTGTTTCTACGGGTATTTTATAGGTATTTTTTGGAATTTTCTCTTGTCATCTCTGTCACTAAAGAATAGATCGGGGAAAATGGAAATGGAAGTGTCAATTCGAAACCGCGGATTGAAAGACTATCCCCTTAATTTGATAAGGATTAATATCGTATCCGTTTAAATAACTTTCCAATTACCAAATCCTAAGTGACCAGTTTTTAAAAAGTTAAAATAAGTATAATAAACTACCCTTAAAAGACAGATATATGCCATAAAAGACCTATAAAAGAGGAACTATTCCTCCATACATTATTTTGTAATATTTCAAAGGGATTAAGCAGCGTTTTCGATGAAAACCAGCTTGATTTTTTCCGACACCTTCAACAACAATCGTCATATTTCAACCCATTTACACAAAAAAATAAATTAATTATACACATAAACCTTCTTTTTGAATCACTTAGTCCATAAGTGACGAGTGTACGAAAATCCGTTTTGTAGTTTTTGAGTTTATCGCGTTCAGACAGACAGACAGACAGAAGCGGCGGGGGACTTTATTTTATTATGTCTAGTAAAACTGAATGATTTGAGGTTTATTCAAGAGAAATCTAGTGACAGCGCTATCTGTTGTAAGTTTCATCGCGATTTTTTTTGGAAGGTAACTATCTAAAATCGTCGAGGGTCGAACCGCAGGGGTTTGACCTATCTTTCTTCACCCGCAAAGCCACTGGATTTTACTACCCAAATCCGATAAAGATGGAATGCCAAACGAAGAAAATATTTTTTATGTCCATAGAGAATATTTTCCCTATATTATTGCTAATGTTACCATAAAAGCAAAAAGCAGTATGTGTAAGTAAAACTTATTACTCACTGAGAAAGTTCTAGGTTATTTCTCTTTGTTCTGACGTCACGGGAACTACGGACGAATAACACAAAGCTGTGTTCCGATTTGTTTTTCCTGTGTTCGGTAACGCATAAATCCTATGAAAATTATTATATTATTGACCATAAAATATTTTGACGACCGCTCAGCCTAGTGGGTAGCGACCCTGTCTACGAAGCTGTAAGTCCGGGTTCGAATCCCAGGTCGGGTCAGTATTTATATGATGAATATTGAAACTGGTATCGGGTCTTAGTTTGTTATATGTATGTGGTATCTTCGTTAGGTACCCAAAACACAAGCTAATTCTTAGTTTGGGGCCTAGACGTTGCTGTGAGGTATACGTTATAAAAAAGTACGAATTGACTAGACGCCCTCTTCTGCGCTTACCGTCTAACTGCTTATACTCTAGTTAGCTGGTGTATCTTTGGAAAGTTTCAATCTGCGAGGTCCCCGCGCGTCAGCCTTCACCCCCGCGAAATGTTGTTTGACAGTTTCGATGCTGTGAAGTGACATTTCTGACTCAGTTAAAACATAAAACCGAACGCTGCTATCAAATTTATTTAAGTACTCTATGTCAGGGGTCGGCAATCCGCGGCTCGCGAGCCGCATGCGGCTCTTTTGGTGTAAAGTTGCTGCTCGCAGTTCCATCATTATCATCATCAGCCCATTTTTACCCCACTGCAGGGGCTTAGGCCTCCCCCAGGGTGAGGAGGGGGCTTGGAGCTTAAGTCCACCACGCTGCTCCACTGCGGGTTGGGAACTGTAACAACCGCCATCTATTGACAGCGTCCGGAACCGACTGCTTAACGTGCCCTCCGAAGCACGGTGTCAGTGATATTGTGTACTTAAATCAGAAAAACTCATTGGTACACGCCCGGATTCGAACCATGGCCCTGTGGGGCCTTATAAATTTGAGACAGGTTCGTTGCGCTCTGGGCTATCACGACACATCTATGTCAATTATCTATTATAAACTCTACTAACAATGTAACTTTAAGTACCTCGCTTGTGTGGCAATTTTATATTTACTGAAAGCATCGTCTCTTATTCGCGGAGCGTAAAATTTGTAAACAAAATTTTATTCGGTTGAATAATATGGAAATTAAATACTTTTCAAATTTTATCCCCGCTTTTTCTTATAAAACGTAATATATTTTTTTTTTAATAGGCCATTTAAAAAAAAAAATTATTACGTTTTGTAAGAAAATTTTTAAAAGCTTATAATTTCCATATTACGTCACAGCTAAGTACGTACGCCGTTCGTTATTGCTGTCTAACATGACATTTTAAAGATTCGTAACTTTGTTAATAAAGATTTATTTTTTAAATTCTTTCATTGTCATGATATACTTAGAAAACTCTTTCATATAAGATTATTTAAATATAAACAGTCAAATAGCCTATTATTGACTCTTGAAACATTCAATCAATTTAAACTGAAATTATAAAATTTCGCTATAAAAATTTCTCCCCATCCGCCATATTGGATTTCTGTTTCCGAACCCCTTTGTCGACAACCAACTTTTAATAGATCCGATGTTACGGTCGCGTTCCGTTTTGAAATAATAACTTCGGCTTCGTAGCGTAGGTATTGAAAGAAATAATGCTGTACCTAATTGCTGTATCGAATATTGGCATCCGCCCGTGTTTTCCTCTTCGTTGTATAAAAGATAATTGTAGATAAATTCTTTACTGATGTGGTGAATACAGTAATAACAAGGCTGTGGGTTGGCCGAGTGGTTAGAGACCCTAACTGTGGAGCCAAGGGTCGCAGGTTCGATTCCCGCACAGAATAAATTTTTGTGTGCATGAACATGTCTATTTGTTCCGTATCTGTGTCTGAAATATCTACGTTTAAATTATAAAGAATATTTAAGTTATTTAGTATATCAGTTGTCTGGTATCCATAATACAAGCTTTGCTTAGTTTGGGACTAGATGGCGCTGTGTAGGTTGTCCCAGATATTATTATTCTTATTGGCGCATATATTTGCTTTACCTAAATGTCGTACGAACCCGAGTCAGAGAGCTCCCTTAAATAGAAAGTGTAGCGGCTTTTTAAATAAGTAGGGGAAAACCGGGAGACTTGCCCGTGAGAGATTTGAACCATCTTTCAAAATTTTATTTAAATTTAGTGCGAACGAAACGTCAATGCGATCCCCAGTCACAAGCAAGAGGCCAATCACAAGTGTGCCGCCATTTTGCATCATGGCTGTTTTGTTTGGCAATGAGATTGTAGAACGTCTTTTTGTTGCTGCGGAGTGGTTTTTTAAATGCAAATAGTTTTGTGATTGCTATCGTTTTTATTGAGGTATGTATTGTGTTTTAATATTATTATATTACTAGATAAATGAAATTAGACGTGTGCTGAGTATTTTTTCTCTACGATCGGAGATTTTTCTGTGGCATTAACTAAATGTGAAATTAGTGTGAGCAGGAGAGTTGCACCAGGGTGTGTACGGGAGACATGCTCAGCGGTTCATATCTCCTGTTGTAAGAACTACAAACTTAGTTTCAATTAAGTGTTCTCTTTTCTGTCCTAATTTTACAATTTTTTTTTATAGCACCTACCTTCACGATGCTCTTTCAATACAAGCCTCCTAAAAATGCACATGAACAAAAAAATACACAAAAAAAACGGAGTTGGTAAATGCCATATATGAAATTAAGGGTGGCGCTTTTATTAAGAAAACTTTAATCCCGTATGACATCGATAGAAAAGCATTGAAAAAATAAAAATGAAATGGGAAATCGGATTTAAAATAATTTTGAGACTTATTAAAGATTTACTAACAGTTCATTAATAGTTTTCAAAAAATATTAATTAAGAATTAATAAATGTTATCTGAATAAATGATGAGTAATTTTATTAAGGTGAGGTTTGTTGAGAAAGATATTAATTAAAAAGGATATCAAATTGATTAACAATAATTTGGAGACTGGTAAGTGATGCTAAATTAAAATTATAAAGTTAATAATAAAAATAAAATAAAAAGATTATTGTTGTCATTTTGTTAATTATGAAACATTTTGTTACAAATATAATGAAAATTTGTTTTCTTTTTACTTTTTCCTTGCTAGGAGTACTAAAAGCAAGTTAATTATTGTGTAAGTTAATAAAACTATGATTCCAGTTGAAAATGATTTTGCTTTTCCCAAAAATAGTAAGGTCAATTCAGCGCATACCCCGGTTCAAGTGTGCCTGCTGTTGGGGAGTTGGGGACTTGACTCGTATCTCATTTTTTATTAAAATGTCAATGAATTTTTACCTGTGATTTGTATCTAGTGATGTATCGTAAAAATTTATAATTGATTTTCTAAACCCTATGAATAAGAAATTATTTTGTATTACGGAAAAAGCAGTTCAACTCTCCCGGACTTCCCCTACCTACCTAAGGAGTCCTACATACTCGAGTTTTATTTCAATAATTTCCAAATTCATTGTGGTGTGTTCCGTATTGTTTTAGTTGTTTAATTTGGTATTTTAATAAATTTTTTTTGTATGGCTTGTTGCCAATGAGAACAGCGTGTGTGGTTTTTTGCATTAGATTTTTTAGTGAGCAGTGTTGAGGTTGTGGTTACAATTTTTAATGCCTTTAATTTGTATTTCATGTATATATAACTGTTCTTTCTCCAATTAAATGAATAAATAAACAAACACTCACTTCTATTGTTCTGCGCGTGCGCCGCGATGACGGCGGCTAGCACCAACCACGCGCGCTCCATGCCGCGTACCGTTCACGCCCCGCTCACACGCCTCGTGCCGTCCTTGTCGCACACTTGAATGGGTGCATCTAAAACAACGAATATAGAACTAATTATGAAAGATGTTTGCAAAATAAATACTAAAACTAACATCAGAATGAGCGAGTCATGTCATTTTTGCATTTTATATTATATTTATTATATTATATTTATTAAGAAAAAGTAATAAATGAAAGTTTATTTATATCTACAAAAATGAAGAAGAGACAAATTTTTAAAATAAATCGTGCAATGACGTCAATCGGTTACATATTATGGGCTGACGTGGATAATTGGTATGTAGAGCCATCGAGTGACGTCACGAACGGGTCATCAGTTGGTTATATACCTATACTCTAACGTTTCAAATAGCGTATGATACATAATTTTGTTGAAGAGGACGCGCTCATTTTTTTAAATATGTTATATACCGTGGCGTATTCAGAGGGGGCAGGCGTGCCCCCCCCCCCTCACCCCAAACACAATGACATGAGTTCAGTTATTGGAAAATTATGCATTTCTCTTTAACACTCAATATAATAGTAAATTATTTACACCACCAAAGTGCCTAATACAATTAAATAGGTATAGAGTTTATTTAATGCTGACCACATTTTATTTAATTAGATCTGTTCAAATATAGTATTTTTAGAGTGACGAATTTCCATACAAATGGCGTCAACGGCTGCACCCCATCATACCTTAACCGAATAGCGCAAAAAATAATATATGGTATTCAGATCAGCAAAAATTAGGTTTACATGTTTCACCATTGAAAATGGTTATCAAATACTTTTTCTGTAAATTTACGTAAATTTCGCTATATCGTCGAAGATAACGGAGGGATTGGGGTCCTCGGGGTTGCAAAATTTGCAAAATTTATCGGGTATACCCGCTGAAATTTTGAAAATCGGTTGGTAAATTTTTTGGAAAATTGTAATTAAGTCTGAAAAAAATTGGGTTTTTGGGAGTCGTTTTTTACAAAAAAATTTATGATTATTTTCGAAAATATTTGAGTCATCGAAAATTAGCCAAAAACGCATCAGAGGAACTAAATTGCCTAACAAATGGTGAAAACATTTATAAAATCGGTTGAAAATTGCGGCCTTTAGGTGGGCCCTGAAAAATGATATATGAGACTTTAAATTAAAAAAAAAAACAATTAAGAAAAACATATATTTAAATAAAATAAACAGAGAGGAGTTTCTTGCCGGTTCTTCTCCTCCTAGTTTTTGAACCGGTACCTAATCAATTTTTACGACTTTCAATAAGTGTGTGCAAACATCTTATATTGAATAAAAACTTTTTGAATTTTGAATTTTTTTTTGGATAAATTTCAAGAAACTTGTATTTGGATATGGATATGGGCGTGGTATATGTGGCAATGTATAATTGCTGGTCGATTTAAGTTTTAAGTTGTTCAGTATTTTCATATAACATGATTTCAAAATAAATAAATTAATTAACACCATAGGTACGTGAGTTTTTATGTTTTCAAAAACTTCTAAAATTGTTTTCAATGCTTTCTATGGTTGCGGGAATTGAAAAATCTGTAAATATTTGGAAATTCCTAAATACATCGTAAAAAAAAACTTAAATGAGTGGGATTTTTTCTCGAAATTGTTTTCATTTTTCACAACATGTTCAACATGAAAGTAAATTGCATTTTCACAACATCTCATCAAAATTCATAATTTTTTAATTTTTTTAATATATTTTTCACAGCATGTAAAAATGCAATTAGTTTCGTATTGAACAAGTTGTAAAAAAAGAAAAAAATTACAAAAAAAAAATCTCGTGCATTCAAGTTATAAGAAAGTTTTTTCTTATGATGTATCAAAATGATTTAAAAATTTCAGATAGTATACACCTAGTTTTTGCTGATCTTTGCGTTAATCACCACTACATGGCCACTACACAATCCTTTTAAGTGCGAGTCGGACTAGGGAAACTGACTTATTAGTTCTCAATAAAATTAAGCAACACATTATATATCTATGAATTTGCTATTCATGAATATTTCCCGTTTCCTGAGGGATTGGAAACACTTTTGTTTAGATTTTCCTATAACCTATGAGTGAGGCAACATATTCCGGATTTTTTTATTTAATTTCAGGTTTAGTAGTTTCTGAGATAAAAAAGACAATGGGAGATTATCATATATTTTCTTTAATGTCTATTTAAACTATGCATTTTAAAATTGTAATAAACATTATAAAAAAATTTATTACATTATATCTCATAACGAACACTTTCATTTAATTTGATTGATTGATTTTCAAGTGATAATTTTGTTTGTTTATCGTTGAGTTTTTCTTGTAAAATATAAATGAAGTTTATTCCGTATATTTTTCAAAATTTTATACACTACAATTTCGTGGATAAGAGGGGGGGGATAATTAATTTTCTTTAATATTTTTGAAACCATGAATATCAAAGTTATAAATAAAATATAATTGAGCTCTATATTCCGTATATTTTTTTTCAAAATTTTATACACTACAATTTCGTGGATAAGGGGGGGGGGATAATTAATTTCCTTTAATATTTTTGAAACCGTGAATATTAAATTTAAAAATAAAATATGCTTGCACGTTTTATAATAAACACTTTCATTTGACACGTCACTAAGAGCACTTAAAAAGTTTTATTTTTATTTTTCTACTTTGGCCCCCAAAATGGAAATATCGAATTTCAACTTTTGCAACTAGTAGATTCGGAGAAAGAGGCAGTGACAGACGGACAGAACTGTTAAGTAGTGTAAAATTGGGGAGTCTGGCTCACATTTTGTATGGTATATAATTGGGGAGTCTGGCTCACTTTTTCGTTATTTGCTGAAAACCGTGGTCCGTTTTAAAAGTCTCGCTTCGCTCTCACGGACCACGGTTTTCAGCAAATAACGAAAAAGTGAGCCAGACTCCCCAATTATATACCATACAAAATGTGAGCCAGACTCCCCAATTTTTTTTCTCGGAAAACACGATCTCTCATTTTGAGGTGAAAGAAATTTTATAAAACACTCACCGTTACGACAACCGATAACTTTAAACACATGACAAATTTCAACACCAACAAAATTTTTACTCTTAAATATTTTACTATAAGTCACAACACGACAACACGAGTTGATTGCAGGACGTCGATTTACTAAATGGTAAATCAAGTATGTCCCTACTCTACACCTAATCCCAATTAAAAAACCGGATAAGTCCGTTTAGCATATATTATTGAATTTTACTTAATAAGTAGATGAAAAGAAATATACTTCTCACTAGAACTATAATAATTTTTTTATAACAACTTTGTCACCTAAGATTAACTAAATTATTTAAAAACTTATGCATTAATTATTACGCTGTTTTTTTTTTTTATTCGATTGTATTTATTTCATTAGAACTACAATAATTTTTTACAACCTTTTTTCTCGTATAAATTGCTTAATTAATTAAAACTATAAAATGTTTTCTTACTTAATATTATTGCTGTAATATCGTATTCAATTTAACTTTAAAAAAATATTTTGAAATACAGATTTAGACCCTTTCGGAAACAGAATACTTACACACTTCCATTAAAAGTAATAAGGACTTTTGTTCCAAATTATGAATGAATTATTGTTTTGACAAAGACACGTGTATGGTACAGTTAACAATACGTTTTATCAGCGTTTGAGAAGTTACAATTTTATTATTTAAAAGAGTCTATTTATGAAATAATATAATAAACTTTAATAGAATAAACATAAATGACGATCAAGTAATTGTTCACGACTTTATTAATAAATACTAACTGACTGAAAAAAAAAAAAAAAAGCTGATGACATATTTTGCAAATTTACAAAAAAAATTAAAATATTATAAAATATTTGTATGTATAGAAACTTAAAAAGTTTTTTTTTGATGTTGTGTAATGATTAAATAATTTAAATTAAAAAATATTTTTTATATTTCTCGTTGACTGTATACATCACACATCAAATGTTTCATTAACAAGTGTTTCACTGTGTCAAGACTTTGGTTTCAAATTATGAATGAATTATTGTTTTGACAAAGACACGTGTATGGTACAGTTAACAATACGTTTTACCTGCGTTTGAGAAGTTACCATTTTATTATTTAAAAGAGTCTATTTATGAAATAATATAATAAACTTTAATAGAATAAACATAAATGACGATCAAGTAATTGTTCACGACTTTATTAATAAATACTAACTGACTGAAAAAAAAAAAGCTAATGTCATATTTTGCAAATTTACAAAAAAATTAAAATATTATAAAATATTTGTATGTACAGAAACTTAAGAAGTTTTTTTGATGTTGTGTAATGATTTAATAGTTAAAATTAAAAAATATTTTTTTATATTTCTCGTTGACTGTATACATCTAACATAAATGTTAAGAATGTTTCATTGTTTTAACTATGACACGTGTAAGTTTTTCGTATCTTTAACCCTGAACGAACAAAAATGCTTTGTACATGCAAAGTGCTAAAAATGGCTTTAGGAAATAAGTTTCTCATGTTTTATGATTTTCAAGTCTCGACTTGCGTTTATAAAACGGAACTGGGTTACGATAATTTTTTTCTATCATGTTTTTATAGTTTTGTTTTTAAACCTTGAAGACAGTTCACACGTGTATCGAAGCGTATATAAACCATACTCCAAGCTTATTCGACACCAGTCTACGATAGGCGAAGTTCCTAGTAGTAACAAAAATACAAAGTGTTCTTGCAAAAACCAAGCACCAAGTAATACTTCAGTGGTACCATGGCTGAAATGTGAGTATAAAAATGTAGGTATATTACATTATTTTCAAACTTTTATAAATATTCATTATATTTTTTATAAAATAATCAATTGTTATTTCATGTTTTTTATAGCATTAATTTTTTACTGATTATACTACGTTGAAAATTGTGTTTAAAAATTTGATTACGATATTAACATTCTATATAAATTATGGTTGTGATTTTTACGTAGGTGAAAGCATGCATGATTATAATAGAAGCGCAAAAATATGTGTGTTTTTTTTTTCTTTTATAAATACACATTATATTTTTATGAAAATGCTCATTTGTTACTTTATGTTTTACGTTAATTTGAACTGATTATATTACATCGATTATTGTGTTAAATTAATTACGATATTAGATTTTCTATAAAAACTACGACTTTGATTTTTAGGTAAAAGTCTCCACGATTGTAATAGATATTTCATGTTTTTATAGCACTAATTTTTTACTGATTATACTACGTTGAAAATTGTGTTTAAAATTTGATTGCGATATTAACATTCTACATAAATTACGGTTTTGATTTTACGTAGGTAAAAGCATGCATGATTATAATAGAAGTGGAAAAATATGTGTTTTTTTTTTCTTTTATAAATACACATTATATTTTTATGAAAATGCTCATTTGTTATTTTGTGTTTTACGTTAATTTTAACTGATTACATTACATCGATTATTGTGTTAAATTAATTTTCTATAAAAACTACGACTTCGATTTTTAGGTAAAAGCCTCTACGATTGTAATAGAACTGGGAAAAAAAATTGTATATTGCGTAATTATTTTAAGTGGTCTTGTTTTTTATTTGTTATAGAAACCTTCCAACTATATTCGATTCTGATGAGGGTTTATCGTCGATATCACCTAGTACATCTAAAAATTTAAAACGCAAATCATCTAAGAAATGTTCAAAGAAAACACGCACCGATTTCATGAAGGATCTTTTCGGAGACGAAAGTGATACTGAAATATGTGTGAAGAAAACTGAATTATCGGGTATTTTATGGAAGCGAGTTGCTAATGGAATGACAAAACAGACTGAAAACAATGCGAATGGGGAATTCTTTTTGGAATTAAAACTTTACTATACGTCCGAAATCGAGAAATTACCAGATGATACTCGTTGGAAATTCGCTTTGATAAATACGAAAATTAAATTACAAAGAGAGTCTGATGACTTTAAATATTTGCAACGTCTTTTATTGAACATAAAAGAGAAATTTGCAAAATCTGAAGCACAATTTATTCCTGAAAAGAAAAAGTAAAATATTATTTTCTTAAACTTACCGATTTAAATAACGTGTTATTTTCATACTTTATGTATTTCGTGTAATAGAATATAAGCCTACATTGTAATCAGTGTATTTTTTAATTAAAGGTAAAAATTAGATTTTCTCTGAATTATCGGGTATTTTATGGAAGCGAGTTGCTAATGGAATGACAAAACAGACTGAAAACAATGCGAATGGAGAATTCTTTTTGGAATTAAAACTTTACTATACGTCCGAAATCGAGAAATTACCAGATGATACTCGTTGGAAATTCGCTTTGATAAATACGAAAATTAAATTACAAAGAGAGTCTGATGACTTTAAATATTTGCAACGTTTTTATTGAACATAAAAGAGAAATTTGCAAAATCTGAAGCACAATTTATTCCTGAAAAGAAAAAGTAAAATATTATTTTCTTAAACTTACTGATTTAAATAACGTGTTATTTTCATACTTTATGTATTTCGTGTAATAGAATATAAGCCTACATTGTAATCAGTGTATTTTTTAATTAAAGATAAAAATTAGATTTTCTAGGTTTAAGTATAAATTAACAAGCAATGCTTACAAAGTAAATAGTAGATAACTTGGTTTACATATGGTATTGTATTACCTATTTTTTTTTTTACTTTGGATGCAATCTGATAAAACTACATATTTTGATTTTATTATTGTGCACTACGATATTTTATTAATATGACGAATAAAATATATTGTAATATTTGTGGTATAAATGTTACAAAGAAAATATACTATGCTCATCTTAGAACAAACTTACATAAAAAAAATTGTTTGTTACAAAGCCACATTGATAATGTACGGCTTATAAATTCGGCATTTAAAAACAGACTACTTTCTTTTAGAATAGATGGTATTCATGATAGGTATTTACTTCCAGAAGATTTTTTAAATGATGTACGAGTTTCGGTGAATAAGTTAATTAAATATATTCTTCATCAACATAATAGCTGTAAAATAAATTTTGAATTGTTTTGTTATTATTCTTTACCACACCAAATAAAGACCGAGTTGAAATCATTTACAGTGAAGTATAAGAAATTTTATCACAATACTGATATCAATGAATATTATAACCATGTTAAAGCTACACTCATTCGGAAATGTAGCGAATTTCAATTAAAAGATTCGGGTTGGTTTATTTCCAGTGTATCTCATCTTGAAATGAATATAAATAAATACACACCATTACGAGGGGGTTCTTACATACCATTACCTAAAAATATTCAGAGTACGAAAAGTTGTTTAAACATTAAAAACACTGACTCTCATTGTTTTTTATGGTGTGCAGTTGCATCTTTATTTCCAGTGAAAAAAAATGGTACACGCACTGCATCATATCCAGATTACAAACAAATATTTAAAATAGATGGGATGAATTTTCCTCCTACTAATAGAGATATAAAGATATTCGAAATGAATAATCCAACATTTACAGTAAATATTTACGGATTAGATTCAAAAAATCAACTTGTAGGCCCGCTCTACAAGACAGAATATCGTAGTATAAACCATATTAATTTATTATATATAGAAAATTCTCAACATGGGCATTATTGTTTAATAAAAGATTTTGAACGGCTTATTAGACACCAAGTAACGAGGCATAAAGGCAAAATATATTTTTGTGATGAGTGTATGTTATTTTTTTCCTCATATGATAGTATGGAGATGCATAATTGTGCTCGAATTAAAACGGTATTGCCCAGACCTGGTACAATCTTACAATTCACTCACTACGAGAGATTGCAACGTATTCCTTTCGTTATCTATGGTGATTTCGAAACTATGTTATTACCTCTTAATAACAACCAGAACTGTGAAACTAAATACACAAAATTAACAAAAAGACACGTACCAATAGCATTTGCTTATTATATATGTTGTGCATATGATTCGAGTTTAAATAAATTCATTTCATATCGAGGAAAAGATTGCGTTCATATATTTGTAAAGTCATTAACGGAACATGTTAACGAAATTCATAGAATTAATACGACTGAAAAGAAAAAAATGATTCCGTTATCATTGCAACAACAAATTGAATACAATAGCGCCACTCACTGTTATATATGTAATAATTTACTATTGGGTGATGTAGTTCGCGATCACTGTCACAGAACAGGCGTATACAGAGGCGCAGTACACTCACATTGTAACTTGCTTTTAAAGACTTGTACGTTCATTCCATTTTTCTTTCATAACTTAGCGGGGTATGATTGTCATTTATTTATAAAAGAGCTTAGTGAATCTGATGGCAGGATAGAGGTGATACCTAAAGGGAAAGAAAAATATATTTCTTTTACTAAATTCATAAAAAATGTATACGATGTTCGTGAGTCATATATTCCTCTCAGATTTGTTGATTCTTGTCATTTTCTCAACACGAGTTTAGATAAATTATCTAAAACATTAGAGTATGATAAATTCTTGAATCTCAGACGCTTTTTCTCTGATAAAAATAAATTTCGATTAGCATGCCGTAAGGGAGTGTATCCGTACGAATATATGGATAGTTTAGATAAATATAATGAAACAGTATTGCCACCGAAACAAAGTTTTTATAATACTTTAACATCAAATCATATTTCAGACGATGATTATAAACATGCTTTTGATGTATGGGAAAAATTTTCCATATGCAATTTAGGACAATATACTGATTTATATTTAATGATCGATGTTCTATTATTATGTGATGTATTTGAAAATTTTCGTACTGTTTGCCAAAAAAATTATAAACTAGATGCAGCTTTTTATGTAACCGCTCCTAGTCTTAGCTGGGACGCAATGCTTTTAAATACTGGTGTAAAATTAGAATTAATTTCTGACATTGAAATATATCAAATGCTTGAACAAGGCATCCGAGGCGGATTATCACAGTGTTCTTTACGATATGCAAAAGCTAATAATATTTATACTGAAGACTACAGGGAAGATAGACCAAATACTTATCTTTTATATTTAGATTGTAATAATTTATATGGATACGTGATGATGAAAAACTTACCGATTTCAGAATTCAAACTTTTACAAAGTGATGAATTATTATCTTTCGACATAGATTCATGTCATGAAAATTCAGACATTGGATTTATATTAGAGGTTGATTTAATCTATAACGAGGACTTACATGACTCTCACAAAGATTTACCATTTGCACCAGAAAAAATGAAACCTCCTGGAGGAAAGACTTATAAATTGATCGCAAATCTGTACAATAAATATCACTATGTTATTCATTATATGCATTTAAAACAGTGTTTAAATCATGGTTTGATATTGAATAAAATTCATAAAATTCTTTCATTTAAACAAAGTAATTATTTAAAACAATATATAGATTTGAATACAAGTTTGCGTCAATCCTCACAATCTACGTTTGAACAAGATTTTTTTAAATTGTTCAATAATTCAATATTTGGAAAAACTTTAGAAAACAAGCGGAAGCAAATATCTGTAAAATTAGTTGATCGATGGAGTGATGAAAAAAATTACACAAATAAATACATAGGTGCTGAAAAATTGATTGCTCAACCAAATTTTCATAATGTATCAATTTTTTCTGAAAATTTCGCAGCAGTTCAGATGGACAAGTCGGAAATTTTACTTGACCGTCCTATATACATAGGATTTACTGTACTAGAATTAAGTAAATCCCATCTTTATAGCTTTCACTATTCTTTTATTAAACCAAAATATGGGGATAGAGCACAACTGTGCTACACCGACACTGACAGTTTATTATATTACATAATACCTACAAATGATTGTATTTATAAAGATCTAAAAGAAAATCTTGAATTATTTGATACAAGCAATTTTAGTAGGAACAATATTTATGATTTACCACTAGTAAATAAAAAGGTACCAGGTCTGTTTAAAGATGAATTAGGAGGGACAATCGTTGATGAATTTGTAGGTTTAAGATCTAAACTATATTGTATAAAAACCGAAAACGATGAAATCAAAAAGGCAAAGGGAGTTAGCAAAGCAGTGTTAAATCTTTTAACTACAGACGAATACAAATCTACTCTTAAAACTAACAATACATTGCGCTCATGTATGAATGTATTTAAATCAATCAAACACACGATATTCTCGCAAGAAGTAAATAAATCCGTGTTGAATGCTAATGATGATAAAAGATTAATAATTGATAAATATAACACATTGCCTTGGGGACATTACAAATTATTTTAAGTATGCTATGTACAAATATATCTGATATTTTTTATAACCAAAGTGTACATCTATAAAAATATGTATGTATTTTTACCATTAAATTAAGTATATTACTGAGTTCATCTCTGTTTTTATTTCATAACCCTATAATTCTTTAAGAGACTACAACGTTTATGCTGAATAATGATTCACCATAATAATAATAATAATAAATATTATTATCGAAAGAGAAAAAAAGGTTTTGGATTTTTCAATGATATGCTGAATAAATTACCGTTTGAGCTACATGTACCCGGTTATCAGTTTTGCGGTCCTGGAACTAAACTCAAAGATCGATTAGCACGAGGTGATATGGGTATTAATCCACTTGATTCAGCTTGTCGCGAACATGATATAGCGTATTCGAAAAACAGAGATAATGTTCATATGAGAAATCAGGCTGATCGTATGCTAGCATCAAAAGCGATGAAACGAGTATTTAATAGAGATGCATCAATGAGTGAAAGAGCAGTTGCGTTAGGCATTGCGTCCGCGATGGGTGCCAAGTCAAAATTAGGTCTTGGTATCACAAATAAAAATAAAACAAAGAAAAAAATTAAAAGATCAAAGAAACCTTTCAAGCATGTTATTAAAATAGCTAAATCATCTATGTCTAAAGGATCTGATCCTATAAAATCTGCACTGAATGGTGTTCGTAAAGTGATTCGTCAAGTAGGAGGGAAAAAAAATATCAATTGTCCTAGAATTTTACCTCTGCCACAAAAAATTGGTGGAGTACTTCCTTTTTTAATACCACTTTTTGCTGGATTAAGTGCAACAGGTGCTTTGGCTGGTGGAGCTGCTGGAATCGCGAAAGCAGTCAACAATGCTAAAAATGCTGTAGAACAACTTAAAGAACAAAAAAGACATAATGAAAAAATGGAAGCGATATCTTTAGGAAAAGGAATGTTTCTTAAACCTTATAAGAAAGGTTTAGGTATTTATATAAAACCTTCAAAAAACTATTAACACTACCAAACAGAGCTCTTACAAATATTGATTTAACAAAATATGCTAGAATTTTAAATATTCCTAACTTTAGAGGTGTTTTTATGAGAAATGATTTACCTAACTCACCTCCTTGGACACATGAATCTGGTATAATAAACTTAGATAGTAAAGATGGTCCTGGAACTCACTGGGTAGCTTATAAGAAAAAAAACAATTGTGTCTTTTATTTTGATAGTTTTGGAAATTTACCACCTCCATCAAATTTATTATCATATTTAAAAGTGCAAAATGTAAAATACAATTATAAAAAATATCAAAGCTTCAATACATTCAATTGTGGACATTTGTGTCTTAAATTTCTTAGTGATAATTTAACTTAAATATATATCAGAACGTCAACTCATTATAGATTCAGTCATGAGTGAATCATGGACATTAACGTTAAGCGGTGTTGGACCCGTTTTAGAAGCACAATATTTTCCTCCTATTGAATTATCATCAAAAAACTATGTGCTTGGTTTAGTAGAATTCTTGACTTTTAATTCCATTCCCAATATCGATGAAAGAAATAACAAATTCTATATCGATGACAAAGTTATTGTAATTCCACCAGGTAGTTACGAAATCGAAAACATTGAAAAATATTTAACTGATGCATTAGATAAATTTAATATTTTCATATCGATAAAGCCTGATGAAAATCAATTGCGATGTAAAGTGAGATGTAGTAAAAAAGTTGATTTTACCCATAAAGATTCTTTGGGAAATTTGTTAGGATATTCTCCTAGAATTCTAGATCCAAACGTTGATTATTTATCAGATATACCTGTTTCCATAATCAAAGTAAACGCTTTGCGAGTAGAATGTAACATAACAGGAGGGGCGTATATTAATTCTAATCAAGCTCACATTATTCACGAATTTTTCCCCACGGTTCCACCTGGATATAAAATAGTAGAAGTACCATCGCAAGTCATTTATCTTCCTGTTATGGTTAAGGCAATACATAATATTCAGTTGAAAATAGTCGATCAAGACGGAGATCTAGTAAATTTCCGAGGAGAAATTATAACAGTGCGATTACATCTTAAGTCAATAGCATAGAATGGGTGTGGTTTATAACAGTAAAACCTATTCATATAATAACAACAGAAAATGGGTTTATCCACCCACTCGAGTTCGACCATTGAATCGGTTAACACATCGGAACATACAATTTCTAAAAGGGCTTGGCTTAAGACTTGTTTCAAACTCAATAAAAACAAAATAAAACTTAAATTTTTCTGTTTAATCTGCATTTTACCATGGAAGAACAAGAAGAAATTTTAAATATACAAAAAAGTGTATTATTCGATGAATCAATAGAACATTACGAGTTTCATGCTCATCGTCCATATGCATTAACCACTTTCAACAACAATGATGAAATTCGCATTACTGTTCAACATCAAGATGCTTGTATACTACCCAGCAAAAGCTTTCTACATCTTACCGGAAAACTTATGAAGAGCAATGGTGAGGTTAGCGTTAACACGAATCTCGTAAATATGGGATTATGCTTTTTGTTTGAAGAATTACGTTATGAGTTAAATGCTGTTGAAATTGATCGCAATAAAAACGTTGGTTTAACAAGCCTTATAAAAACATTCATTTCCGCTAGCCCAAATCAAACTACATATCTTGATAATGCTGGATGGAACACAAATACAACTAAGGACATTGTTGATACCAAAGGATATTTTGATGTCTCGATTCCACTCAATTTGTTACTCGGGTTTGCAGAAGATTATAATAGAGTAATAGTGAATGCAAAACATGAACTTATTCTTACCAGAGCTAATACAGACGTAAATGCGATCGTACAATCAGAAAAAAATGTTGATAAAGATGTAAAAATATCCATTTCCAAAATAGAATGGTTAATGCCATATGTTAAATTGTCCGACTTTGCAAAAGTAAATTTACTTAATTATATCGTCAAAGATCCTCCTATACAAATAAGTTTTCGGACTTGGGAACTATATGAATATCCATTATTACCTACGACTACAAACCATGTATGGGTTGTAAAAACATCTACACAACTAGAGAAACCTCGATACGTTATCTTAGGATTCCAAACGGGTCGAAAGAATATACACACAAAAGATGCAAGTTTCTTC
>OX453268.1:1800000-2230378 GCA_949709985.1 Luffia ferchaultella | reverse complement strand
AGAAATTTGACATCACATGTTAGATTTTATGGACGATCGGGAAGTTGTTAACATTACGGTCATCGCCTTTCGGCCTGTATTTGTTCGAATGCTTCATTATCGAGTTCAAAACGTTTAAGGATATCATAGGCAGCAGTTTAAAACCTAAATGTTTCAAATATGTTGAACAAACGAAAATATTTTTTTTCGTTGATTTATTTCTGAGTTTAAAGAGTTGAAAAGAATAGTGCCACGATTTCGCGGCAATAAAATGAAATAATCTGTGAAAATCGGATTTGAGTAGGTTCATTTTCAATGAAACCGATGGTTGCGGGGACTGCAAGATCTGTGGATTTTTTTTCACGTATTATCAGGTGTGGCGAAAATTTAGGTTAAAGTCCTTGATTCATCAATTTTCCCGGTCCCGGGTTCGAATCCCAGGTCGTGTCAGTATTTATATGATGAATATTGATACTGGTACCGGGTCTTGGTTGTTATATGTATGCGGTGTCTTGCGCGCTTGGTACCCAAAACATGCTTAGTTTGGGGCGTAGACGTTGTTGTGATAATAAATAAATAAAATAAAATCGTTTATTCATAACAGAAAAAGTTTCTTTTACAATCCTTGTTTTTTTGGACATCCTTTTAAGTATGCAACATACTTGTGCCAGGATATCCAGCTCTTCCATATCGTATTAATATAAAATAAACTTAATGTTAGAATAACAACTTTAACACTATTTTTATATTAAAAAAAACAGGTTTGTTAAACTAATAAAATTACAAAGTAGAAATAGTTTAATTTATTATTTATGATGCATGGTGAGAATTTGTAGGTGTTTTGTTTAGGTGGGTTAGTGGATGTGTGTGTATTTGTGTATGGGTGTGTGTGAGGTTGGGTGTGTTTGTGTGTGTGGGTGTGTGTGTGTGAGTTTGTGTGAGTTATTTTATGTTATTTTATTTATCAGATCCTCTACCTCACTGTAGCTTTTACTGTTTAACCATTCAAATACTCGTTTTTTTTTTTTTGTATTGATGTATTCATTATTATTATTAGGTACTTCCACTTTGTGGAATATACAGTGATCCCTTAACCATTTTATTGACAGATCAACGAGTCGTTCCAGCAGCCAGGGAGGTGGCACGACGTGGTCATCCCGGCGCCACAACCCTCCGGCACACTGACGCATCGTGTGACCCACGAACTGAAGTCCTTGGAAGCGGGTGCTGTCTACGAGGCGATAGTTCAAGCGAAGAATCGATACGGTTGGAACGAGGTATACATCCTGGTAATGGGTTAAGGCTCGGGTCTCGTTAAAATGGGTTTGGGTAACACATAGTTTTTATGTTTTTCTGACTGACCGATTGGCCGAGTGGTTAGAGACCCTAACTGCGGAGTCAAGGATCGCGGTTTCGATTTCCGCCCAGAACAAATATTTGTGTACATGAACATGTCTATTTGTTCCGTGTCTGGGTATAAAAAGTATTTTTACATGTACCAAGATATTATTAAAAAAAAGAATATTAAAAAAAAGAATATTAAAATGAGGTCTTTAATTATCTTAGTTATTTTTTTCCTGAAATTCAGTAATAAAATATCCTTCAACACAAACAAAGTCATCATATTCATCATATCATAGTGGGCAGTGACTCTGCCTGCGAAGCTGGAGGTCCGGGTTTCGAATCCCAGGTCGGGTCAGTATTTATATGATGAATATTAATACTGGCACCGGGTCTTGGTTGTTATATGTATGTGGTGTCTTCGCTTGGTACCCAAAATACAAGCAAATGCTTAGTTTGGGACCTAGACGTTGTTGTGATTGTGTGTGTTATTATTATTATTATTGATTCATAAATTCATATTCATATACAAATCATAAATTCTTCGAAGTTCGAATGGAATTCCATTTTTGTATTTTCTTGGTAAATTTCATTATTATTCAAAGTTGTTCAAAAAATACACAAAATCTTTGCCCTAACCCAAAAGTCATTATTATACACAAATTTTATGAATATTTGAATTAAATTTTTTATATTATCTATATTAGTATCTATATTAGCATATATTAGTCGTTTTTTTTAAGTGTATATCAAAAACTAACGCTAGAAAGCCTTTGAATTCGAAATGTAAACTGGCACTAAATTGGGACCCGAGTCTTAAGAAGGGGCCGTACGCGTGAACGCCCAGACAAACACGCATTATAATCTTGTTATGTTTTGGATTATAGTCTAACTCTCACTTTAATTATAGTCTACTTTTTAATCTAGATTTTAATTTAGAATTTACTTGTAATCGTACTACTATTATATTAATTTTAAATTTTCTTCTAAGTACTTTTCCGTTGGCACTTTTTGATGTCGCTTCGACGAAACGCACATCCCCTCTTAATAGGTTTATATATAGCGCCAGACATCAAAATTTCTAAAAAAATTTTAGTTATATAAAAATTTTGACTATTTCTATAACTATACCTATATTTTTTATTTCTAAAAGTTTTTTAAATATTTTTTAATTATTATTTTTATGTTCTAAAGTATTCTGTTTTTTTATTTACTTATTATTTATTTTATTATTTAGTTGACGACATTAGATTTTATTCAGCTTGAAAATAAATAGATAAATGAACCTGTCTGTTTTGTTTTTGATACAAGAAGTGTCGGTACGAATTTTAATATTAATAGACTGACCAATTAGCCAAGTGGTTAGAGACTCTAACTGCGGAGCCGAGGCTCGCGGGTTCGATTCCCGCCTGGGACTGAATTTGTGTGCATGAACATGTCTATTTGTTCCATGGCTGGGTGTAGGTAAAATATCTATTTGTGTAGTATATTATAAAATAATATTTAAGTGTATAAACCAGTTGTGTAGTACCCATAATACAAGCATAATACAAGCATAATACTTGCTTACTTTGGGACTAGATGGCGCTGTGTGCAATGTCCCAAGAATAATTATTAATACAGATATTTTGTCCACAGGTCAGCGACATCTTCCAATTCCACACTTTGGGAGGAGCGCATTCGTTACACGCGGACGAACTGTCCCCACTCTTTTCTATCGGACGAAAAGTGACGCTAACTATTGGACTACTTTCGACTACAATTAGTCTGTGCGTCTTCTATTGAAACGACCGAAAATGACGTTTTTTTTTTATTTCTCTTTACCATGTACGGACTCTTTTTTGATTGAATTCAAATTTTCGACACTAACAGGAATTGTACAAAGTGGAATTTCGTATTTTAATATAGAATCATAGATAAACAGAATTTATAGATGCCGCATCTGCTTTGAAAAAATCCAAAATTGTAGCACAGTGCCAGACCTGTCATTATCGCTCTCTCTTTCGCACGTCAGACCTCAGACCTTCATATATAGTACCTACTGTCTGACCAATGGGTCGAGTGGTTAGAGACCTGTGGAAACAACGGCGGGTTCGATTCCCGCTCGGAACGAATAGTTTTGTGAATGAACATGTCGATTTGTTCCGTGTCGTAGACGGAAAATATAAAAGTATGTTTTATAAAAAAAATATCTAGATATGTATCAGTTGCCTATTATGCATGATAATAATAATATGTTATTATATTTGGGATATGCCACACAGCGCCATCTAGTCCCAAACTGAGCAAAGCTTGTATTATGGGTACTGGACAACTGATATATATAATTCAATATTTTTTTATAATACATGCATATGTAAATATTTTACACCCAATTACTGGATAAATACACATGTTCCACACAAATATTGGAATCGAATCCTCAACCTTTGGTTCTACAATTAAGGTTTTCAACCACTCGGCCAATCGGTCATTTCCCGTCGTCCCAGCGGGCATGATATAAGCTCTGACTAGTTTGGGACTAGACGGCCGTGTGTGGGATGTCTCCCACATTATTGGAGGAAGAACACGGTTTCGACCCGGTCGCGTCGCGATTTGTTCGACTTAAATATTGTTGGACGAGCTTACCTGGGGCTAATTATAGACAATCAATCACCTAAAATGGACGGAATACATCATTTATGCATGTGATAAACTGCGTACATTACTGGCAAGTTTTCTATTAAACAGGATGAGATTTTAGTCATCATCATCATCATCAGCCCATTTCTACCCCACTGCAGGGGCTTAGGCCTCCCCCAGGGTGAGGAGGGGGGCTTGGAGCTTAAGTCCACCACGCTGCTCCACTGCGGGTTGGAAACTGTAACGACCGTCATCTATTGACAGCGTCCGGGACCGACTGCTTAACGTGCCCTCCGAAGCACGGTGTCAGTGATATTGTGTACTTAAGTCAGAAAAACTCATTGGTACACGCTCGGATTCGAACCATGGCCTTATAAATTTGAGACAGGTTCGTTGCGCTCTGGGCTATTTTTATAGATTTTACTCACCAGCCAAAAATTTTCTAGATGTTAGGTGCCACCAATAGACCTCCTTATGTAAATAAAAATATAGGTCAAATATTCATAATAATTATATCCTCAATATTTTTTAACAAAATTTGGCTACCTTCTACTTACATACGAAAGGGTGGGGCATGGAGCATGGGGCATGTGGGTGGGACGCGTGTACGTGCACTGACTTATCTCACACAAGACTTACCTCGACACATAAATTGCTCACGTTTTGACGTAAATCCGATGAACGTCTTCCACACAGAGAATCGAATAGGTTAGAGGTGCCATGTGATGGCATTTATTCAGACACCAAACCATGTCAGCCCTTTACGCCTCGCTGCTGGGGCTTAGGCCTCAACTTGGGATGAAGGTGCCTGAAGTTTTAGAGACACGCGTCCCAAAAATATTTACATAACGAGTATAAGTAAAAATGTTACGCATACGTTGTTTTATTTCAGATTTTCATTTTAGAAAGCGATTAAGTCGTTCATCCCTTTCGCTCACATCTTTGGTATGATTTGATGTCGCATTTTAGAGTTTAGGTTGTGAAATCTGTTTGAAGTAGGTAAGTATACAACATGGTGTCGTGATAGCCCAAAGCGCAACGAACCTGTCTCAATTTATAAGGCCCCATAGGGCCATGGTTCGAATCCGGGCGTGTACCAATGAGTTTTTCTGACTTAGTACACAACTATCACAGACTCCGTGCCTCGGAGAGCACGTTAAGCAGTCGGTCCCGGACGCTGTCAATAGATGGCGGTCGTTACATTCCCCAACCTGCAGTGGAACAGCGTGGTGGACTTAAGCTCCAAGCCCCCCTCCTCACCCTGGGGGAGGCCTAAGCCTCTGCAGTGGGGTAAAAATGGGCTGATGAAGTGAAGAAGTGAAGTATGCGTGTACGTTTGTATGTCATACTCCTAAAGTTTAAAAGAAAAAAAAATTGTAGTTACATTGGTGTGAAGATCCATTCGGCAACAAAACATAAATATATATTTAACCTTCCTCCCACCTCCGGCTGTGATGTCATAGACTGTGGAATTAAGCATTGAAAATGAGGTCGCGCGCGCGTCGCTAATTTAATTCGCGATAACATAAAAGCTCTGTTTTGGATTTAACCCATTACCTACACACTAACCCAATTGGGTTAAATTGAACAACACTAGCCATTTAATTGACAGAGACAATTGATTGATAGTGATTAATGAAAAGTTAATGGGTTAAAATGGGGTTAAAAGAAAGAAATTGTATTTGCCAGATCAAAGTGTAAATTATCGAAAATTGTAGCGGTAGTAAATCGACCTCTACCCATCTCGACTTTTTATAGTTACGAAGCGGTATAGTTTTTTTCTGTTTGTCTAAGTCTATGTTCCATACGCATTTCTATAATGGCCACAAACGCCACCACTGCGAACGCTACAAAAGTTTGTTTCTTACGCTGTAATCTGTTACGAACGATTAATTCACTAACAAAGTCGCTAACACGTAAATCGTGTCTGAAACGGTACTAAATTTCAAATGTCAAAATATCGTATGAATCGAAATGAACACGAACGACGCACCTACAGTGTTGGGACTAACGTAGCAGTTACAAAACGCCACAAACGCCTAAAACGAAGCGTCTGAAACGCATGACACTGACAGCTAAATCGCCACAAGTGACCGATTTCAGCGATATTTTTTTTGGTCTGAAAGGAAAAAAAACTGGCAAAAGTGTCATTTGTGGCCGTTATTTGATGCGAATGGAACGCACCCTAATTGCAGACAAAAATTGACAGGTGACAACTGTCAATTGGGGCCAGTGGTGAACGGCTGAGGACCCCGTCCGTCTTTTATGCAAAGGCCTAGCGTTCACTTCCCACCATAGGTGTATTGATTAATAAGTTTTAAATGTATGAAAACTTAAACCAAATAAATATCACAAATTTTACCGACATCACAACTTCCATGACGTTGGTTATCAGCCCGCAACCCGCTCCAACCTGCGTGGTGGGCATATACTCCAAACTCCTCAACTTGATGTTGAAGAAGAGCTGTAATGCCTGTCATTAAGAACCTGTCAATTTTAAATTCTCTGGCGACTTCAGAGGTATTGAAATGTCAAGAGAGGTAAAGTAGTGTAGTAACGAATCGGACTCGCGCATCATCACACAATATATTTATGTTAATTGTTATTATAGTTCCATTCAACCTTTATGGCGGATGTGAACATAGGCACAAGTCGCGTCGCAGTAACCAGTTTTAGGTGTAGCGGGACGCAGTGGAGCGAGGGGCATATGACTGAACCTGCGCAAGCATGCCTATTGCGTTGTATTCCGATCCGCCATAAAGTTTGATTGGAACTATATACAAGGTGAAATTTTAACAACCATCCAAATTTAAATGTAATGATCTTTGGTAAAAAACCGATGGCCATCTTGTTTACTTTTAATATCGTTCAATAGAAAAATATTGAGATATGACCAAACAAACCTTTCCCAAAAAAACCAATAACTCTAGTCATCATCCACGGCCGCCGTACGCTCCGTCCCGTCTCTGTCTCAAGGTCTCGGGCACGTCATCACAAAGAAGGCAATCAAACATCATAAATTATAACACTATAGATAAAATAATTTATTATTATTATTAAGGCGGAGGACCGTGGGTGGTGGTGAGCCTTGGGAGAGGCCTACATCCTGGAGAGACACGGGCTGATGATGATGATGATGTAACCTATATTTATTATAAACGTAATAATGAGGTCTATTGGTAATACCTAACATCTAGAATTTTTTTTGTATGGTTGGTTAAACTTTATTCCTGTATTACCTGGTTGGACCCAAGCATGCCGTTCTAGTTAAACCTCTCTTAACATTTTGACACCTCTTTTCTGACGACTGAAGTGAATTCACTTCACATTCACATGTGTTAAACTATTATAATTATATATTTTAGTTATCTAAACGTCATGCTTATACACATGCAAAAAGTGAATCACATGTGTGATTTAAAAAAAAACGAATCGTTTCAAAAACGTCGAAAAATCGTGAAAAAAAGTGACACCAAAAAAGAAAAATAACCAAAAAATTATTAAAAAGTGTTGTGAACATTTAGACTGCCATTAAAATATTATATAAAGTATTTTTTCCGATTCTTTGTAAATATATAATATGTAAGTTGGCTTGTATTTTTATTTTTTTTTAATAAGTATGTATGTATTGTTTGTGTTTGTTGGCATAAATAAGGTTCCGTCAAAAATAATCTGATTGTAACCATTTTGTACAAAAGAATTTTATTTCTATGGATGTATTTTATAGATAATGCCTACTACAAAAAAAAAACTTTTCGATACATTTGCTATTAATCTTTATGACATCGAAACTTGTACTCTAATGTTGTATTTTACAATAGGTACTAAGCGTTTTTACTTTACACCAATCACAAACGAGCATTCTGTTTGTGACGCATGCGTGAACCGCGAAAAGCAAATCGCTCCCGCACTTAGCTCCCGCCATTATTACATTTGAAGTATCTACCTAATTTTAATCGCAAATGTATTGAAAAACGTCGTATGATGCTCGTACTCAGTAAGCTGGCTATTATAGTCATCGGTTTATTATAAGCACTCGGCTTCGCCTGCCACATATGTGTACGCCAGTCTAACTCTAAACAAGATTTTTATGAAGGCAAGGAAGGACGTATCCAGTGATTAAATCTATGGTGATCTCAATGTAAGCAATGATAATAAAAAACAATGATGGCATCTAAATTTTTTAAAACATCGCATAAAAAAATTGCATTAAAAAATTATATAAGTATAAATATATATAGTACATAATTTTTAAAACTTTATACTATTTTGTAATATTGTCATAATTTTAATTTATGTGAAAAAAATTGTATACCTTTTAGGTCTAATTTTTTAAAGTAAAACTTAAACTATTGGCAATTTAGTATTGAAAAATATTTCGAATGACGGAACCGATGCCTTTTAATAAAAATTTGTGTATATTTAATGAGATTTAAAAAGAAATAATGTCACTTGATTTTTTTTTTTTTTGATAATGGTTGAATAAAGAAATAGTTTCATACATCATTATTAAAAAAAAAAATATGTTTCACCTGATTTTTTTTATAATGTTTAAATAAAAAAATAGTTACATACATCATTAAAATATAAGCAATAAAACATGTTAGTGATAGACATACCAAGGTTTAGATGTAAATTTATTCATTTTAAAACGTGGGCGCAAAAATACTGTTGTGGTTAGCTCAGTTAGTTTTCACTGAATCAGGAGAGAAGCGAAAGAAGTAACATCAGCCAATCGCACCGCAGATCAAGGACAGTACGCATGGATGACCGGTCGTCTAATTGGTTGGAGACCCTAACTGCGTAGCCAAGGGTCGCGCGTTCGATTCCCGCCCGGGACAAATATTTGTGTGCATGAACATGTCTATTTGTTCCGTGTCCGGGTGTAAAAAAGTATCTATATATGTAAATATTATTTAAGTATTTATTTCAGTTGTCTAGTATCCATAGTACAAGCTTCATGAAAATGTTTGAAAATTTACAAACTTTTTCGTACGTTGCTACTTATTGGGCGTCGGGAACATTAACTTAGTCAATAGTATACTTAAGAAGTATATGTCGGAAGTACCTACATTTGCAATAGATGTCAGTTATCTAAGAGTATAAAATGCAAGCGTCGTGATAGCCCGAGCGCAGCGAACCGTTTTTTAGTATTCGTTGTTATAGCGGCAACAGAAATACATCATCTGTAAAAATGTCTGCTGTCGATCATGGTTCATGAGGTACAGCCTGGTGACAGACGGACAGACAGACAGACAGACGGACAGCAGATTCTTAGTAATAGGGTCCCGTTTTTTTGCCCTTTGGGTTAATTTGGGTTCTGGAATGGGTTGGGTTGGGTTGGGTTAATATGGAAACAATATTTCACACCCAAGCCCACCTTATGATAAAAGTACTTAAAGAAAAAAAATCACTCGTTTATAAACATCTATACCAAGTGATTTTTTTATCACCAGCCAAATCTTTTCTATGCATTAGGTAACATGTGATAGCCCGAGTGCAGTGAACCTGTTTCAAATTTATAAGGCCGTGCGGCCGTGGTTCGAATCCGGGCGTGAACCAATGAGTTTTTCTGAATTAAGTACAGATCGCGCGGCGAGAGTTTGGCTTTGACCTTCGGGGTGGAGGGGATTACTGCGCATTGGTACTGTCACGCACACAATACTTTTCCTTTTTTATGTACCAGGTTGGATATTTGAGTGGGTCAAAATTCATGTACTGTGATAATAATGCTAGAAAATAATACGAAATAGATAAACTTCTTCATTTATTAAAACTATTGATAGTTATTTTACTTATATAAAATGTTTATTTCCTTTTAAAGTTTACAGAGACAGCGATGAAAATTCTAAATAATTGTTTTTTAATAAAATCATCATCTTCATAACCATCATCAGAATCATCGTCTTCGGAACTATCATCGACGCGAATTATAAATTGCTTGGTAAGTAAATCAACTACATGGTCACTCTTGGCGTACTCTTCTTCTATATCTTTTACCTTTTTACATATTTTTTCCCATTCCTGGGCACCCATTAAGGATACTTTTTCTTTGATAAGTTTGGTACATTCTTGTAAATTCCATTTAACATTTTTGCTAGCTACATATTGTTTAATAGTAGCCCATGCCTACTATAACTCAACAAATAATAACAATCGACAACAATAAACAATTAACGAAAATAGCAATTCACTTGTGAATGTGATTGTACAACAGGAGTGCGCGGGGCATGCGAGAGGCAGGGAACGACTGGAGCGCCAATCAGAGCACCGCGTGCGCCTACACACCCGCCCCGCACCCCGCTAATTGCCCGTTGATACCCAATTTTCAAATTTCTGCGCAATAACGGTCAAAGCCAAACTCTCGCCGCGCGATCTGTACATAACTATCACTGACTCCGTGCCTCGGAGAACACGCTAAGCAGTCGGTCCCGGTTGCTGTCAATATAGATGGCGGTCGTTACAATCCACTAACCTGCACTGGCGTAGCGTGGTGGATTTAAACTCCAACCCTCCTCACCCTGGAGGCCTAAGAAGGCCTCCGCCAGCCCCCCCTCCCCAGGCCCCCCTGTTCTGTTAGCTTCCCGTCTGCCCATTATACCCCACTGCACGATATTTCCTGCAGTGGAGTATAATGGGCAGATGGGAAGCTAACATCTGAGACCACATCTTAAGCCTTTCCCTAGGGTAAGGGGGCTTGGAGCTTAAATCGACCACGCTGCTAAAATACGGGATAGTGAATTGTAACTACCGCCATTTATTGACAACAACCAGGACCGACTACTTAACGTGCTCTCCGAGCACACGAGGCACTGAGTTAGTGATAGTTATGTAGGTACTTAAGTCCCGGATTCGAATCACGGCCAAATTTCACGGCCGCCATTACAACGAAAACTAAAAAACAGAATAAAATATATTTAAGGGGGCTCCCATACAATAAAAAAATATGTTTTGCTCGTTTTTGCTCGATATTGATAACGGCAACAGGTAGACGCTTGAAATAATCACAGAATATTTAGTTATATATTCACTTTAAAAATAAATAATAAAATTAAAATAAAACGAATATTTAAGGGGGCTCCCATGTGAAAAACATGATTTTTTTCGCTCGTTTTTTTTTAATTTTTGTACAGTGGTATGGACCCTTCACGTGCGAGTCCTACTTATTAGTTTTTTGTTTTGTTTATTAACTGAGCTGAATATGAAAAATGGCTATTCTATTATATTCATATTCCATCAGCCATCTTTATATCCCATTGCAGGGGCTTGGGCCTCCCTCAAGATGAGGGAGCTTGGAGCTTATATTCATATTCGTTGTTATTTCCCGACTTTTAACTCTCTCCTAATTCAACGAAGAAACAACTTAATAGCGAACCACGACTCATCAGCGTCCGAATATAGCAAAATAATAATATTTTCTTGTATATTTTGTGTATTTAAAAATTTTAGGTGCAATAAATATTTTAAAAAAAAAATAATTAAAAGCAATATTGTAAACACATCATTAGGTTATTAAGTTATTTACGTGTAAATTATTTTATTATTAGTATTTATTTTTAAAACATCGGTCCTGGGAGCCAGCCGATACGTAAAAATTATAGCAATAGTAATTTTTCTGTACTAGAAGATGTCTGATATGAATTGTTAGTTTTATCGGATGTGATCTCACAAAATAATCCATAAAAATTTTCTGCACAAATTATACATTTGTGTAAATCAAACGTTACAAAAAAAAAATGTGTTTTTCGAAAGGATTTTGATTACGTGTCTTTTTTGTAATTTTATTGAAATATAATTTTTTTTACATATTAGGGAAAACTTTCGTCAAATGTGGTTATGTTGAAAAAAAAAATTAAATCGCATTTTATTATAAATTTAAGTACCTATTAAAATACCTATATAGGTACCTAGATAATCCGTTTTAGGAGAAATCGCAGCACATATTTTTAATTATTTTATACCGATTTTTGAATATTGTGATAAGTGTTTTATGAACTGACTGTGTTTATAATACCGCAGATTTGTAAATGCGACTAAGTCGACGGTTCGTCCAAGAATGATCTCCGTCGCCAGTAACGAAGCTTGTTTAGACTCGCTTGCGATTTCGATAATGCGAACCTCGAAATCAACTTTAAAATAAATTTTAAATAACCACATTTGACAGGAACCCCCCATTAGTTTTAAAATTTAGATGATAATGAAAATGAATTGTATATTTGAAACTGCTGTAGATTCGAGCGCAATATTTCTCATGGATTTGTAAGTAGTAAATAATTAAACGTGCAACTTTATATATATAAACAATGGCTTTTAATTTTTAAAGCGTTTCATTAAGCTTAGCCTAGTGGGTAGCGACCCTGCCTACGAAGCTGGAGGTCCCGGATTCGAATCCCAGGTCGGGTCAGTATTTATATTATGAATATTGATACTGGTACCGGGTCTTGGTTGTTATATGTGTGTGGTGTCTTCATCACCAGCCCATTTTTACCCCACTGCAGGGGCTTAGGCCTCCCCCAGGGTGAGGAGGGGGGCTTGGAGCTTAAGTCCACCACGCTGCTCCACTGCGGGTTGGGAACTGTAACGGCCGCCATCTATTGACAGCGTCCGGGACCGACTGCTTAACGTGCCCTCCGAAGCACGGTGTCAGTGATATTGTGTACTTAAGTCAGAAAAACTCATTGGTACACGCCCGGATTCGAACCATGGCCCTATAGGGCCTTATAAATTTGAGACAGGTTTGTTGCGCTCTGGGCTATCACGGTGGTGTCTTCGCTTGTACCCAAAACACAAGCTAATGCTTAGTTTGGGGCTCAGACGTTGTCATGTATACGTTATTATTATTATGTAACGTTATCCTTCGGTAAATAGGTAAGTTGCGGTAGACATACCGGACTAAAAATTTCTATCGTCAAATCAAACGAAACGGCTTCCACGAGTTCCACGATCGTGAGAAAGAGTAGAATAACAACTTGAAGTAAATTTATTTTCAATCTACGTTAAATTATCTAAGTAATGGCCTCATATTATAAAATTATTGTACGCTTTCAATAAGACATTCACGTCTGAAGTTGCTTGAAACACGCATAAAATCGACAAGTTTCTGAGACCAATAACTTTAGATAAAATAATAATAACGTATGCATGACAACAACGTCTAGGCCCCAAGCAATAGTTGTAGTTAATAAATGTTTTAGGTACCAAGAAGACATCACATACATATAACAACCAAGACCCGGTATCAGTATCAATATTCATCATATAAATACTGACCCGACCTGAGATCCGAACCCGGGACCACCAGCTTCGTAGGCAGGGTCACTAACCACTAGGCTAAGCGGTCATTTTTTTGAAATTTATAAACGTTGCCTATTTAAAATTTATCACTACAACCAAAGTTACTGAGTAATCATGGAATTAAAATTCTATAGATTGAGGCCAACTAGTGAGCTCTTAATGAGCTATATACTAATGCCTTGCCATAAGGCTATTATACTACACTGCGGGGACTTAATTAGGCCTCCCCCCAGGGCGATGAGACTCGGAGGGTAAATCCACCACGCTGCTCCAATGCGGGTTGGTGGATTGTAACGACCGCCACGATTGACAGCAACCGGGACCGACTGCTTAACGTGCTCTCCGAGGCACAGAGTCAGTGCTAGTTATGCCAGCCAGCTAAAGTCAGAATAATTCATTGGTACACGCCCGGATTCGAACCACAGCCACATGGCCTTATAAATTTGAAACAGTTTTGCTGCGCTCGAGCTATCACGACATCTTACGACTATTTACTAATAAAGGTAAGTAATAGAATTAGCACATAAGGCCAGGTCCCTTCAAAATACAAGTTTGAAAAAATCCATGTTTAGAGCACCGCAGCATTATAAGAGTTCCGTTTTCGCCAATTGGCTACGGAACCTTTATAATTTCGTCTGTCTGTCTGTCACAACTATTTTGTTCTGAGGCTATTGGCATTATACACCGAGTTCGACTGAACGTAGTCCAAACTTATGGAGCGCGTAGAGCTTAGCGAACTAAACAAAAAGCTTTAAGTTAGCGGATAGCGCAAACTAACGGTTACCGAGAAAAACATGTTTAAAGTTGAACTGCATTTAGCCGAACACCCCGCATATAATTTAACGCGTGTTCGACTGAACCACAAAAGTACGAATTGACTGAAAGCCCTCTTCTGCATTTACTATCTAACCACTCATACTCTAGCTAGCTGGTGCAAGATGGCGAGTTTTAGTACGCGTGATCCCCGTACGCCGGTCTTCACCCCCGCGAAATTGCGTTTGACAGTTTAGACACTATGAAGTGGCATTTCTGAGTCTATTAAAACCAAACGCTGCTGTCAAATTGATTTACTTTATGGACTGAACGCAGTCTAAACTTATAGAGCGTATAGAGCTTACCGAACTAAACAAAAAGCTTCAAAAGAGCAGATGGCGCAAATTAACGGTCACCAAGAAAAACATGTTTAAAGATTAATTTTTATCACTTATTTTTTTTATTTCTTGTTTAGTTCGGTAAGATCTATACGCTCTATAAGTTTGGATTACGTTCAACCGAACACGTGGCATATTTATCACTAGTTAGGTAGAATCTAAAATCTCCATTTTTGAAAAAAAAAGTAGGACAAATTTATTAAAAAAATATTTTTCCCGAAAGAATTATCGAAATAGCGTGGTTTCTAAGTTAATTATGAAAGAGAAAGGTGCAATCACGCGTGTAGAGCAGAAAAGCATTCCGCCGGCGGCCGCTGTTCGACGCGATTATCAGTTAGCCGCATATCTCGACGGTAATTCAACAACTTTGTCGCGATATATGTCAATATTTTAGTCCTGAGTGACACTAAAAGAAAAAACTCGTGTTAAATTATTTTCATTAAAAATCATAATATTTTGGATGGAACATATTTAATCAGTTATACAACAACAAAATTATTTTAAAGTGATACGATGTAAATGAGTGTCATTCACAGCAGAGAGAACCTGAGATATTGAAAATGTTTGTACGTATGCTTCCCAATTACAATTTAATATTGCTAAATTGCGATATTTTCTTGGAACATATAACATTGCTGTGGGGCTGTCATGTGGAATCTCAAGGATTTTTTTAAATTTGCTCTGATTAACTTGCCAATGCTTGCCAACTGAATTAAGAAAGTCGGCACTTAGGGATGCGATAGGAGCGGACTGAGAATTAAACGAGTTTGGGCCATATATTTTGGGTTGGCAGAAAAGTAATGAGACACTTGGATTACGTTTATTTTTTTTATTATTATTACAATACAAAAAGCTTAGTCAATTATATAATTACCATTAGCATCTAAGACTTCTTGTCAACTATCCGACAATTTGGAGGCCTTTCGCCCAGACCTCTGATGGTTGTGCCTCGAAAAAGTTGTTCAACTCCGCCTCTATATTAGAGAAATAATTAAATTGTTTACCTCGTAAATGTTGCTTCAGGGCTCTAAACGAATGACAGTCTTATGGGGCGAGGTCTGGGGAATAAGGTGGCTGGGGTATCGTCTCCCAGCCCAAATTCTCCAGCTGTTGGCGAACGGCAGATGCGATGTGAGGTCGAGCGTTATTGTATAGTAAAACTACATTGACTCATCTCCGTAGTAGCACATAGTTTGGTGAACTGGCTTGAATATTTGTCAGCGTTTATAGTTTCATTGTGTAATAGTTCATAAAACAGCCGCCTTGCTCGTCCTAGAAACAGCAAAGCAGAACTTTTGAGCGGTTCTTTTGAGTCAGCTTCTGTTGAGTTGGTGGCGTTTCTTCTCGAGGCAGCCAAAAAGCACGACGTGTATCGTTCTTGTAATGAATCCATGATTCATCTCCAGTAACCAGATCAGACAAAAACTTTTTACGTCGGGATCGCAACAAAAGTGATTGACAGATAGCGACCGGACTGCACGACTAGCGTCTGTAAGAACGTGCGGTACCCACCGAGCCAAAACTTTCCGATACCCAAGCCCATTCAGATGGTATTCCACAGTGTGTTGACTACAGTTAGGTGCTTCCGCTAATTCACGAATGATAGCATCCGGATTCGACTGCAATTTGCGGCGTAAATCGTCATCATTCAATGCGGGTGGTGTATTGATGTATCGATGTATTGATGTATCGATGTATCGATACATCGATGCATCGATGCATCGAAACATCGATACATCGATACTTCGATACATTGATACATCGATACATCGATACATCGATACATCGATACATCGATACATCGATACATCGTTACATCGATACATCGATACATCGATACATCGATACATCGATACATTTATACATCGATACATCTATACATCGATACATACATACATCGATACATCGATACATCGATACATACATACATCGATACATAGATACATCGATACATCGATACATCGATACATAGATACATCGATACATCGATACATCGATACATCGATACATCTATACATCTATACATCTATACATCTATACATCTATACATCTATACATCAATACATCTATACATTGATACATCGATACATAGATACATCGATACATCGATACATCGATACATCTATACATCTATACATGGCGCGGGACCTAGTACCCCCGCGCGACGTAAACAACCTCTCTTTCGACGAGCTACGGACTGCGCTTAGCGCGCATTTCACACCAAAACGTTCAACTTATGCGGACCGCGCTAAGTTCTACGAGGCACGGCGAAGTGCTGGCGAGACTCTGCAAGAATGGGCAGCACGATTACGCGGGCTCGCCGTCTACTGCAGTTTTAGCAACGCATTGGACGCGTTATTGTGCGACCGATTTGTACTGGGTTTGAATGCAGGCTACGAGCGCGACAAATTGTTCGAGCAACAAATTAATACGCTTACACTGGAGCGCGCATTGGAAATCGCTCAAGCTGCGGCTGCAGCGCCTCGCGTTCTGCTGGCGTGAGCGCACACAGTGCAGGTGGTGAGGCGGCAGACTCAGGTGCGTACGCGAACAACGTTCATGTGAAGGAGGAATCATTGTTCCGGTCAAGCATGAGCGGCGGTCGCGGCTATGAGGCGAGCGCACGAGCCCATGGTCGACAGGGCGCACGCCGCACTCCAGCCGTCGCTGCCACCGCCACCGCTAACTCCGGCGGCGGCCGCGCGCCTTCTTGTTCGGTGTGCGGTTTGAAAAGCCATAGTGATCAACAGTGTCGTTATAAAGGTTACAAATGCAAAAAGTGTGGCAATAAAGGCCATCTAATGAAGGTCTGTGAGAAAAGATAGAAATCGAACTTGTATAATTTAGGCGAGGAGACGAATTCGAGCGATTGTGAAGAATGCAAGTTATTTAATTTAAGGTACGTTAGTCCGCCAATTATTTTAGATATAAAAGTAAACAAAGTAATGTTAAAAATGGAATTAGATACAGGATCAGGTAAAACGGTAATTTCAGATAAATTGTGGATAAAATTATTTACAAAATATAAGTTAAATAAATGTGACATTAAAATGTGTTTGTACAATGGTCACAAAATCATACCCTTGGGTTATTTTGTTGCATTAGTATCATACAATAATTGTGTTAAAAGTTTAAAAATATTTGTAATAAAAAATGCCACCGGACCGCCGTTATTAGGACGTGATTTTATGACACAATTTAATATCAGATTAAGTCCTCTAAATTATACTAAAACTGTATCTGAAATTGAATGTTTACTACAGCGTTACGTCGACGTGTGGAGAGATGAATTAGGTCGATTCAACAAGTTTAAAGTTAGCTTAAATATGAAAGACGGTGCATCACCCAGATTTTTTAAACCGCGTCCCGTGCCTTTCGCATTAAAAGATAAGGTCGAAACGGAATTGCTGCGACTTGTTAGTCTGGGTATTTTGGTTCCCGTGGCTTTCTCTAAATATGCGACACCTATTGTCCCCGTCTTGAAAGCTAATGGTGACGTGCGAATTTGTCATTGACAAATATCCTTTACCGCGTATAGACGATGTGTTCGCGCAGCTGGGGGACGGGGAAAAGTATACCAAGTTGGATTTGTCTATGGCATATAACCAATGCGAATTATGAGAGTCGTCTCAAGAGCTCACTACTATTAATATGACCAAGGGTTTATGTAAGTACACTAGATCAGTTTACGGCCTGGCCAGCGCTCCGGCTGTATTTCAGCGAATAATGGAGTCCATTTTGAGCGGTATAGAAGGCGTATGTTGTTTCCTAGATGACATTTGTATCACAGGTCCAAATAAAGAAGTCCATTTGAATAGACTAGAATGCGTATTATCCAGGTTACAGGAAGCGGGCTTTAGGTTACAACGATCGAAATGCGAATTTTTCCAAGATAACGTAACATACTTGGGTTATGCTATAGATAAGACCGGCCTGCGTTCCTGCCCCAAGAAGGTGGAAGCGATAATGCGTGCCCCCCCTCCCACTGACGTGCAAGCGGTCAGAAGGTTCCTCGGTATGGTTAACTATTACCGTAATTTTATTCCCAACGCGTCGAGCATCCTGCACCCATTGCACGAGCTATTGCACGTGGGCGCGCGTTGGACTTGGGCTGAGCATCATGAGCGCGCTTTCCGTCTTGCCAAACGCGAACTCATTTCAGATCGCGTCTTAGCGCATTTCGAGCCAGATGCGCAATTAATCTTGACAGTAGATGCTGGTCCCGGTGGATTAGGTTGCTTGTTAACACAGCGCACCGGACCCGGCGGCGCCGAACGCCCCTTAGCCTATGGATCGCGCGCCCTGTCGGTGAGCGAGCGTAATTATAGCCAAATCCAGAAGGAAGCAACCGCGATCGTTTTCGGTGTAAAACGTTTTCATCAATATCTATACGGGCGACGCGAACCTTTTACACTTAGAACTGACCACAGACCGCTATTGTCTATATTTGGTAAGAAAAACGGTATATCGGCCATGGCGGCATCGCGATTGCAACGGTATGCAGTATTTTTATCTGCATACAATTATAATATTGAATATACGCCCAGTACAAAGAACCAAGTAGCCGATTATTTTTCGCGAGCGCCGGTACCGACAGCAACGAGTGCAGGGGGCTTAGAAGGTAACGAAGACGGCGAAATTAGCATTCTAAGTTATATGGACGCTGACGCGTTACCGGTGTCGTGCGACGATGTAAGGCGTGCCGTCGAAACAGACAGGACTCTTCAAACGGTCATTAAATACGTTACTCACGGGTGGCCTCGTAAAATTAAGTGCAATAAAATTCGCCCATATTTTAATTGCAAAGCCGATTTAGATACCGAAAATGGCTATTTATTCCGGGGTCATCGAGTTGTAATACCGACCGTGTTTAGAGATCGCGTACTTCGAGAATTGCACGCCGGTCATATGGGCATAGTAAAAACCAAGAGCGTGGCCCGTGGCCGCGTGTGGTGGCCCAACATAGACGCGGATATCGAGCACATGGTGGGCGCGTGTACCGCTTGCAGCGCCTTACGAGCTGCGCCCCCGCGCGCGCCTCCCGCACCATGGCCGAGCCCCACCGGCGCCTGGCAGCGCGTGCATATTGACTATATGACGATAGGACAACGCGTGTACTTAATAGTGATCGACGCATACAGTAAATGGCTAGAATGTCTCCACATGAGCGGCGGAACGAACACTGAAGCGCTTATATGTAAATTAAAAGATATATTTTCCCGTTTTGGTTTACCACATACGATAGTGTCAGACAATGATATAAAAATTAAATCGGCAGAGTTTAATGATTTTTGTAAAATGAACGGCATTATACATATGACATCTCCGATTTATCACCCTTCCAGCAACGGACAGGCGGAAAACTCCGTAAAAATTTGCAAAAATATGATAAAACGTGTTTTAGAGCATTGTCACTCAGCACGACAAATCGAACAAAAATTGTTAGATTCTCTATTTCATTATAGGAATACGCCACACAGTTCGACAGGCGTCACTCCCGCGTATTTTATGTTCGGTCGAGATTTGCGGTGCAAATTGGATCTTCTCTGTCCTCCGCGGAGTCGAACTCTGGACACGAATAAATCACAATTAGTTTTATCAAATAACGACCATACACCGTGCCGTTCATTTCACGCAGGTGATCATGTTTGGTTACGTTGGTATGTTACTAGGAAACCGCAATGGGTACGAGGTATAGTAGTGAAAAAGACAGGTCGACGAATGTTTAGAGTGCAGGTACCGCAGTTCGACGTGTCGTGCGAGAGACATGTAGATCAAATACTTCGGTATAAGGGCGGTTACGTTACTGGAAGCGGTACGCAAAAGAACCTGGAAGAGGGCGCCGCTGTAGGATCGGGGGCGCCGCCCTCCGCCGGGTCCGCACCGTCACCACCGCCCACGCCGGACAATGACGAACTCGAGGCGGCTATGACGGGTGGCGGCGGTGAGGACGACGCTCAAACGCGACCACTATGCGAAACAATACAGACAGACATACACGATAGTGGTGAGAGAAATGAGGTGTCAGCGAGAGCGGGGTGTGAGCAACCAGAAACCGAGGCAGCGGCCACCGTGCCGGAAGAGCCGGCCGCAGCGAACGCTCCGACCGACGCCGCTGGTACGCTCACACGCCGTTCTCCTAGGGCACTGAGGCCATGTAGGAAAAACAAAGTAAATTATAAATACTAACATAATTAAATAAAAGTACTTAAATAAGTCAGTAAGTAGATATACATAAGTAGATATATTATAAGCATATTTATTAAGCAATTATGGTATATAAAGTTTTTTTTTCACGTAGTTTAGCATAGAGTATAATGTATGTAGTGTAAGTTCCATTTGTTATTGTTTTGTTATACTTAATTGTGTATACTATTTCTTTGTAGATTTTGAAAATATTGTTGGAGGAATGATGTGTATCTACCCTCGAACTGTGGTTGTCGCGGCGTGTCAGTCGGAAATATACCAGTGAGATAGACAGATGTGTTTTATTAAACTAACATACACACCATATGTATCGATGTATAGATGTATCGATACATCGATACATCTATACGTCGATACATACATACATCGATACATACATACATCGATACATCGATACATCGATACATCTATACATCGATACATCTATACATCTATACATAGATTATTTATGGTATATAAAGTTTTTTTTTCATGTAGTTTAGCATAGAGTATAATGTATGTAGTGTAAGTTCCATTTGTTATTGTTTTGTTATACTTAATTGTGTATACTATTTCTTTGTAGATTTTGAAAATATTGTTGGAGGAATGATGTGTATCTACCCTCGAACTGTGGTTGTCGCATCGTGTCAGTCGGAAATATACCAGTGAGATAGACAGATGTGTTTTATTAAACTAACATACACACCATATGTATCGATGTACAGATGTATCGATACATCGATACATCTATACATCGATACATACATACATCGATACATACATACATCGATACATACATACATCGATACATCTATACATACATACATCTATACATACATACATCGATACATCGATACATCGATACATCAATACATCGATTCATCGATACATCGATACATCTATACATCGATACATCTATACATCGATACATCTATACATCTATACATCTATACATCGATACATCGATACATCGATTCATCGATACATCGATACATCTATACATCGATACATCTATACATCTATACATCTATACATCGATACATCGATACATCGATACATCGATACATCGATACATCGACATATCGATACATCGATAATAACAATAATAATAATAACACACACAATCACAACAACGTCTAGGTCCCAAACTAAGCATAAGCTTGTATTTTGGGTACCAAGCGAAGACACCACATACATATAACAACCAAGACCCGGTGCCAGTATTAATATTCATCATATAAATACTGACCCGACCTGGGATTCGAACCCGGGACCTCCAGCTTCGCGGGCAGGTTCGCTGCCCACTAGGCTAAGCGGTCGTCGATACATCATACATCTATACATCTATACATCTATACATCTATACATCTATACATCTATACATCTATACATCTATACATCTATACATCTATACATCTATACAAACATACATCTATACATACATACATCAATACATACATACATCGATACATACATACATCGATACATACATAGATCGATACATCGATACATCGATACATCTATACATCGATACATCGATACATCGATACATCGATACATCGATACATCAAAACATCGATACATCGATACATCGATACATCGATACATCGATACATCGATACATCGATACATCGATACATCGATACATCGATACATCGATACATCGATTCATCGATACATCGATACATCGATACATCGATACATCGATTCATCGATTCATCGATACATCGATACATCGATTCATCGATACATCGATACATCTATACATCTATACATCTATACATCGATACATCGATACATCGATTCATCAATACATCGATACATCTATACATCGATACATCTATACATCTATACATCTATACATCTATACATCGATACATCGATACATCTATACATCTATACATCTATACATACATACATCTATACATACATACATCGATACATACATACATCTATACATCTTTACATCTATACATCTACACATCAATACATCTATACATCTATACATCTATACATCTATACATACATACATCGATACATACATACATCGATACATACATACATCGATACATCGATACATCGATACATCGATACATCGATACATCGATACATCGATACATCGATACATCGATACATCTATACATCGATACATACATACATCGATACATACATACATCGACACATCGATACATCGATACATCGATACATCTAAACATACATCGATACATCGATACATCGATAAATCGATACATCTATACATACATACATCTATACATACATACATCGATACATCGATACATCGATACATCGATTCATCGATACATCGATACATCTATACATCGATACATCTATACATCTATACATCTATACATCGATACATCGATACATCGATTCATCGATACATCGATACATCTATACATCGTTACATCTATACATCTATACATCTATACATCGATACATCGATACATCGATACATCGATACATCGATACATCGATACATCGATACATCGATACATCGATACATCGATTCATCGATACATCGATACATCGATACATCGATTCATCGATTCATCGATACATCGATACATCGATACATCGATTCATCGATACATCTATACATCTATACATCTATACATCTATACATCTATACATCTATACATCGATACATCTATACATCTATACATCTATACATACATACATCTATACATACATACATCGATACATACATACATCGATACATCGATACATCGATACATCGATACATCTATACATCGATACATCTATACAACGATACATACATACATCGATACATCGATACATCGATACATCGATACATCTATACATACATCGATACATCTATACATCTATACATCTATACATCGATACATACATACATCGATACATACATACATCGATACATACATACATCGATACATACATAGATCGATACATCGATACATCGATACATCTATACATCGATACATCGATACATCGATACATCAAAACATCGATACATCGATACATCGATACATCGATACATCGATACATCGATACATCGATACATCGATACATCGATACATCGATACATCGATACATCGATTCATCGATACATCGATACATCGATACATCGATTCATCGATTCATCGATACATCGATACATCGATACATCGATTCATCGATACATCGATACATCTATACATCTATACATCTATACATCTATACATCGATACATCGATACATCGATTCATCAATACATCGATACATCTATACATCGATACATCTATACATCTATACATCTATACATCTATACATCGATACATCGATACATCGATACATCTATACATCTATACATCTATACATACATACATCTATACATACATACATCGATACATACATACATCTATACATCTTTACATCTATACATCTACACATCAATACATCTATACATCTATACATCTATACATCTATACATACATACATCGATACATACATACATCGATACATACATACATCGATACATCGATACATCGATACATCGATACATCGATACATCGATACATCTATACATCGATACATACATACATCGATACATACATACATCGACACATCGATACATCGATACATCGATACATCTAAACATACATCGATACATCGATACATCGATAAATCGATACATCTATACATACATACATCGATACATCGATACATCGATACATCGATTCATCGATACATCGATACATCTATACATCGATACATCTATACATCTATACATCTATACATCGATACATCGATACATCGATACATCTATACATCGTTACATCTATACATCTATACATCTATACATCGATACATCGATACATCGATACATCGATACATCGATACATCGATACATCGATACATCGATACATCGATACATCGATTCATCGATACATCGATACATCGATACATCGATTCATCGATTCATCGTTACATCGATACATCGATACATCGATTCATCGATACATCTATACATCTATACATCTATACATCTATACATCTATACATCTATACATCTATACATCGATACATCTATACATCTATACATCTATACATACATACATCTATACATACATACATCGATACATACATACATCGATACATCGATAATAATAATACATGGGACTTCCCACACAGAGCCATCTAGTCCCAAAGTAAGCAAGTATTATGCTTGTGTTATGGGTTACTAGACAACTGATATACATACTTAAATATTCTTTATTATATATACATATATAAATATTTTTTTTTTATATATATAACAACCAAGACCCGGTACCAGTATCAATATTCATCATATTAATACTGACCCGACCTGGGATTCGAACCCGGGACCTCTAGCTTCGTAGGCAGGGTCGCTACCCACTAGGCTAAGCGGTCGTCAATACATCGATACATCGATACATCGATACATCGATACATCGATACATCTATACATCGATACATCTATACAACGATACATACATACATCGATACATCGATACATCGATACATACATCGATACATCTATACATCTATACATCTATACATCGATACATACATACATCGATACATACATACATCGATACATACATACATCGATACATCGATACATCGATACATCTATACATCGATACATCTATACATCGATACATACATACATCGATACATCGATACATCGATACATCGATACATCTATACATACATCGATACATCTATACATCTATACATCTATACATCTATACATAAATACATCTATACATACATACATCGATACATACATACATCGATACATACATACATCGATACATACATACATCGATACATCGATACATCGATACATCTATACATCGATACATCGATACATCGATACATCGATACATCGATACATCAATACATCGATACATCGATACATCGATACATCGATACATCGATACATCGATACATCGATACATCTATTCATCGATACATCGATACATCTATACATCTATACATCTATACATCGATACATCGATACATCGATTCATCAATACATCGATACATCTATACATCGATACATCTATACATCTATACATCTATACATCGATACATCGATACATCGATACATCTATACATCTATAGTATCTATACATCTATACATACATACATCTATACATAAATACATCGATACATACATCTATACATCTTTACATCTATACATCTATACATCAATACATCTATACATCCATACATCTATACATCTATACATACATACATCTATACATACATACATCGATACATACATACATCGATACATACATACATCGATACATCGATACATCTATACATCGATACATACATACATCGATACATACATACATCGATACATCGATACATCGATACATCTATACATACATCGATACATCGATACATCGATAAATCGATACATCTATACATACATACATCTATACATACATACATCGATACATCGATACATCGATTCATCGATACATCGATACATCTATACATCGATACATCTATACATCTATACATCGATACATCGATACATCGATACATCGATTCATCGATACATCGATACATCTATACATCGTTACATCGATACATCGATACATCGATACATCGATACATCGATACATCTATACATCTATACATCTATACATCTATACATCAATACATCTATACATCTATACATCTATACATCTATACATACATACATCTATACATACATACATCGATACATACATACATCGATACATCGATACATCGATACATCGATACATCTATACATCGATACATCTATACATCGATACATCTATACATCGATACATACATACATCGATACATCGATACATCGATACATCGATACATCAATACATCTATACATACATCGATACATCTAAACATCTATACATCTATACATCGATACATACATACATCGATACATCGATACATCTATACATACATCGATACATCGATACATCAACACATCGATACATCGATACATCAAAACATCGATACATCGATACATCGATACATCGATACATCTATACATCTATACATCTATACATCGATACATCGATACATCTATACATACATCGATACATCTATACATACATCGATACATCGATACATCGATACATCGATACATCGATACATCGATACATCTATACATCTATACATCTATACATCTATACATCGATACATCGATACATCGATACATCGATACATCTATACATACATCGATACATCTATACATACATCGATACATCGATACATCGATACATCTATACATCTATACATCTATACATCTATACATCTATACATCTATACATCTATACGTCTATACATCTATACATCTATACATCTATACATCTATACATCTATACATCTATACATCTATACATCTATACATCTATACATCTATACATCTATACATACATACATCTATACATACATACATCGATACATACATACATCGATACATACATACATCGATACATACATACATCGATACATCGATACATCGATACATCGATGTATCGATGTATCGATGTATAGATGTATCGATGTATCGATGTATCGATGTCTGTTATTGACAAACAGACAAACTGACGGACGGACGGACGGAAGGACGGACGGACGGACAGACAGACAGACAGACAGACAAACAGACAAACAGAAAACAGACAAACAAACAAACAAACTCTTCAGCTTTATAATATTAGTATAGATTTCCACGAAAACGTGGCACTATTCTTTTCAACTCTTTAAACTCAGAAATAAATCAACGAAAAAATTCTCTGCTACTCGTGCGCAGCCGGGGCGGGTCGCTAGTTCAACATATTTGAAACATTTAGGTTTTAAACTGCAGCCTCTGATATCCTTAAACGTTCTGAACTCGATAATTAAGCATTCGAACGAATACAGGCCGAAAGGCGATGACCGTAATGTTAACAAGTTCCCGAACGTCCATAAAATCTAACATATGATGTCAAATTTCTTGTTCGATTTCCAACCGATTTCCAAAATTTTGGTCTTAAACTGTAGCTACCGACGCCTTCTAACCTTTGGTATAACACTTTGAAGCGATCCGACGAATACCCTCTGAAATATAGTAACTTATATCCACAAACACAAGCGATCGACCAAAAAATCTCATCTTTCGGAAATAATTTCTCTTACAATTACCAACCGATTTCCAAAAACATGGTCTCAAATCGTAGCTACGTTAATGGCCGAGATACTATTTTTTTTAATTTTCGATATCGGTCCCCGTTCTTGAAATATTTTGGATTTAGTAAAAAAAATTCCGAAAAAATTCCGATTTTTTAACATTTTCCAATTTTTTTCAAAAACTACTTAATTGATTTCCAAAATTTTGATGTCATACAATGCACAACTAAATTCTTAACCTTTTAAAACCTTAAAATCTTGGCTTGGCTCCATAACCTTGGAGTTATGGCCAAAAATGCGTCTCCCGTAAAATGGATATGATAGTCATTTTCAATGACAAAAAGCATCGCTAATACCGAAAAAAGTCAAACACCGTATTATCACGACGCGACGTAGTAATTAACTATCATCATCATCATCATCAGCCCGTGTCTCTCCACTGCAGGATATAGGCCTCTCCCAAGGCTCGCCACCAAACACGGTCCTCCGCCTTTCGCATCCAACTACCCCCGGTATGGTGCTTCAGGAATTAACTATCAAGCTTTTTCATTTCTGGAAACAATAACTTCTATATAAATTCCGAAAAAAAACATTTTGAATAGGAATTCAATTTCATGTCTTTAGCCGTACGAATAATAGTTACCAGGTACAGCGAAGTGTTGACCGACCGATTGGCTGAGTGGTTAGAGACTGCGGAGTCAAGGGTCGCGGTTCGATTCCCGCCCGAGACAAATATTTGTGTGCACGAACATGTTTATTTGTGCCGTGCTGGGTGTACGTATATACTATAAAGAATATTTAAACATATCAATTGTGTCTGGGTTTAAAATATCTATGTGTATTTACTATATAGAATACCTATTCAAATAGCATATCAGTTGTCCGGTATCTATAATACAAGCTTTGCTAGATTTGGGACTAGATGGCGCTGTGTAGGATAACCCAGATATTGTATTATAAAGCGTTTACCAGAACGCGTTCCAAGAAAACGCGTACATCTGTTTACGTATGGTAAGTCGATCGAATAAAGAAAGTTACCCAATGGACTGTCAGGCAAAACTTTTGTAGATGGCGCTCTCAGGGAAGGTACCTTCTTACATATTGTGACATTAATTATATTATGTGATTGTATTTATCTAAGATATTTATAAGATTCCAACTTTTATATGAAATTGACAGTCGATTGAGTACCGTCGCTCATGCGCCACCTGGCGAGAAAAAAGGGCAGTGATTCACTCCCCATTACAGTACCAAAAGAAAAATTCCAATCGCACTGATACTTCATTGGTTGGTTGGCTGACTGACCGGTTGGCCGAGTGGTTTGGTTTGAGACTCTAACTGCGGAGCCGAGGGTCGCGAATTCGATTCCCGCCCAGGACAAATATTTGTGCATGAACATATCTATTTGTTTCCGTGGCTAGGGGTACAAGTATCTATATATTATTAAAAAAATAATTTAAGTATGTATATCAGTTGTCTAGTACCCTATAACACAAGCATAATACTTGCTTAATTTGGGACTAGATGGCACTGTGTGGAATGGCCCAAATTTATTGGTGCTGTGCCATCGAAGTTGGGTTATTTTCTAGGGAAATTTCTTGACTCACATAATATATCTCTAAAACTGGTAGTAAAGAACTGACAGTGCGTTTTATTAGATATAGTATTAAAATATTTCAACAATTTTTATTAAGTTATGGGATTACTCAATAAAAAAAAGAGACTTTTCATACAAATATTTAATTTACTTATTAGACAAATATAAATTAATATTTACATATATTTACATCATAATTCTAAATTCAGACTTAATTAATTACATTATAGAGAGTAAATTATCATTCCCAGATATATTAATTTTGTTGATAATTACAGACATTGTATAATAAACATTATTCGTATTCAATTCCATACCATCAGCCCTTTTTATACACCACTTCAACGGCTTAGACCTCCCCTCGAGATGCTTGGGCTTGGAGCTTAAATCCACCACGCTGTTCCAAATCAGGGTGAGGGATTGTAACGACCGCCATCTATTGACAACAACCGGGACCGACTGCTTAACGTGCTCTCCGAGGCACGGAGTCAATGACAGTTAATGTACTTAAGTCAGAAAAAACTCATTGGTACAGGCCCGGATTCAAACCACGGCTACATACATGGCCTTGTAGATTTGAAACAGGTTGGCTGCGCTCCGGCTATCACGACAGTTCTCTGTACATAGACTATATTAGTTACAAAAAAAAATCTGATTCACTCATTAGTTTTCCCTTTTCTACTTTTATAAGGCGGCGGCAGTTTAAAATGCACTGTGTGTATGTGCAGTTTCATAGAATTCGACTGCGAGAAAGATTTCTTGCAGTAAGAACACGTGTAAGGTTTCGCTCCAGTGTGCACCTGGAAAGGAAAAATAAAATTAGTACAATCCTCGTCATAATACTATACCATGTCACTATTATTATGCTTCACTGCAGGGCTTAAACCTCCGTTAAGAATGAGAGTGCTTGGAACTTATTACACATCACCGCTCCAGTGCGAGTTTGCGGATTTTAACGACTGCCGTCTGATGGTGGGGACCGGGACCGACGGCTTAACGTGCTCTCCGAGGCACGGAGTCAGTGATAGTTATGTACATAAGCTACAAAAAACTCATTGGTACTTTGTATCTGGGATACGAACCACGACCTTTTAATCAAGAAACGGGTTCATCATCACACGGCTATCACGACACTTAAGTTTGCCGACGTGAGACTAAATTCACTCAGAACAGAAAATATAGCCGCGGCGGCCCCCTCTCAATCCCTGCGGATATGAAATAGAGTGAAGTTCGCGCGTATTTGGTTCTGTTAGCAATTGCATCAGATATTAGTCACAAGGAGTGTTGTATTAGTAAGTCTTTGATTGACCGATTGGCCGTGTGGTTAGAGACCTAAATTGCAGAGATGAAGGTCGCGGGTTCGATTCCCGCCTGGGACATTTGTCCCACTGGAGGCTTGTTGTCGCGGACAATAGGTACTGGTGAAAACACTGTGAAAGATATTACCGTCCGCGCAACTTACGGATTTCGATGGCCCCCTTAAGATATCGTTACCAAACCTGTAGTGACCTCCTTTAGTTAGACGATCTATTTTTATATCGATCTATTGGCCGAGTGGTTAGTGCCCCTAACTGTGAAGCCGAGGGTCGCGGGTTCGATTCCCGCCCTGGACAAATATTTGTGTGCATAAACATGTCTATGTGTTCCGTGTCTGGGTGTAAAAGTATCTATATATGTATTTATTATTAAAAAAAAAGAATATTTAAGTATGTATATCAGTTGTCTAGTACCCCATAACACAAGCATAATACTTGCTTATTTTGGGACTAGATGGCGCTGCGTGGGATGACCCAGATATTATTATTATATTAAGTGATATTGCTAGTTTTTACACAAATTAAGTGGCATTAAACAGTCAAACATATCTTGGTGTTGCACAAATCAGAACCTATGCAAGTGGTATGTTATAAACATACCTTGAAAAGTGGTAAAACTGGTACCATTTTGTTTATAAAAAATTTAGAGTATAATGACGACCGCTTAGCCTAGTGTGTAGCGACCCTGCCTACGAAGCTGGAGGTCCCGGGTTCGAATCCCAAGTCGGGTCAGTATTTATATGATGAATATTGATACAGGTACCGGGTCTTGGCTGTTATATGTATGTGGTGTCTTCGCTTGGCACCTAAAACACAAACTAATGCTTAGTTTGGGGCTTAGACGTTATATCGCCGGTTGACTGATTTTCGGTTCGTTTGTTCGAGGACTGAAATTAGAACTAGAAAGGTGCTATCAGTTGTAAGGTCAAACAAAAATTATGTGTGTCATGGACTCAGAAATAGGATTGCTAGGTAGGCTATAGGAACTGATATTCTACTGATCTCAAATTCTTTAGAGGAAGGATTTTGTCGTTTTTTGCTTTATGTTAAGAAATTGTTATGCACTAAGTTTGCATAATTATACTGACATGTATAATGAAATATAATAACTTTTCTAATTCATTTAATTGTGGTCACTCATTTATTTGTTTAACCTTTTAACTAGACATCAATCATTATCATTCAAGTGTCTCTGTTAATTAAATGGGTCGTGACCTTCAATTTCACCAAATATGGTTCATCATCAGCCCATTTTTACCCCACTGCAGGGGCTTAGGCCTCCCCCAGGGTGAGGAAGGGGGCTTGGAGCTTAAGTCCACCACGCTGCTCCACTGCGGGTTGGGAACTGTAACGACCGCCATCTATTGACAGCGTCCGGGACCGACTGCTTAACGTGCCCTCCGAAGCATGGTGTCAGTGATATTGTGTACTTAAGTCAGAAAAACTCATTGGTACACGCCCGGATTCAAACCATGGCCCTATGGGGCCTTATAAATTTGAGGCAGGTTCGTTGCGCTCTGGGCTATCACGACACTAAATATGGTTAATGTGTAGTGAATAGGTTAATAAGTATGTATAATACCGATTGGCGTAAATAAATATTAAATAGTGGATTAAAGGAATAGTATTTTTTTTATAATTTTTTTCATAAATAAAAATACGCTGCCCCTTAACGCACCCATACCTATCTCACTGATCGTAGTGTGAGCTTTGTAAATACTATCACTTATTAAAAAAACCGGTTAAGTGCGAGTCGGACTCGCGCACCGACGGTTCCGTACATAAGTAAAAGTTTGATTTTGTTACAACTTAAAGGTATTATAATAATTATAATAATAATAATAACACACACAATCACAACAACGTCTAGGTCCCAAACTAAGCATTAGCTTGTATTTTGGGTACCAAGCGAAGACACCACATACATATAACAACCAAGATCCGGTGCCAGTATTAATATTTATCATATAAATACTGACCCGACCTGGGATTCGAACCCGGGACCTCCAGCTTTGCAAGCAGGGTCGCTACCCACTAGGCTAAGCGGTCGTATTATAGATCTGAGTATTTGATATGAATTTCAATTTAATATATCTACGCGTTTATGAGGAAAAGGGTAGTAAGATTAAAATTATTAAAAATATTTTTATTATACAATGTAACTAAAAATTTATGCTTTTCGCAATTTTTCCTTTATCTGTGCTATAAGACATTGCTTCATACCAAATTTCAAGATTCTGAGTTAACGAGAAGTGCCCTGTAGGTTTTGATTCCCTTGCAAGTATAGAAAATTTGTAGCATAAACGGCTGTGTGCTTTGATTGCTTTGGCTTAGAAGTTTGATTTTTTTCACAGCTCCAAGGAACAGTAGACCCGAGTATTTGATATGAATTTCAGCTTGATACCTCCACGCGTTCCTGAGAAAAAGTGTCTTAACACACAGACAAACAGACGGACAACAAAGTGACCCTATAAGGGTTCCGTTTTTTTTTCTTTTGAGGTGCGGAACCTTAAAAAACAATCTTTATAAAGTAATAAGCATTTTTGGTCACGGCTCTCGGACTATAATTCTATAGCAAATAACTCACTCTTGCATGCCTATTCAACGCAGGTTTGTGTCTAAACGCTTTGGGGCAGTGCGGACAAGGATAGGGACGCTCGCCGGTGTGTGTGCGGGCATGGATCTGCAGCCGCTGCCTGACGCTGAAACTTTTGGGGCATATTGTGCACTGGTACGGTTTCTCACCCGTATGCGTCCTCTGATGGTATTGGAGCGTTGCGTTCGACTGGAAAAAGGATTAAGAAAACTTGTCTCAGATTTTATAATATTCTCTAACGCTACATATTAATTTAGTGTCCGACCGAATATTCGGTTTCGGCCGAAAGAAAATATTGGGTTTCGGTCGGACACTACATATTATAAAACAGTCTCCCCGCCGTTTCTGTCTGTCTGTCTAATTGCTGTTAACTTAAAAACTATTAAACGGATTTTCATACGGTCGCTACCAATGGACGGAGTGACTTAAAAGGTTTATGTGTATAATTCATTAATCATCATCATCATCAGCCCATTTTACCCCACTGCAGGGGCTTACGCCTCCCCTAAGGTGAGGAGGGGGTTTGGAGCTTAACGCTACTTCACTGCGGGTTGGCGATTGTAACGACCGCCATCTATTGACAGCGTCCGGGACCGACTACTTAACGTGCTCTCCGAGGCACGGAGTCAGTGATAGTTATGTACTTAAGTCAGAAAAACTCATTGGTACACGCCCGGATTCCAACCATGGCCCCATGGCCTTATTTTGAGACAGGTTCGTTGCGCTCTGGGCTATCACGACACTTAATTCATTAATGTTTTATACAAATTAGTTGAAATATGACGATTATTGTTGAAGATGTCGGAAGTTGACTGGGAGCTTTCATCGAAACGTTGCCTAATCCCTTTAAGATATAACAAAATAAGCTACAGAGTAATTGTATCGCTTTTATCAATCCGCGGACGCCAAATTGCCACCCTGAGTGACAAAAGCAAAAAACGGATTGGCACAGAGGTTCGTCAAAACAAAAAACTTCCAAAACAAAGTCACAAGTTTACGTACTGTACACTTCTTCCCGCATATCTCGCACACTATGTCCTTGTTTGTGGAGTATTTGAGACCGAGATGAACGCGCCGGTAATGAGCGGCGCATTTTTTTGCGCTCGGGAATTGCGCCGCGCACTGAAAAAATCGATGACGTACAAAGCAATCAGAACAAATCACAAACAACTTACATACATATAGTTAGAGACCCTAACTGCCGAGCCAAAGGTCGTGGGTTCGATTCTCGCACATGACAAATATTTGTGTGCATGAACATGTTTATTTCGTTTCGTGTCTGGCTGTAAAATATTTATATATGTATATAATATAAAGAATATTTAGGTACGTATATCAGTTGTCTAGTAACCCGTAACACAAGCATAATACTTCTTACTGTGGGACTAGATGGCGTCGTCTAAAATGTCCATGTATTATTATTATTACATACAGTATGAATACAAGCATACGTCTTTTCACAAATATTTATCAAGTCCTGCACATTTAGATAAGTTCACATTTAATTACTGTGTAATTAAATAAGAATAAAATCAAAAATAAATAAATTTCAATGTCGTTGTGACAACCATGCACGCGTCGCGATGCGATTTCGCCACCATGCGCTTATCAGTTCGATCTCGCTCGCCGCTGTCAAGGTAATAGGGTTGTAAGTTAATGATTTTCAAGTGTATATTTTAAGGTGGTTTTCTTGGAAACTATTAATTCAATACTGTATCTTGGGAAAAACTGATCTAAAAAAAGGGAAATTATTAAAATTTAACAATACTTTTCCATAACCAAATGTTAAACCAGAAAAAAATTAATTATACGGCCCTAGAATATTTTGGTCGTAACTTATTTTTTAATTGACGACCGCTTAGCCTAGTGGGTAGCGACCCTGCCTACGAAGCTGGAGGTCCCAGGTTCGAATCCCAGGTCGGGCCAGTGTTTATATGTTGAATATTGATACTGGTGTCTTCATCGAACATAGTTAAGAACACTCCCGACTAATTCACCTTTCATATAAAATAATCCGCATCCAAATCGGTTAATTCGTTTGGGAGCTGCGATCCCACGGACAGATAGATACACAGATACACACACACGTCAAACTTATAACACCCCTCTTTTTGCGTCGGGGGTTAAAAATACCTTCTCATGACAAGAAACAGTAGAAACACCACCGCACTCAAGTACACAAGTCATTCTATAGCACAGACCAGTCAACCTTTAGACCACGCTTTAATAAACGTCACTACGAATACGAAATCGCCAAAAAGTTGCGGGGTGCGGGGAGAGGTCGGCTAGTTTTCATTGGCTCGTTCAAAATTGACAATTTAATGGCTTCCGACGTGCTTCCAACTGACCGCTCACAAGAGACGTAGTTATGTAGTGTCACTACATAGCCTTTGTGAATGCTACTCCCTGTCAAAGCGTGGTCTATAAGGTTGACTTGTCTGTGTTCTATAGACATGTGTTCTACAATATTGTAAATAATTTTTGTATAAAATTTTATTAAATTTATTTTGTCTACGATTTTGGTTTTTGCTTTATTGCAACCTTCTACTGGTCGGCGAGGCGCAACTGAGAACAGGACAACCTTATCCCTTATTTCTCTATGTACAACAGTCAGACAGATGTCAACCTTCACAGGAAGTCAATCGTTCATAAATCTCTATACCCACCTCATCGCACTTAACTATCGCTCCCACACCTCCATTCCCGTGACTCATCTTGTAATGTAATTGCAGTGACTTCTCACTCTCGAAAGCTTCTCCACACATTCTACAGTAGTTACTGAAATATACAAAAAAATACATAATAATAATAATAATGTAAATTTTTTCCTTAAAAGCCTCATCATCATCATCATCATCAGCCCATTTTTACCCCACTGCAGGGACTTAAGCCTACCCCAGGGTGAGGAGGGGGGCTTGGAGCTTAAGTCCACCACGCTGCTCCACTGCAGGTTGGGAACTGTAACGACCGCCATCTATTGACAGCGTCCGGGACCGACTGCTTAGCGTGCCCTCCGAAGCACGGTGTCAGTGATATTGTGTACTTAAGTCAGAAAAACTCATTGGTACACGCCCGGATTCGAACCATGGCCCTATGGGGTCCTTAAAAGCCTAAAAACTACAAATACGAAAAAAGAAGGAAAAATTATTTGTTTCCTTTACTTAAGTTATTAACAACATGAGGCAGGATCCTTCTTTTAAGTATATGGGTACTTGTGCCAGAAGGCCCCGCTGTTCAATATTTCAGTTAATAAATTATCTCTATTTGGCGACCGCTTAGACTAGTGGGTGGCAACCCTACCTACGAAGCTGGAGGTCCCGGGTTCGAATCCCAGGTTGGATCAGTATTTATATGATGAATATTGATACTGGTACCGGATCTTGGTTGTTATATCTATGTGGTGTTTTCGTTTAGTACCCAAAACACAAGCTAATGTTTAGCTTGGGGCCTAGACGTTGTTGTCATGTATACGTTATTATTATTATTATATATCCATTATAATATGATTATGTGTAAGCTAAATAAAAGACTGTCTCCGATAAATAAAAATAAAAAGATAAATTTACTAACAGATTTTTATAAAGGAGAATAATCTATTATTAGTTATTACATATGTTACGTACGACACATATGGTACATACGGCATATTACATATGTCGTGATAGCCCGAGCGCAGCGAACCAGTTCGAAATTTAGAAGGACGTGCGGCTGTGTCTCGAATCCGGGCGTGTACCAATGAGTTTTTTTTGCTTCAAGTACATAACTATCACTGACTCCGTGTCTCGGAAAGCACGTTAAGCCACCAGTCCCGGGTGCCATCAACAGATGGCACTCGTTAAAATCCACCAAACCGCACTGGAGCAGCGTGGTGGATTAAGCTCCATGCCGACTCACCCTGGGGGAGGCCTAAGTCCCTCAAGTGAGACATGATGGGCTGGTGGAATGAAATAGAACAGTTATTACAAAATTTTATATATACTGAGTTTATCTAAGGGTTATTTGTTGGCGCTAAAATGGTTCCAAACCTATAGCGTCAACAATACATAGAAGAATTTTACAATGCCAAAACGGAATTACAGCGAAAATATTTACTAAAAATAGAGTAGAGAATTTGAGGGTGTGGCGCTTAGCCTAGTGGATAGCGACCTTGCCTACGAAGCTGGAGGTCCCGGGTTCTAATACCCAGGTCGGGTCAGTATTTATACAATACTGGTACCGGGTCTTGGTTGTGGTGTCTTCGCTTGGTACCCAAAATGCAAGTTAATGCTTAGTTTGGGGCCTAGACCTTGTTGTGATATATACGTTATAATAAAAAAAAATTATGTTGTGATATATATGTTATAATAATTAAAAATTCACTCCTAATCAAAAAAATCGAACACTTACTGCAAATGCTATTCAGGCGACATTTAAATAAAAATGAGGTTTGATATCATTAAAAAAAATACTCCAATAAATAGCTGGCAGTTAAGTCTACACTATGGTGTATCACAATTATAAATTTGAATTCAAATTATCGAATTATCATCCAATAAATGAATGTGGACTTCAATGTGGAGATTGTTTTATCAATTCCGTCGGTGTTCCTGCATTTAATCACATTTTTTTGACACAAGTATCGTTATTTTGATAATGATTGACCGAGTGGTTAGAGATCCTAACTGCGTAGCTAAGGGTCGCTGGTTCGATTCCCACCCTAAACAAATGGTTGTGCGCATGAACATGTCTATTTGTTCCGTGTCAGGGTGTAAAAAAATATCTATATATGTATATCTTATAAAAGGAATATTTAAGTATGTATACCAGTTGTCTAGTACCCATTATACATGCTCTACCTTATTTTGGGATTAAAAGGCCATGTGTGAGATGGCATAGGTATTCTTATTATTATATTAATATTATGACGAAACACGATTCATGTCCACCATCAAATCACACAGCATTTAACAGCAATTCTTTTCTCTTCATTTTGTTAAAAATGTCACAGATCATAAATGGTTTTCCGAGCACGACACCTGAACGCTAACTGGTTTATACATTCGAGTCAATTCTGGAAAAGTCCCATAAAATTGTATGTTCAATTTTCTAATTGCGATGACACAACCTGGAATGATTTAGTGTTGCGAAAGTGAACCAGTGATGGGACACTTCACATGACAGACGTTACGATCTCATGAAAACTACTCACCAAAAACCGTTGTCGCCCGAATGTTTTGCAGATATAAAAGTGTGTCTGTCATATGCTTCTTTAGATACAAATTGAAAATCACATTCTGAGCAGAAACTATCCAATAGCATTGTTTCTTCCTGGAAAATAGAAATAAATTAATTAGTACTAGAGTGGTTAGAGACCCTAACTGCGGAGCCAAGGGTCGCGGGTTTGATTCAAAGACAAATATTTGTGTGCATGAACATGTCTATTTGTTCCGTTCCTGGGTGTAAGCATATCTATTTATTTTAGTATCTATTATAAAGAATATTTAAGTATGAATATCAGTTGTCTAGTACCCCATAATACAAGCGTATTTGCTTACTTTGGACCTAGATGGCGCTGCGTGCGATATCCCAGGTATTATTTATTATACAGTACAATGAACATAAAATAAAAATGTTACCAAAAAAGTAATTTAATAGAAAATTATTCAAAGACAACTATAGTAGTCCCCAAGAGTATAGCGTAGATGCAATTTCACAATAATAATAATGACGTATACATCACAACAACGTCTAGGCCCCAAACTAAGCATTAGCTTGTTTTTTGGGTAGCAAGCGAAGACACGACACATATTTAAAAACCAAGATCCGGTACCCGTATCAATATTTATCATATATACTGACCCGACTTGGGATTCGAACCCGGGACCCCCAGCCTCGCAGGCAGGGTTGCTACCCACTAGGCAAAGCGGTCGTCTTGCGGTTATTGTTGATAAGGTCGTTTGTGTTGTGGTAGGCGCACGCGCAGTGTTTCTGTGCGTGCGAGTAACAACGAAGGTGCGAGTATCCAACAAAAAGGGTTTGCTGGGCTTTCTGGTGGAACTTGTGTAGCAAGAGCAGAGCCAGCGTATCAACACCCAAAATAGGCGCAAAATCAAGTCGAATCAAAGACGAGTCAATTGACTCATCTTTGGTTGGTGTCACTAGGGTCGGCGTATGAATGGGTTGTACGCAATTGCCCATTCATTGCGATAGTGAGAGAAAAAGCACCATCTTAAAAATGCACAAGTGTAATTAATGTAATGTACATATACTGTTCACGTCAAACTTAATGACGGATCCGAATACGCTATAAGTGTGCTTGCGCAGGTACAGTCATATACCCCTCGTTCCATTGCATCACGCTACACCTAAAACTGGTTACTGCGACGCGACTTGTGCCTATGTTCGGATCCGCGATAAAGTTTGATTGGATATGAACTGACATGTGCCCCTTACTCACTTCTATAATCGAAACATGAAAGAAATGTCTACATATATACTTGTACAATTCACCCACCTGACACTCCTTGTGCGCCCTTTTCTTATGCATGGTCAACCCATGAGAACCTATGAACGATTCACCACACAAGTCGCACACGTGTTCCGTTGGGTGACGCAGCCTGACGTGTGTCAAGCGTGTTGTCGACTTCCTGTTGGAATAAAAAACATCACTGACGCACTGCCCGCGGCTCCATCCACATGTCCATAATAAATTGTTCTAGTGGTTGGTGACCCCGACTGCAAAGCCAAAGAAAGATCGCGGATTCGATCCCCACCTGGGCCCCGCAGCTACATAATGTCACTCAAACAGCGTAAAATAGGGTCTTATTCGTAGGTTTTTGAAACAATTATTATCTCAATAAGTTACGTAATTCGGTATGACCACTTTCTCTAACATACCGTTTTTAAGTTTTTCATAGAAAATATTATTCAATATAAATAAAATAATTTTGTTCTTTTGATTAAAAAAAAAAAAATTTTGAATGATGTATTTTATACCGTACGTAAAAACGTACGGTATAAAATACACGTACTGCCGTACCGTACAACGTTGCTTTTTTTCATTACAAGTTCAAAGTGGAAACAGTAACATATTCTATATTTCATCTACACGCATATAATAATAATAATAATAATGTATACATCACAACGTCTAGGCCCCGAACTAAGCTTGTGTTTTGGGTGCCAAGCGAAGACACCACATACATTTAACAACCAAGACTCAGCACCAGTATCGATATTCATTATATAAATACTGACCCGACCTGAGATTCGAACCCGGTACCTTCAGCTTCGTAGGTAGGGTCGCTACCCACTAGGCTAAGCGGTCGTTGTCGCTAACAACATGAGTTTTCCTCAAAATCACGATAAAAGTTATTCCACCTGAGCCTTTATGAAAAATCTCCTAATCAACCAGTTGTCAATCAGTAGTATAGAATCCATTTTAACTCTATATTCTCTATGGAAGCGCAAACTTATGGTCATATCTGCACTCGTCAATCGTCATTTAAAAAAAATTATAACTAGAAAAAACCTATTTTTCAAATTAATACAACATTCATAGTTTTTAGAGGACGGGTACCCTTTCACTAAAGCTCCGCTGTCCGTCCATCCGTCTGTTCGTATCTTATGAACCTTAATAGGTAGACATTTGAAATTTTCACAAATATAACAACAAATTATAAAAATAAAACAAAGTTTAAAATTAAAGGGGGTCCTCATACAAGAAACGTGTTTTTTATATTTTACGGTGGTAAAGATACTTCTGTGTGCAATTTCGACATACAGTAAGCAGATTATTTTTAACCTCATTTTTTATAGAAAACATAAAAACGGTTTGTTAGAAAAAGTGGTCTTCGTGAATTAAGCTGTATTCTGACTGACCGATTAGCAGAGTGGTTAGAGACTATAATTGCGGAGCCAAGCGTCGCGGGTTCGATTCCCGACCGGAACAAATATTTGTGGGCATGAACATATTTATTTCGTTCTAGGTCTGGGTGTAAAATATTTATATGTGTTTATTATATTAAAAAAAAGGATATTTAAGTATGTATTTCAGTTGTTTAGTAACCCATAACACAAGCATAATACTTGCTTACTTTGGGACTAGATAGTGCTGTGTGGGATGTCCCAGACATTACTGTTGTATTATTATTATTATTAAATTATTCAGTAATATCATAGGTAAAGTCCCACCCACAGGATACTAAAAAAGCTTTTTGAATTTAAGATGAAATCAATATAGTCCTGTTGGTTCGTTCTAAAATTCGGGCGACCGAGCTTTGCTCCGTATTTTTTCTTAGAGACACCTATATTTCATCGGATTCCAACATTCCTGTGTTTATATTTTTTTTTTGGAAAATCGTAATTTTGGAAAACATATTTAGATACGAATCACATACTAAATAAAAATAAAAATATTTCGATCTTACCTACACATGAATTGGTTATTTTATCAAAAACACCTCTAGAGGTAGCTAATAGTTGATAGCAAGTTTTAATTTACGAGAAATTTATGAGATGGCGCCGCGCCCACGAGTATATTCAGTTAGGTAAAGAAATTGTTTTTTTTTTGTTAAAATTGCGTTTTTCAAGTAATACATGTATAATGTCGTGATAGCCCGAGCGCAGCGGACATGTTTCGAGTTTAGAAGGCCGTGCGACCGTGGTTCGAATCTGGGCGTGTACCAATGAGTTTTTTCTGACTTAAGTACATTAACTATCACTGACTCCGTGCCTCGGAGAGCACGTTAAACAGTCGGTCCCGAGTGCCATCAACAGATGACGGTCGTTAAAATCCACCAACCTGCACTGGAGCAGCTTTGTGGCTGCAAGCCCTTCACTCTGGGGGGAGGCCTATGCCCCTGCAGTGAGATATAATGGGCTAGTCGAATTAAATATCTAATAATATATAAACTTAAAGAACAAAACTTTATCTAAATACAAAATTTCGTCCAAATCGTTAGAGCTGTTTCCGAGGTACGCGAAATACATACACAAGACTTGCTCATATCTTTATATATAAAAATTATGTGTCACATGTTTGTCCGCGAGGGACTTCTAAACTACTGAACCGATTTGAAACCTGATTTGCACACCATGTGCAATTTGAACCAACTTAAAAGATAGGATAGCTTACATCTCAATTTATAGTCGCAATATTAATTTATTGCAAATTATTTGTATTTTCATTGCAAATTATCTGTCTATTATTTGACAGTCACATTTATCTGTTAGCTCCAAACTATTCTTACAGATGGCGATATCTTTTGACTGGTTTGAGTAAATATTCAATAGATGGCGCTTTGTTAAAAATACAAATGTTTCATATAAGCTACAATTTAATAGCATATCGGAGTTTTTTTTAAAACGGCGCACGTGGAACGTCGTGGTTCCTGGCGATATTTTGAAAAAGCTCCATAATAACCTGCCTACGCTGCCTATTCTTATTTTTTATTAAAAATACGAACAGAATACTCGACTCTAGCGAAATTGCTTTAAATGCAGAGAACGCCATAACTAAGAAGAAGAAGAAGAATAACATGACCACCACGTGTTGTATAGATATAAACACACAACCTGTGTTTACTATTCCCGTGCACATGCCCGACTTGGTTACGGCGGTACCTATAGTGTTTTGAAGTAAGAGTGAAGATGCTAATAACACTCCCTGCCTTAGAATAATATTCAACATGAATTTAATGATTAGCTACAAACCTACAAACCATACTTCAAATAAACACGCAGCTATCCCAACAATGTTATCGATCTCAAAACCTAAACCCTAAACATAGAATTTACTCTGGGCCTTTCTCAATGACAGTTAAAATCATCACTATATTTTATAAAATGTAGTGATGATTTTAACTGTCATTTTTAACTGTCAGATGCGGCGGAGGACTTTATTTTATAAAAGGAAGTTCTCCGCCGCGTCTATCTGTCTGAACGCAATTAACAAAAACTACCAAACGGATTGGCATATTATTGACACCAATGGACAGAGAGATTCAAGAGGAAGGTTTACGTGTCCAATTTATTAATGTTTTGTGCATATTAGTTGAAATATGACGATTATTGTCGAAGAAGTCGGGAAAAAAATCAAGCCGGCTGGGAGCTTTCATTGAAAACGCTGCCTAATCCTTTTGAGATAGAACAAAATAATGTATGAAGTGTCTCTTTTATAGGACTAAAGAAAAGTCCGCGGTGGCATATGTCTATCTTTTACGGATAGCTTACTTACCTATTTTTAAGTTTAAAAAAATGGTGTCATATGATGAGGTAATTTCAAAACAATTTATACGGATACAGTATTAATCTTTATCAAATTAAATACGTTATTTACCTTTCATGCACATTATAATTGCCCTTTACACCATCCAATTAAATTAATATCTTCGGAGTTATCGACAAATAAAAACTATAGCGCGACAAGCGGCTGGGCCGAGCGGGGCCGCGGCGGCCGGAGCCCTATACCGACGCGACTCGCGTGATGTAAAATTAAGCAGAAGCTATCAATGTGGTATACATAGAGATATTGTAATTTGTTTTTATGTATTTATTCTTTAATGTTTCAAATATTTTCGGAATCGAAAATAAAATACATTTAAAATACTCCACGTAGCATGAATTTATGTCACATTTAAATGTAATGAAATCCAATCCACATGTTCTACGACACTACGACAGAAAAAATACTACGGCTTATATGCTCTGCTACCCGTGCGAAGCCGGGACGGGTCGCTAGTTATAGTATAAAACAACAGTTAGCGCCATGACCGAACTAAAAGCTATATCTAACCGATTGGCCGAGTGGTTAGAGATCCTAACTGCGGAGCCAAGAGTCACGGGTCCGATTCCCGCCCGGGACAAATATTTGTGCGTATGAACATATCTATTTGATACGTGTCTGGGTGTAAAAGTATCTATTTACGTATATATTACAAATAATATTTAGGTATGTATATCAGTTGTGTAGTACCCCATAATACAAGCATAATACTTGCTTACTTTGGGACTAGATGGCGCTGTGTGGGACGTCTCAGATATTATTATTACATTATTATCTGATATTGTGTTATAATCACCTAAACACTTGCCCACATATCTCGCAGGAATACGTGAAACCGCGATGCCATTTTTCGTGCTCGCGCGCTTGGTTGCTGGAAACATTAAAAAAATATATTTAAATCCTTCGTTAATATTTTTTTATTTAATTACAAATCGTTAATTTATTTCATTGTGTCCGTTATTTAATAAATGTACAGATGTATCGTATCTGATCCTACATACGAGATATCATTTGAATCAGTTCAAGATTCAGTGATGCGAAAGTGAGCTAGTGACGGGAAACATAAAAAATCGATATCGAGGGCATCATACTCGTAATACATACCAAGTATTAGAGACATGGCTGCATTCCCTGCATGCGTATTTCCTTTCATGAGCCGACACGCAATGCGAACGCAGCTTTCTTTCCGTCTGACATCTTATTTGACAGATGTCACATAGAAAATCGCCATTATTCTGAAATCATCAAAACAAAACGTAAACAACTATGGTTATATACAATACACAAAGTATACGTGGACTAGTAACCAATCATGCGCGAGCGGACATAATGCGAAAGATAATCACATAGAAAATCACTATTACTACGGAAAATCTGTGGTTATGTACCTAATATTTCTTTTGTCGTGTACCAATGACTTTTTCTGACTTAAGTACATAACTATCACTAACTCCGTGCCTCAGAGAGCACGTAAAGCCGTCAGTCCCGGTTGCTGTCAATAGATGGCGGGCTTTACAATACACCAACCCGCACTGGAGCAGCGTTTAGCAGCGCAGCAGGATTTAGGCTCTAAACCCCCTTCATCTTCAGGGGAGGCCTAAGCCCCGGCGGTGGGGTATGATGGGCTGATATAATGATGCTATCCATACTGTGCAGACGCGCCCATTTATCCGTATCTACCGTTATTGTTCTGTGACTTAAAAATTAAAGATTTTAGGAACTTTTACTACACCAATTTTTCACTTAGTAGATAGGCAAGTGTAGTCGTAGGAAGAAAGCTAGTTTCAATTAATAGAAGCGCAGTGTGTACGCGCACCCAAAATAGTCAACGCCCACTTTTTAACTTTGTTTCATCATGGGATTACGTGACAGAGAGAGCCTTATATTAATTTGTCTCCGTCAATAGAATATAACAGTTAAAGTATACAAATCTGAAGAAAAATACACTTAAGGAGATAGTCTTTCTCTCCGCGGCTACGGATTCGCTTCGCTATGTCTGTTTCAATCCTTCTTCCCCGGTCTGTTCCTGAGTGACAGAGACGACAAGAGTAAATTCCCAAAAATATTTATAAAATTCCCGCCGAAACAGCATGCGGGCTGTGACTGTTTCCATCGCTGAAATTCAAAGGACATAGGTGGTACCCTAGGGTGGTACAATTTGTTTCTTTTTTGAAATCTGTATTAATATCACATTTACGGCTCATTATTTTAAAAAACGAAAAATCAACGGAAATCATGTTTTTCAGGAATTAATTTTAAAACAACTAAACAAAATATCAAAAAAAAAATTATACTAACATACCTGTGATAGTATTTCTCCTATTATATACATTTTTTCTGTAAATATTATAATGAAGAATTACAGCTAGAATTAGACACAGGCTGAACCCTCTTTTTTTTGTATAAAAAGACTACCTCCTTAAAGGGATGAAAAGAAAGGCAAAAAGGACTAGAATCCAAGCTGTTCAATTAAAAAAAAAATACCTCATCATGTCTCGACATATGATTCTTATACGACATGTCTTCTAGAAACCCCTTGTAGCATTTATCACACTTATACGGGGAATTCAAATAATTGAGTCCATATTTTCTATTTTCCACATCTTGCAGCTGTTGTTCTTTACTCAGCAATATCACCTCGGCGAAGTCTTCGTGAAATTTTTTCTTCCCAGATTTTTCATTTTTTAACTTGACACACTCTTTTGGTTTTCTATTTATTGTTTTAGACAAAGGCTCGTTGTCACTTTTTGAGTCGGGACTCGAGACGTTATGGTCGAAACTGTAATCACCAGGACTGTCCAATTTCACGTTTTCGGGGTCAAATTGAAAAACGAAATCCGGTTTAGTTTCGAATATCTCTTCGGTGATTTCGTATTTCATAGGCAGTTCCGAATAACTTAAATATATGTCTACGCTACTGAGTTGTATAGACAAATTGTGTGCCAATAATTTAGCTTTGTCGTTTATATTTTCGTTGAAATCAACGGAAGTCTGAAATAAATTTACATTTAAACATTATTAATAGATTGACTTGGATATAATTTCGAAGAAATTAATATAAAAACAGTACACTGTACATTGTAGTTTATACAGGGTGAGGTTTTAATGACCAGCCAAATTTTAATATAATGAACTTTGGTAGAAAACCGATAGCAGTCTTGTTTCCTTTTAGTATCGTTCTATAGAAAAATATTGAGATATGACTATACAAACCTTTCCCAAAAAAACCAATAACTCTAGTCACCATCCATGCCCGCGGCCCCATTCCGTTTCAAGGCCTCGGGCGCGTACGTTTACTATAGCGTTAAGAAGGCAACCAAACATTATAAAATAGCACTGTAGATAAAATAATTTATTATGAAAATGTAACCCATATTTTTTATTTACGCGATGTGGTCTATTGGTGACACTATACATCTAGAAAAATTTTGGCCGGTTACTAAAATCTCACCTTGTATATGGAAATATATTGTACATAAAAGTAACACATTTAAAAACAATTGTGATATATATACAATGTTATTACTAGGAATAAACTTACACTCGCAGTATGCACTACTAGGCTCCATAATAATAATAATAATAATATAATAATGCCTGGGAGATCTCACACAGCGCCGTCTTGTCCCAAAGTAAGCAAGTATTATGCTTGTATTATGGGGTACTAGACAACTGATATACATACTTAAACATTTTTTTTAATAATATATACATATATAGATACTTTTTACACCCAGACAATAACAATAACGTATACATCACAACAATGTTTAGGCCCAAAACTAAGCAGTAGCTTGTGTTCTGGGTGCCAAGCGAAGACACCACGGAACAAATAGATATGTTCATGCACATAAATCTAATTAAATGTAATCCACATTCTCGACGCAACAAACTGATATGACACTACAACAGAAAAAATATGTTGGTATAAATAATAATAATAATAATGTATACATGACAACAACGTCTAGGCCCCAAACTAAGCATTAGCTTGTGTTTTGGGTACCAAGCGAAGACACCATATACATATAACAACCATGACCCGGTACCAGTATCGATATTCATCATATAAATACTGACCCAACCTGGGACTCGAACCCGGGACCTCCAGCTTCGCAGGCAGGGTCGCTACCCACTAGGCTAAGCGGTCGTCTAATGCTCTGCTATGCGTGCGAAGCCGGTCCGGGTCACTAGTCTGCATATAAAAGTAGTTTATATAATATATATTTTCAAACCATACAATAAAAATAATAATCACTTTGTCATAGTGAAGAGAAGCCTCGTTCAATATATCTTGAGCTTTATGGCATTTCTCGTGGAAATTATAGAATTTCTTTAAATAATAACTGCAGAAGTGGCACACATATTCCGGCAGGTTGCTTTCGCATGTCTGAAAGAAAACAAAATAAAATATATAATTCTTATTTGAAACTGAAAACTAATCAATTTAAAAAAAAAAAGATTGTCAAAACCACAGAGCATTAGAGTAGGTTAGAGTTGGCATGTAGATAGATACGCTGTGCTCTTCAAGTATGCATTATAACCTAAACTCTAAGATGCGACATCAAATCATACCAAAAAAGATGTAAAGAAAAGGTATGAACGACTTGACCGGTTTCTAAAATGATATAAATAGTAGACAAAATTATTTACGCATGCGTAATATTTTTGCCTATATTTGTTGTATGAGTTATTCTTGGGACACGTGTCTCTAAACAAATATGTCACATGGCACCTCTAATCTACTCAATTCTTTGTAGTCAAAACAATGTTTGGAAAAATAATTTCTATCTTAACAAACCAAACCTAAATAGTTGAGACATATTAGAAGAGTGGCTGGCCATTCAGTGTTAATTTCAATAGTTTTGAGTTTAAAGGCTATCAAAAATGTCTTAGTAGCAGGTGTGTATTACTCATTTTTAATTTAGTTTTTTTCATATTTCTGCATTTCTAAAAATTCTAGAAGCGGGTTTAATCGCTTCACCTCGCCCTCCTTTTTCTTGTTATTAATACTCTTAGGGTGGTAATTTTGGAAAGCGAACCCGTGAGTTACGTTTGTCTGTGTATTAATTAAAAATTTTTCAACATTAAAAAAATCATAATTTTTTATTCCATGAATCAAAAAGAACACCTAACAAGTATTCATTTGAAAAACAAATACATTTGATAACAATTAAAAAGTTTGTTTGCTATTTCTTTTTAATTCATAGTTATTTAGTTAATCAACCTATCTTAACCAAATTTCGAATGTATCAAAAAACTTCTGGGTAGCTTGTCACATTTACCGACCCTAAACAATAGATATTTAAGGGTAGTGGTTTTGAAACTCAACCTGTAATCATTGTTACAGCGTTATTAAGTGAATTCTTAAATTTCAAATAACGAAAATAAAAATTGTCACTTAAAAATGTTACCGTATGGGTGCACATACTGAGAATTGTCACTATATTGGTGATTGTGCCTTTAGATATTTGAACATAAATAAATACGTCGGACGGGACTTTACGATTTAAAAATTGCGGACTGCTTCAGGCCGGAATAGAAACACAAAAGTTATCGAAGTCAGGCGATATTCTAGATTTCATCTAGGACTTCGAAAACAATAAAATTGGTAAACAATACAAACCCCATTGCCGATAATCAGAGAATAATAATGATCCAAATTGTATGTATGAATATTATACATTTTCACGTTAGTAGCTAAACAGACGCGACACATTAAGAAATCCTGCATTTTCAAAGGATGTTTATTACACTAATTAAATATTTGCGTGTACATTTTCAATTAAAATTTATAAAATTAAAATCTCAACACAAACGCTCGCATCAAACCGTGCGTTTGCCGTTGTCAGCCGTTGTCACTGCTGTTGTCCTGTTGTCATCAGCCGTTGTTGTTGGCTTCGATTGACAAGCAGGGTGACATGACAAGTTTGACAACACAACAATGACAGCGTTGAAAATAGTTTGGTTTCTCGATGGCATGGATGTAATGCTTATGTAATGGTTTGGTTTGACTGGGAGTGCTTAGTTTCCATTTAGTTTCACTTAGTTTGGCACGATTTGACATTGACAAATCAACATACATCAACATTTTTAGAGAATTTTTCGATTTTAGGGCTTAGCATAATATGTTCTGGATTAGAAAAAATTAGTAATTTTAAAGTGGGCCAAACAAAATTGTATCATATGGTAACACAGACCAAAGCCATAACTATCAATCAAAATAAACAACGTCAAACCTGTGGTCAAACCGTTTTAAAGCCGGATTATATTAAAAAGGTCAAGAACTGAGTGCCACATTTAAAAAAATCACAAATGGTTAAATTGTGTTATTACATAAAATCGATAAAAAGTTAATAAAAAAGTCTGACAATATAAAAATTATATAAACATAGACAAAGTTATTTTCGGAAAAATTTTAAATACCTTTTTCGTTGTATTTAAATATTTTGTCGCTAGATGTCACGATTTACAAATATTTCAAAAAATAATATATTATCACGGCCCCTTTTACTTTTGAGGTATTCAAGAGTACAATAACGTTAAACAACGGCAGAATTTCAAATAAACTATAATGACAACGTTATAAGAGCATTTTACGTCCTCGCGTCTCATCAGTTATTAGTACTGAATAATCAAACATCATAATCTTATATCGACGGCGAACTATTTTATTCCATTCCATCGGCCTTTTTTTATAGTACCTACTCCACTGCAGGGGCTTAGGCCTCCCCTCAAGATGAGGGGGCTTGGAACTTAAATCCACCACGCTGCTCCAATGCGAGTTGGCGGATTGTAACGACCGCCGTTTATATGACAGTGACCGGGTCCGACTGCTTAACGTGCTCTCCGAGGCGCAGAGTCAGTGATAATTATGTACTTAAGTCAGAAAAACTCATTGGTACACACCCGGATTCGAACCACGGCCTCACAGCCTTATAAATTTGAAACAGGTTCGTTGCCCTCGGGCTATCACGATAGAACTATTTTATGGAATTAAATTAATATTAAATCGTCTGGCAATGTAAAATAAACATAAAATAAAACTAACACCTTGGTGATATTAAAAAATCGTGATTGGGTGTAAGGCATCAATGCAAAGATGTAGGTCAGGTTAGACAAGTCGATCGAAGGTGAACGACATGTATGCACATTCACTAGTGATGTATTTTTATCGATGTATTATTTCGATTATTTAAATGTACAACTACAACGCTTCGTTATTTATTTACTCTTATAAGTAAATAAGCATCGTTGTTCATACATCTTTGCCCATCCTCACCTCACCAAACATCCGCTTTATTTTTCATGATGTACCAAATTAATACATATGACTAAGTTATAAGTACGTATCGACTAATAACTCATTAGAACAATAATCTAGGTCAAATATTTTTACCGCATTGTCCTACTCTATAGTGTAATGAGACAATGTTGAATAATAAATACTCGTTATTACCATAAATAAGATTTGTGTATATATTTACATTAATACGTATAAACATTAATAATTAAATGTGATGAGCATAAAAAAATACATATAGTTTACGAAGTCCTTCACTTTATATTGTATATTTATAATTTTATATATATTTTTTTAATATTGGTTTAATACTTGTAAGTCGACACTTCAGCATTTGTATTATTTTGCTCAAATACAAAAAGGAAATTTTGTACAATTCAACCTGAAGAGTGATAAAATTTGTATAGGTACACAGAAAAAATATAAATTTTTAGCAACTTCTTCTGCAACAACATCAAACAATCTACCTACTAAACAAATTTTTAAACACACAATTACCGATTTTGTAAATTCACTCTTAAAGCGGCTCAAAAGGTCAAAGCTTAAATGGAAAAAGCAATGATACAACGATAAGGCTCGCGAATTGTAATGAATATACAATTTGAAATTTTAACAACCATCCAAATTTTAATGTAATGATCTTTGGTAAAAAACCAATGGCCATCTTGTTTCCTTTTAGTAACGTTCAATAGAAAATTATTGAGATATGATTACACAAACCTTTCCCGAAAAAACCAATAACTCTAGTCACCGTCATCTCTACTCTAGTCACTAGTCCAGTCTACTCTACAACTCTAGTCACTCTAGTCATTCACGGCCGCTGTATACGCTCCGCCTCGTGTTGGGCTAGAGGTCTCGGGCGTGTCATCACAAAGAAGGCAACCAAACGTTATAAAATAACACTTTAGCTAAAATAATTTATTATGAAAATGTAACCTATATTTTTTATTTACGCAATGAGGTCTATTGGTGATACCTAACATCTAGAATTTTTTTTGGATGATTATTAAAATTTTATCCTGTATATCAAGACTAATACACCATCATGATTTATACAACGCGAACGATTCGAATGAAAAGTACCTACTAAATATAATTACAGCGTTAATGCATTTATACGTAATTTTTAATCTAAGTTAACATTTATATATTTTTCTTATTACGTATACATGACAAGAACGTCTAGGCCCCAAACTAAGCATTAGCTTGTGCTTTGGGTACCAAGCGAAGACACCACATACATACATATAAAAACAAGACCCGGTTCTAGTAACAATATTCATCATATAAATACTAAACTGACATCATATAAATACTGATCATATAAATACTCACTAGGCCAAGCGGTCGTGTCATCGATATCGACATTATACAACATGCGTATGAGACCTTAAAACTTTTAATACCTCTTCGACATTTTATCATGAACGGCAAATGAGAAAGTGCGCGTTTTTTTTAATAATCATGTGTGTATTTTTTTTTAATATCTAGATTAAAAAGCTTTCACTTGATTGGTAAAAGAAACTGAAAATCAAATATGTCCGAACAAACTGCAGCGTGTAATGAAAAGTATCAAAATAGTTCTTCAAGTGTCAGAGTAGTTGTTGTGAGTATATTTGTAATACTTTATGTAGAACGCACGTTGGGATGAAATTTTCGTCTACTTGTGTACTTTTTTCCTTTATTCATCCGTCATAAGATAGGCAAAAGTCGAAAGACCGCACAGCCACTTCTTAATTTACGTACTTGTGTACTTAACGAAAAAGGTTCCAACCTAGACAACCTTTTAGACGAAAAGCTACCAGTATGAAGTTAGTCGTTGTGTTTTAGTTGCTGCAACGTTTATACTAGTTTCACAGCTAGTTTCAGATGTTTTGTGTATTTTTTACCCCTCCTTTGAAAACATTTTTCTCCTCTATTTTCATCGCTCTCAACTCTGCTCGTGTAAATGTCAGTTTGTAACTTGCACCTATAGGCCAGCAAGAACCTGGAATTTGAATTGTTGTTGCTGTTTTTCAAATAGGAAAAAAGTTTGTGTGTATTTTTAAGTTCCGTTAACTTGTGGGCATCTTTCAGTCTTGTAATTTAAAAAAATATTAATTAGTAATTTTATTAGTAACAGCGCCGGTTACTAGAAACTCTTTTAAACTTAGATGTTCGAGTGATAGACGTAAGTGACATACAAAATGATATTCAAAATAAGAAACCTAATAAAATTAATTTATAGATTTTATATTCCTAATTATTATTAATAATAATGTAATAACGTATACTTACATCACGACTACCTTTAGGCCCCTAACTAAGCATTAGCTTGTGTTTTGGGTACCAAGCGAAGACACCACATACATATAACAACCAAGACCCGGTACCAGTATCAATATTCATATCATATCAATACTGACCGGACCCGTGATTCGAACCCGGGACTCCCAGCTTCGTGGGAAAGGTCGCTACCCACTAGGCCAAGCGGTCGTCAATAGTAATACAGGCTGAATCTCCAAAGTCCTTAGCATAATGTTTCCTTTTGTAATTTCGTAAACATTTACTTTAATCGTTACTAATACCTATTATAAACGCGAAAGTTTGTATGTATAGATGTTTGTTAATCTTTCACGCAAAACCTACTAAATTGATTTTAATGAAACTTTACAATAATATAGCTTATACATCAGAATAACACATAGGCTATAATTTATAAAGATACTAGCTTTCTGCTCGCAGCTCCGCTTGCGAGGACTACACAGTTGTACCGGGACCTCTTTAACTTTTTGCTTATAGTTTATAAGCTGAAGAGTGTCATAGGCTACTATTATCTCGAGAAAAAGGGTCCCGGTACAACTGTGTAATCCACGCGAGCGGAGCCGAAGGCGGAAAGCTAGTATTCAATAAATATATTTACAGCTCAACCTGCCAGAAGACGAGGGTGCAGGTTTGGGGTTCCGTTTAACCAGGACGCTGTGGGACCCCTATCCTTGGGTACGTAAATTCAATGTATAAATCCTAACTAATATAAATGTCGTGATAGCCCGAACGCAGCGAACCTGTTTCAAATTTATAAGGCCCCGAGGCCGTGGTTAGAATCCGGGCGTGTACCAATGAGTTTTTCGGACTAAATTATAAAGTACATAACTATCACTGACTCCGTGCCTCAGAGAGCACGTTAAGCAGTCGGTCCTAGTGTCATCAACAGATGGCGGTCATTAAAATCCGCCAGCCCGCATCGGAGCAGTGTGGTGGATTTAAGCTCCAAGCCCCTCTCACCCTGGAGGAGTCCTAAGCCCCTGCAGTGGGGTATGACGGGCTGATGAAATGGAAAAAAAAATCTAAATGGGAAAGAAAACTGTTTGTTTGTCCTTTCTTCACGTCGGAACTAAACAAGGAAATTATGTGATGAAACCTCCTAACTTAATATTTAAAAAAAAACACCGCAGGCTTCGTGGTCATTAAGCTTCCATAGACATATGTTCGAACAAATATTTGTGTGCATGTACACGTCATTTGTTGAGTGGCTGGGTGTAAAATATCTATACCTAACACTTGAGATATTCCACACAGCGCCACCCCAAAGTAAGCATTATATGCTTGTATTATGGGGTACTAGACAACTGGTATACCAACTTGTTTACTAACTTAAATATTCTTTTTGTAACGTATACACATATAGATACTTTTTACACACAGACACTGAACAAATAGACATGTTCATGCATACAAATATTTTATTGAAATATCTATATATCTAAACATTATAAAAAAAACTAAGTATGTATGTATATCAGTTGTCTAGTACCCATAATACAGGCTCTGCTTGATTAGAGACTAGATGGCGTTTTGTGGGATGTCCCAAGTATTATATTTATATAGACATATGTCGTGATGGCCGATTAGTGGTGAGTCCGCTTCTTGTTCTGAAAGTCGTGGTTCAAATCCCAGGGCACGTACCTACCAATGACTTTTTTCTAACTTAAGTACATAACTATCACTAACTCCGTGTCTCGGAGAGCACGTTAAGCCGTCTGTCCCGATTGCCATCATGAGATGGTTGTCGTTAAAAATCACTAATCCGCCCTGAAGTAGCGTAGTGGATTAAGCTCCAAACACCCTCATCCCGAGAGGCCTAAGCCCTTGCAGTGGGGCATAATGAGCTGATAAGAATTACAGGCAAATGGTAAAAACTTATATCTCAAGCTTATATCACAGCCATCTTCCATCAATCCAAATAGCTGGTGGGGTCCTATGGAGCAAAATGTCACTTGGCATAGTATTTCACAGATCAAATTGAACTGAAAGAGCCCGTAAGCCAACCTTGACTGCACGACACAGAGGAGGAAACGAAGGGGGGGGGGGTTCATCTCCGAACTTCCGGTGCTCAGAACAAAATCTAGTGGAAGTAATTGAGATAGAAAGTCAAGTTTTGATGTGGCCACTAGAATTTTTTTTTTCGAATGCCGGGAGTTCGGTGACTTGACCCCTTTCACCGCTCCTCTGACGCGGAGTCGTTTGTGGCCACAGACCAGTCAACCTTTAGACCACGCTTTAATAAACGTCAGTACGAAAACGAAATCGCCAAAAAGTGGCGGGTTGCGGGGAGAGGTCGGCTAGTTTTCATTGGCTCGTTCAAAATTGACAATTTAATGGCTTCCAACGTGCTTCCAACTGACGGCTCACTAGTGACGTAGTTATATCTATACTAATATTATAAAGCTGAAGAGTTTGTTTGTTTGTTTGTTTGAACGCGCTAATCTCAAGAACTACTGGTGTAGGCGCCAAATGCACTGGCTATATATATATATGTCCACAGCTACCTGAATTTTCCCCAAATTTATACCATCGGTATCACAGTAACAGCACACCTCAAATCAGGAACGGAAAAGAAAGGACTCACCTTTGACGTCACAGCACCGTACTCCTGCGTGATCTCGTCCTTCACACTCCACTTTGGTGGCCACCGTGACACTTGACGATATATATTTAGGAAATAAGCGGATGCGTAATAATTAGTGTTAAGTGTGTATTAATTAATTTGACTTTCGAGAACAAAGCGGACGACAAAGAATGTACGTCTTCCACGAGCGGGGTCCAACAAGATGCTGATTTTATAATGTTATAGTGAGCTGAGGGTAGGTAACATACATGGAAATAAAACGAGAAGGGGAAAGGAATGCAGCGTAAAGTTACTGTGATAAGTGGCGCAAACATCCCCCCAGCTTGACAGGACTTTAGTCCTTCAATGAGAAAATAAGCAAATGACTACCTACGAGTTCAACTAATCTACCTAAGCGTAACCAAAATACCCAATATAACAAACAACTATCTATTATAAGCTAGAGCGGTTTTGCAACATAAGCAAAGTTTAATTCTAAACTATATAACTATAAATAAGTGAGTGGACTGTATCTAATAAAACGCAAAATTATTGATTAGGCAACGGACATAGCTTTACTGTGGGTCTACGATATACACCAGATTTCGTGCGTACATTTACGACCCTAACTATTCCGTCTCTTCCAGGAAAGGTATCTTCGACTATACCCAGAGGCCAGTCCAGAGGAGCGCTATTGTCGGACTTAAGCAAAACAATAGTTCCCCTCTGCACAGGTTCAGTAGAATTGACCCATTTTTGACGAGTCTGTAGAGTATGTAAGTACTCTACCTTCCAACGTTTCCAAAACGATTGTACTAAATGGTCGAGAACGCGTTTTCTACGAAGCAAGTTAACATTTTCATTTGACAAATCACGCGTGGGGAGCGAAGTAAGCGGAGTGAAAGTCAAGAAGTGAGCGGGGGTTAACGCGAGAGGCTCAGAAGGATCGGAGCTCAAAATAGACAGAGGGCGCGAATTTAATATTGCCTTGATTTGTGCGAGTACTGTCGAAGTTTCTTCGAAAGTAAGTAGTAAATTGCCAACTACTTTACTTAGATGCGTTTTTACACTGCGAATATTACTTTCCCAAATTCCTCCAAAATGCGGAGCTTTTGGGGGATTAAACTTAAATTCTATTCGTTTGTTACGCAATTCGTTAGCAAATTTATCGATATACTCTTCAGAGGCGATCAAGTTATACAAATTATCTAAATACGAGTTCGCACCTATAAAATTTGTACCGTGGTCTGAGTAAATGGTTCCTACCGGACCACGACGCGACAAAAATCGTTTCAAGGCATTGAGAAACGATTCAGTGCTTAGATCTGAAGCCAGTTCGATGTGCACAGCCTTCGTTTCGAGGCACACAAAAAGACAAATATATGCCTTTACACTGCGCACACCACGACGTCTGTAGGGAATAATGGCTAGGGGCCCTGCGTAGTCGACACAGGTGTGAAAGAAAGCTTTTGCTTCTTGAACACGGCAGGGCGGCAAGTCAGCCATGGGCGGAAACTCAGATTTTGGATTGACGCGAAAACAAACGATGCATTTTTGCACACGTTGTCGAACTATATTTCGAGCCGACAAAATCCAATATTTTTGTCGGATAAGCGACATTAATAATTGCGGGCCAGCGTGCAAGTGTTTACAATGAAAATAATCTATAATAAGATTAACAATGTGATCGCGGCGCGGGAGAAGAATAGGATGTCGACTATCATAACACAAGTCAGCGTTTGCTAGTCGACCGCCTACACGAAAAATACCATCACGTACAAAAGCTTTCAATTTGCGAAAGGCGGGAGATAATTTTTTATTCGACGTAATATTGCGAAATTCACCAGCAAAATAATATAATTGAAGGGCCTTTATGATAGCTAATTCAGCGATGTCTATATGCAAAATTTCAAATTTACGAGGAAGCACTTTAATGAATTTTAATATATACATAACTATTCTGACTAATTTAGGCCAAGAAGAAATACGAGAAGCGAGTTCGTACAAAATTGGCAACTCAGGGCGCGCGGTGGTAATTTTCATTACTTTGATTTTATTTTCGGGAGGCTCGGACACGGAATTTGGATCAAACTGCGTGACGGGCCACTCGGCAATAGGAGAATAAGCGAAGCGAGGGCCGTTGAACCATAGCGGATGGTCAAGCAGCTGAGCTGGAGTCAATCCACGTGATAAACAATCAACTGGGTTCTCTTTACCACTGATATGATAAAAGTTACGAAGATCTAGTTTATTGTGAATTTCGGCAACTCTATTGGCCACGAATGTCTGCCAGCGCGACGGAGAAGAGTGTATCCACGCTAACGCCACGGTACTATCAGTAAACGCGTACACGTTATCTATCGTGCAGCGTGCTGAATAAGTGTCGATGACTGTGCGCAGTAATTTCGCGAGAATTAAGTTACCGCAAAGCTCTAAGCGCGCTAAAGAAACATTGCGTATAGGAGCTACTCTAGATTTAGCGCATACTAAATTTACTCGATAACTATTGTCATACGGACAAAAAACGTGAATATAAACGACACCACCGTATGCACGTTCGGATGCATCTGCGAAACCTAAAATACTAATAATACAATTTACCGTGATGCCCACGTGACGTGATAGCTTCACGTTTTGAAGTAGGGGCAGTTCGAATTCGAACTGTCGCCAGAGCGAGACCATACCTTGAGGAGGTACGTCGTCCCAATCTAACTTACTTTCCCAAAGCGATTTAAGTATTAATTTCGCCATTAGTATAACTGGTGCAACGAAACCCATCAAGTCCCAGAGTCGAGCGATGGTCGACAAAATATTGCGTTTCGTGCACGCGCGACATTGTGAATCAACGGTGAAAGTAAATATGTCATCGGCCGGGAGCCAATGCAATCCTAATATTTTAAATTGATCGTCCGAGCTAAACTCTACGGCCTCAGACACGCGATTACTAGGCGGTATGTTGGCCATAACTTGGGGCGAGTTACTAGAAAACTTGACCAATTCGAACCCCCCAGCAAGAAACAACCCTATCAATTGATTTGAAAGTTCGATTGCGTCGGCCTCGGAGAGACAGCTAGAAGCTAGATCGTCCATATAAATGTCCCTCTCAGCGACGCGTGAGGCTATGGCGAAGCGCTCGCGTTCGTCAGAAGCTAATTGACGAACGGTACGAATCGCGAGGTAGGGACTGCAACGTAGGCCAAAAGGTACGCGAGTCATTTCGAACAATTGCAGCGGTTCGTCACGATTAAAACGATACAATAGTCTTTGATGGCGGTGGTACTTGTTATCGACTAATATTTGCAAGTACATTTGACGAATGTCTGCACTAAGAGCCACAGGGAACAATCTAAAATTTAATATAATTGTGAACAAATCAGTTTGCAAATTTTTACCAGTATGTAAAAGGTCGTTAAGTGACTGACCAGATGTGGTTGGCATACTGGCATCTAAAACTACACGTAGTTTAGTCGTAGTTTTGTCGGAACGTACGACAGCGTGATGCGGTATAACGTACTGAGAAGTCGAACATGTCTCAAAATTATCCATAACCGGAACTAAATATCCTTTGCGTAAATATTCTTTGAATACACTATCGTATTCCTTTTTTATCAAAGCGTTAGCACCTAATTTACGTTCCAATGAATAATAACTACGCTCAGCGGCTCGCGTCGAGTCACCGAGAAGTAAAGGATCGCCTTTGAAAGGCAACGACACGATATACCTACCACTCGAATCACGAGTGGTCAAATTGGAATAAATAGATTCGCAGTCAGTTTCGTCCGGTGTGAGTGGCGAGGCGTCCGGTACCTACGTTTTCTAATTCGAAAAAACGATTCATGCAATTTTCAACCGAATCGTAAGTACAAAAAATGCGGGTTAGACAAGCAGCGGGTGCGACGATTGGTGCCTCTCCTACTATCAAATAGCCTAACAGAGTTTCTATAGCAACGGGCTCACCAATACTTCGAGAAATTACATTATGGCGTAATATGCGAGCAAATAAATCCGAACCAAGGATGAGATCTATTTCAGCGGGTTTGTAATAATTACAATCGGCGAGCGGAATATTATTAAAATAATTTAAGCGAGAAGTATCTATATAAGCGGTGGGTAACTCGCTTGTAATGCGATGCACTACAAGTGGTTGTATTGTAAATCTAATCGAGTCATCGTAGCGCGAGCGAATGGTCAAACAGGTAGTACCTTCAATAGGATTGGTGACGTCACCTACCCCAGCCACGCGATTCGTATGAGCTGGGTACAGCGGCAAATTTAATAATTTACAACAGGAGGTAGTAATTAAATCTTTCTGCGAAGCGCTATCTACTAATACGCGCACTGTATGTATAACGCCAGACGCATCAAGCACGTTACATTGCGCCGTACCCAGCAACACGGTACCGGAATGGTCGCCTGCACGCGTCATTGGATTGGATGCGTCATTTATATTTGTACCGAGCGCGCATGCGCACAGCGGTGCATTATCTGACGAGGCGGTGGCGGGAGACAAAGTGGCGTTGGTTATAACGGAAGCGTTTCGCGATGCTATACGAGGGGTAGCGGGTGGGAGTGAGATATCGTTATTGTTTTTGAAATGCAATAACGAGTGGTGCGAGCGGGAACAAGTGCGACATCTCGCTTCCGACTTGCAGCCAAGAAGGAGATGTTTACTACTTAAACAATTTATACATAAGCGGTTTTGTTTTACGAAATTATAACGATCATGCGGAGAGACCAAAGCGAATTTAGGACATTGATATAACTGATGATGATCGACCTTAGAACAGAATAAACATTTATGTTGTTCCTGAACATTTACAAATGTTTTAACAACAGGATTGTTGTTCGTACGCGATGCGATAGATTTAATCGCGGGCGAGCTATTGGTATTACTAAGGTTGCGATTTGGTAACTGCGCACTTTTCGAAGTATTATGCGCACGCTGCATTATTCGCGACTGACTGCGAATAAATTCTATAAACTGAGACGAGGTAGGCATTACATTTTCGTCCGCAAGTGACATTTCAAACAATTTTATTGTTTCTACTCCTATTTTCTTCGAACCAATGTGGATAAATATAAATTCTTCTAAATTAGCTATATTAAGTTGTTTCAAAGCCGAAATTAAGGAAGAAAATTTATCAATGAAATTTTCTAAGGTACCAGGAGTAGACTCCACAACGGATTTTAAATTTAACAATTGGTCGAAATAAGAAGCAGCCAGCAAACGCTTATCGTTGTATTTATTTACTAATGCGTTCCACATTACAATGTAATTTTCTGCGGTTGGCATGAACCCTTGACAAATAGTCTGGGCCTTGCCCGTCAACTTCCCAACTAAATATTGGATTTTCTCGCCATCAGTCAATTCTTTATTTTCATGAATAATTGTGCGAAATGTTTCAAAAAAAATAGGCCAATTCTGTATATCACCATCAAAGGACGATAATTCCAAACGCGGTAGTTTAGGAGTTTGTCTATAGCTATTTTTGCACTCGGTACTAGTACTATTTTTATGCGTATTTTCTGAAAGCGATAACAACTCATTATATTTGTATTTAATTACAGAATATAATTCTTCAAATGCGTTCATACATTCGTAGTTAGGATCGGAATAATCTGGATTAGACGCCATAAATTCATTTCGTTCGTCTAATGTCGCCAAAAAACCAATGCGTATCGAATCCACAGTAGAAGCATTTGCCATAAATTTATCTAAATAACTAGGCTGTTTATCTAATAGCGAAATACAATCATGAATTGTTTGAGCGCGTTGAAAGTAGGTATTGAGTTTATTCTGTAATCTTTGTAAATTACGATCGAATATCCTCTTTTCCCTATCACTAGAACTAAAAGCGGGAGTAGCCATTTTATCAAATATCAAACTAATTAACGGCAACCAATTATTTAGCAATAGCGGTTCCAAACTAAATTCAAGTAGGTAGTGCGACAAAAAAATATAAATCCGATACGAAGTGACCAAAAAATGTAGGCGCCAAATGCACTGGCTATATATATATATGTCTACAGCTACCTGAATTTTCCCCAAATTTATACCATCGGTATCACAGTAACAGCACACCTCAAATCAGGAACGGAAAAGAAAGGACTCACCTTTGACGTCACAGCACCGTACTCCTGCGTGATCTCGTCCTTCACACTCCACTTTGGTGGCCACCGTGACACTTGACGATATATATTTAGGAAATAAGCGGATGCGTAATAATTAGTGTTAAGTGTGTATTAATTAATTTGACTTTCGAGAACAAAGCGGACGACAAAGAATGTACGTCTTCCACGAGCGGGGTCCAACAAGATGCTGATTTTATAATGTTATAGTGAGCTGAGGGTAGGTAACATACATGGAAATAAAACGAGAAGGGGAAAGGAATGCAGCGTAAAGTTACTGTGATAAGTGGCGCAAACAACTGGTTCAAATTGAAATTGTTTTATTGTGTTGGATAGTTCATTTATTGAGAAAGGCTATAGGCTATTATTATATCAGCTACGACCAATAGGAGGGGAGCACCAATGAAAAATGTTGCAAAAACGGGAAAAAAATATTCTTTTTGAGAGCTTCCGTTGCGTGTGCTGCGTGAACGGTTGATGTTAAGCAAAAATCATGTATGTCGGGATTGTTCCCCTTTGAAAGTTCTAACCAAAAGTCCGCGACAGCATATGTGTATCTTTTAAGGTTGGTTTACTATAACCTTTTTTATGGCAATCAAATTTATTCTAACATAAACGCACTATTTGCGAAGGTGTTTCTTAAACATGATATGAATCCTTATCAAATTAAATACATTAGTTACGTAGAAATGGAGCTAGGACACTAGGAGTGGTATAGTAGGAAAGGGGAGGGGAAGGAGAACGCGATGGGGAACGTTTCCGTAGTCCACCCGGGCGGATCCGGGCACGGCCGCTAATCATAAATAAGTAACGACGTGTTTCAAAATTTTTTTATTTTCCAATTTTAAGGGAGAGGTGGGAGTCAAAAGTTTGTATGACAGTAACCAAAATTTATATAAGCAAAAAGTACACAGAAACCATCTTAAACGTTAATAATAGATCACTCTAACAGTAATGTGTAGTCTGCGCAGGCGAAGCTGCGGGCGGTCGCTAGTTATTATATATATTAGTTATAATAACTAGCGACGTATGCTACTCCCTGTCAAAGCGTGGTCTATAAGGTTGACTTGTCTGTGTTTGTGGCTAACGGACTTTTTGAGCTCAGTTTAGTCCAAATAACAACCACGCCAAATGGCATTACTTGACACCATATTGTAATAATTGTACCCCAACTATAATGACATTTTACAAGTAGATTTCTCATAAGAACTGCCTTGGAAGAGAAATTACTTGTATGAAAGTAAACTAAGGGATGAAAATATAAAAAATCTTCTACTGTATCGTGTGGGGTATCATTACACAGACCTTTGACAATACAATGAAGATTCTTGAGTGATTTTTTTATTTAGATGAATGTTTCGCGAGATATGAGCTGTTTTTGTTAACAATGTGTGTTGATAAAAAGAGAACTTTTCTACCACGAGATTAAGAATTGACTTGACTGATAAAGCCGATTCGTTAGAGACTGCTAAATCAAAGGTCGTGGTTCGATTCCCCTCGAGACAAATATTTGTGTGTGTAAACATGTCTATTTGTTCTGTGTCTGGTTGTAAAATACTATACATGTATATATTTATAAAGAATATTTAAGCGTGTATAATAGTTGTCTAGTACCCATAATACAAGCATGAAACTTGTTGCGTACTTTGGGACTAGATGGTGCTGTGTGGGACGCCCCAGGTATTATTTATATAGTTTTTTTTAAAAATATCATTACGGAAAAACTTACAATTGTTTTGCGACTATTTTGTAATATTTGAAATTTACTAAGCTTTATAATAGGGAGTTAAATATTGAAAAATTAGTTCAATGAATCGTGTCGTGATAGCCCAAAGGCAACCAACCTGTCTCAAATTTATATAAGGCCATATGGCCATGATTCGAATCCGGGCGTGTACCAATGAGTTTTTCTGACTTAAGTACATAACTATCACTGACTCCGTGCCTCGGAGAGCACGTTAAGCAGTCGGTCCCGGGCGCTGTCAATAGATGGCGGTCGTTACAGTCCCCAACCTGCAGTGCAGCAGCGTGGTGGATTTAAGTTCCAAGCCCCCCCCCCCCCCTCACCCTCGGGGAGGGCTAAGCCCCTGCAGTGGGGTAAAAATGGGCTGATAAAGTTCAATGAAATTGTGCTTATACAATAGTACGAACTATTATACATTTTCTAGTAAAATTGTAATTTTAAAATTTTTGATGTATAACGTATACATGACAACAACGTCTGGACCCCAAACTAACTAAGCATTAGCTTGTGCTTTGGGTACCAAGTGAAGACACTACATACATATAACAACCAAGACCTGGTACCACTATCAATATTCATCATATAAATACTGACCCAACCTGGGATACGAACCCGGGATCTCCAGCTTCGTAGGCAAAGTCGCTACCCACTAGGCTAAGCGGTCGTCACGGTTCATATACCTATTGGTTTCCAATGTACTAAAGTCACGTATTCCATTTTATCAGGTACACGAAGTGACACCGAACGGACGAGCTGATGCAGCAGGTCTTCGCCCAGGAGATTGTTTGCTCCAAGTTGATGGAAAGGACTTATTGGGTACACCGGTAAGGAAGATGTTTATGAAAATCACTGCTGAAAACAACATTAAATATAAAATTATATTAGATACACGTGCAACGTGAGCTGTGTTACAAATCCGATTTTCAAATTCTTTGAAAATACATTTTGTCGAGTGGTTAGAGACCCTAACTGCGGAGCGGGTTCGATTCCCGCCCGGGACAAATATTTGTGTGAATGAAAATGTCTATTGTCTATGATCGTGTCTGGGTGTAATAGTAGATTGTTAACCGAGGGTGGAAAGAATCAATTCCCGAGGTATGTAGCTATAGGCTATAGTCCGAGTAGGAATCGATTCTTTTACCCGTGTTAAACACTCTACTTTTTATTTCGAATATGAGAAAAATAAAACTAGTTGTTTATCTAAACCATTTATTGATAATATATAATAATATTAGTAGTACTATTTAAAATTAATTGTCAAATTAGGACAATTAGTGAAATTAAAAGTTACATTTTTAATATTCAAATCTTAGCATAAAAGATTATTACCTATTTTTTTGAATTCCGTCACAGATACACAACAGATTAATATCCCGCCAATTTATGTCGACTTTTTAAATTTTAAATATGGAACGCATCGCGTAAATTGTTATGGCTTATTCCGCTCAAAGAAGTTTGCGCTAAGTTCACACTGGCTGTTTAGAAACTCACATGGCCGCAGCATTTTTTTTAATTAGTTTTTTTTTTACATAAAACTCTTCACAGCTGACAGCAGTTCTATTTTTAAAGTTCATTCCGGCCCTTAGGTGGAAAGTAATTTATATGAGTTTTTCCCACTATAGGGAAGGAAGCAGCATTTTCTACCCAATAATCAGATCAAAACAACACTACTTTCCGAGTATGAGAAATGAAAAATATTTATACTATAGGTACCTATGTATATATCGTAAGGAATATTTAATTATGTATATCAGTTATCTAGCAACCCCTAACACAAGCATAATACTTGCTCTTACTCTAAAATAATACAGCTGTTGGTTTTCCTAATAAATAAATAAATAACATGTAAATGAAAGACCTGTCGCCATTACAACTTTTATTGTTCTCGCTCTTACATTAAAAAATACCAATTCACTTACACGTTTCGTTTACACGTTTAATCAACACAATATCGTTTTTCTCTTTCTTTCACATTAATTTTAGATACTTTCTTCTCTTTCACACGTATTCAATCAATCCATTCCTTACAAACAGAGTAAGACCTTAGAGTCCCCAGACACTTCACTTCAAGAAGGTCTTGAGTGTGATTTGTAATACCGGCCTAAAACCCGTTTTTTGATCTCAGGTGGGGCAAGTGGCCACGCTGATACGAGGCGATGGCGGGCCGCGCGGCGTGTCGCTTCTCGCGTGGAATTGTGGCGTCGATCCGCAGGAGGATCCGGATGTTAGTATGCAAAAGCCAATGACTGGCCGAACACGCTCGAGTTGGCGACGAGAGTGAACGTTACGATTGTGACTCGACTGGACGATCAGTCCGTGTTTGCAAACGCGGTTTAAATTACGTGTTATGTGTGATGATGTAATGAATTCATAGGCGAGTGTCGTTCGACGGAGCACGCTCGTGTTGGCGACGAGGTTGGACGTTACGATTATAGATTCACTACGTACTACACTAATAGTTTGTGACGTGACTGAACGCTCAGTCCATGTTTGCAAACGTGGTTTAAATTACGTGTTATATATGATGTAATGAATCCATAGATAAGTGTTGTTTGTCGATTAAAATACATATTAATGACTTGCGGTCAAATTATTCGTATCGCACGTCGGTGACAAATTCCTATTCCGGATCGGTAAGTAATCAAGTTTACTAGGCCCAAGTATACTGTTTACATCCCTAACCACGGGCTGGACGAAATATGGTATTTAACTACGATTAAATAAACTATATTTATGAAAAGAATACAAAAATAGACTTTATGCGTTAACAAAATTTATAAACAAAATTATATTCGGTTGAAGAAATCGGAAATTGTAAGCCTATTAAATGTCGTGATTGCCCAGAGCGCAACGAACCTGTCCCAAATTTATAAGGCCCCATAGGGCCATGGTTCGAATCCGGGCGTGTACCAATGAGTTTTCTGACTTAAGTGCACAATATCACTGACACCGTGCTTCGGAGGGCACGTTAAGCAGTCGGTCCCGGACGCTGTCAATAGATGGCGGTCGTTACAGTTCCTAACCCGCAGTGGAGCAGCGTGGTGGACTTAAGCTCCAAGCCCCCTCCTCATCCTGGGGGAGGCCGAAGCCCCTGCAGTGGGGTAAAATGGGCTGATGATGAAAGTATATTTATCAAGAGAATACAAAAATAGACTTTATGCGTTAACAAAATTTATAAACAAAATTATATTCGGTTGAAGAATTCGGAAATTGTAAGCCTATTAAAATTGTATCTCTGTCTCTTTCTTACAAACGAAATTTAACATTGTTTTAAATGGCCTGACGTCACACATAGGTACGTCGTGCGGTATTTATTTATTTATATTAAGGAGAACCAACAGTTATACACGGGTTATAACAGTCAATCATTTACAGGCTCCTACTGTTAGAAATAACATGAAAAAACTCTTCCCCTGTTCCCTCAATCTCTCCTCCTCCCCCCAACCCACGCCTTCATAACATATCTTTATATGTATAAATCTTCTGTGCGTGTGTTTAGAATTGAACTCCTCCTAAAAGGCTGCACCGATTTTGATGAAATTTTTTGGGTGTTCACGTGGATTCGAGAATAGGTATTCACAATTAGATGTTTTTTTTTAAATTATTGAATCAAAACACCCGGTAGGTAGCGCTGAGATCACATCCATGAAAATTTTCTGAACATTAATTAATTAGAAGAAAATATTTTTTTAATTAATGAATTTCTTTGTGTTGTTGTTGATCTATGGATATGGATTTTGATGCGATTTTCATAATTATATAGAAAAAAAGTATCCCGGTATGTTTATATGTATAATACACTAGCTTTTGCCTCCAGCTTCGCCAGCTTAATAGTTGATTTTGTAATGTTTGCATACGAACGCCATACAATAGGTTTTTTGTAAGCCTATACATGTACCTATCCCTACTCACTTTGTTTGATGAGAATGGGAACGAAAACAGGGCGGGACGGGCCCAAGGTCAGGCCAATACAGACACAGAACAAATACACATGATGTCAATCATCATCATCATCAGCTCATTTTACCCCACTGCAGGGGCTTAGGCCTCCCCCAGGGCGAAGGAGGTTTGGAGCTTAAATCCACCACGCTACTCCACTGCGAGTAGGAAATTGTAACGACCGCCATCTATTGACAGCGTCCGGGACCGACTGCTTAACGTGCTCTCCGAGGCACGGAGTCAGTGATAGTTAATTACTTAAGTCAGAAAAACTTATTGGTACACGCCCGGATTCGAACCATGGCCCTATGGCCTTATAAATTTGAGACAGGTTCGTTGCGCTCTGGGCTATCACGACACGTGATGTCAATGATCACATGCAAATATTTGACCCGTACAGAAGTCGAACCCGCGACATTTGACTCCACAGAACTACTCGGCCAATCCGTCAGTAAAATATTGTGTATAAATCATTCCCTATACATAATTATCGTCTCTGAATTCAGTTGCTGTGGAGTTGCGGTGGCGGAGCAAGAGGGGAACGTGCAAGACGCGCGCTATCTGCCGTTTTACGAGCGCTAGCGTGCTGCGTGTGTGCATCGACAGCGACCAAGGCGCTCAGTTGTGCGCGCTCCCATGTATACTGTGACGGTATGGCTTCTTCTTCTTCTTCTTCTTAATTAACGGTACGGCTGATAATTGGAAATATTTCAAGCTTGGAGTTTGACAGTATTTTTGCGCCCTGAGGGCCAAGTGCGAGTTTTTTTACTATTAACTGTGTCGTTTGCGTTTTCCGTAATTTGTATGGAAACTCGTTGTTACCTAAAACGACCGCTAGATGTGCTGTACGAGTTTCAATACAAATTATAAAAAACGCAAACGACACAGTTAATTGTAAAAAACTCACACTTGGCCCCCTGATGGAGGTAACATAATTTTTTTTTAGGTCAAATCAAATCAAATCAAAATATCTTTATTTCGTAGTTATGTAACATAATCTTGAAATACGTCATACCTAAGAGTGAATTTTATTACTTTGTGGAAGAACGTCACCACAAAGAAAAATGCTGGTTCCTCTCAGAAGAATACGCAAGAAACTGAAGGACGCTCTTTTTAACAAAATTATAAACAATTTTTTAACAATAAGTGCTTAAAGAATAATATTATTGAAACAAACTGATAGGCGAGCGGCTCACACCCATGGATTTTTATCATCTAAGTAGTCTGATACTTTATAATAAGCTTTTGCTTAAAGGTTTCGTTTTATTGTAGTTTTAAACTTGTTAAGGGGTAGATCTTGAATGTCAGCTGGGATTTTATTGTAAAAGCGTATACATTGCCCTTTAAAAGATTTCGTGATTTTATTGAGGCGGCTCACATGATTAGCTAGTTTATCTTTGTTGGTTGTATTAACATTATGCCGATCACAATTTCTTTTTAAATAATGTAATATTTTTTTTACATACATAATGTTTTCAAATATATATTGAGACGGCAATGTCATTATATTAATAAAGGTGAAAACAAATTTGCTAAACTCTGCGGGATGAAGTATGAAGTATGGGTTGAATACAGAATACGATTTCGCGCTTCTCGCAACTATCGGAGGACATGAAAATTTTTAACATATTTTTGTCAATTCTATCAATTGTTTCGAAAAAAGATGTGGACCAAATAGTACCATAAGATGTCCCGCGAGCTCTTGCATCTTTTGACACTACTGCCTTTCATCTACCTTCATAACTTTCTGAAATATAATCGAATCTCACTCCCCGGAGTAACTGATCTGACAATCTTTCAATGAAAAGGACTTGTGTCCAGGACACAGTTTTCGACCGATTCCAAAATTCCTTTTCCCAAACGGTAGACTGCTTCTGGAGTTTTTTTTTTCGTTTTTTTTATATTGGCTTTCGTTATCGAAATAATCAAGTTTTTGTCTAAAAAATCGGGAAATTTCGTCTATTTTTTCACCATTTTCGATTCTCCGAAAAAAGTTACGAACCGATTTTAGAAAATTTTGTATCATACAATACCTCATAAACCCCTGCATCTTTTGACACCACTGCCTTTCGTCTACCATCATAAATTTAGGAAATACAGCCAAATTACACTCCACAACGATCTGATAACATTTTAAATGTTAAAACGGGACAGCTGTCATGAAATGGCAGAGCCGGATTTAAAGCTTGTTCGACTTTACCCATAAAAATACGAATTGACTAGAAGCCCTCTTCTGCGTTTACCGTCTAACCACTCATGCTCTAGCTAGCTGGTGCAAGATGGCCAGTTTTAGTCCGAGTTTCAGTGCGCAAGGTCCCCGCGAACCGCTCTTCACGCCTAGACATCTAAAGGACATCAAAAAATATTTAATATCAAAGTGCCGACAAAGCTAGCAGAGTTCCAGCGCTAACTGGCTAGGCTGATCCTCTGAACAAAATATTTTTTGCTCAGAGGATCACCCTACACCAATCGGAGCCTTGCGCCAATCTCACGCGACAACGCAACAGCATCTCCGGACCATGGACCCATCGTCTCTACTGCAAACACTAAAAATTCATATTTGTCTATTATGTCCTTATATTTAGAGCGTCTCAAACGCACGGCTGACTCTGCACCGGCACCAGCTGGTCTGTGGCAGGTGACAACATGTGAAACACAAAGTGTGTCGACATAGGTAGCGTCCCAGACTAAAGTTCAACCACGTGTGTACGGGATGATGGACATTATTTAATTAAAATTGTTACCCATTTTTTCGTATATATTTTTGAATCCACCAACCTGCACTGGAGCAGCGTGGTGGATTAAGATTCAATCCTCCTCACTCTGGGGGGAGGCCTAAGCCCCTGCAGTGGGGCGTAAGGGGCTGGTCGAAATGTGAAATATATTTTTGTACGCGTGAAATGCCTGACTGCGTTTAATCCACAGAGAAGTCAACCTTATAGACCACGCTTTGACAGGGAGTAGCATTCGCCAAGGCTATGTAGTGACACTACGTAACTACGTCACTAGTGAGCGGTCAGTTGGAAGCACGTCGGAAGCCATTAAATTGTTAATTTTGAACGAGCCAATGAAAACTAGCCAACCTCTCCCCGCACCCCGCCTTTTTTTGGCGATTTCGTTTTCGTACTGACGCTGACGTTTATTAAAGCGTGGTCTATAGGCTGACTGGTCTGTGGTTTAATCCGTCCATTTTTAGGATTCTGTACCCAAAGGATACCAATGGGAACCTTATTACTAAGGCTCCGCTGTCTGTCCGTCTGTCACAAGCTTGTATTATCTGAAGCGTAACAAGTAAACACTTGAAATTTCCATAACCCACAACAAACAGTAAATATTAAAAATAAAAAAAATGCACTACAGGTGAGCATGGCATGCACACGAATTATGTTTATTTAAAAAAAAAGTTTAAAACAAGAAACCAAAATAAGACATTTCTTTAGAAATATCTATATTTTTTTTGCGCTGTTTAAGGTGAAGTCTAAAACAGCCGCAAAGTGGGAACTGCTGATTTTTTTTAAATTTTAAATTAAGCTTTTTCTCCATTCCATTCCATTAGCCCTTTTTGTACCTGCCCCACTGCAGGGGCTTAGGCCTCCCCTCAAGATGAGGGGGCTTGGAGCTTAAATCCACCACACCGCTCCAATGCGGGTCGGCGGATTGTAACGATCGCCATCTATTGACAGCAACCGGGACCGACTGCTTAATGTGCTCTCCAAGGCACGGAGTCAGTGATAGTTAATTTACTTAAGTCGGAAAACTCATTGCTACACGCCCGGATTCGAACCCGGATTATTGATTTGAAACAGGTTCGCTGCGGCTTGGGCTATCACGACACTATTCAAAACTTTTTCTAATACTCTTCAATATTTGTTTTATATAATCCAACACGTATTTGACTCGTTCGACTAGACTCAGCGTTACGTTTCATACAAACCTTGCCTTGCTGGAACTCCCAATGAGAAACGTCATAATTTTATTTAGATTACAATTAAAAACCAGTATCGTGAGATCCCTTACATAAAAACATGGTGCAATTCACACGTGGCAGAAGTGAAACCTTCAAAAATTTTGGTTTCAAGATAATGAGACGAATGTAAAGTTTCGGAAAGAGGATAATTGTAGGTTTTAGTAATAATCATATTGATACAAAGTTAGATAATTATTTTAAATTTTATTTGTATATATTACATAGATTTATTCAGACTCAGAGCTTAAATTTTCGATGATACAAGAATGAATACGTACACGTATACAAAACAACACGGTTGTTGTGATGCCTTTTCTCAAGCTTTGTACTACGCATGCGCGCACGAACACGTATTTAACTGACACACGTACAACGCTGAGGCCCAAGCAAACTCCCACTATGTCTTGGTAAACACGAGTGGAGGGGGTACGAAGCAGAGCACAAAGAGAACCACGAACATAAGGAACACTGTATAATGCTTCCTATCTCATTTTCTCCCATATTAAATCTTAAGAATTTATGTGTCTGTCTCTTTTTACTGTCGATTTTTCGTTTCATCAACTTTGAAATCACAACGATGTTAGAAAGAAGTTTTCATTTCAATAAAGTTAAAGATTAATGGGGGTCCTTCTACAAGAAACTTTTTTTAAATTTTGTACGGTGGTACGGAACCCTTCGTGTGAGAGTCCGATTCGTGCTTGGCCAGTTTTTTTTCTTTTTTAACTATGGTTTTTAAATTTTTACTTTGTTCATATAATAAGTTTTGGAAAAAAATCTTTTATACTTGTCAGTCGAAACCACTGAAACTCTGTTCTTCTTTTACATTTCAGGTTGCTGGAACCGGCTACAACGCTGTGCTCTGTGCCGCGAGCCGCTGCCAGCCAAGGACTCACCTTACGCCAGGAATCTGGTCGCTGAACAAGTAAATCTGTTATTACTAGATCATTCATACCAACCTGGATGTAAAAAGTATCTCCATTCCATCAGCCAATTATACCCCACTGTAGGGGTTTAGGTTAGGTTAGGAGCTTAGGCCTCCTTACCCTGGAGGAAGCCCCCAGGGTAAGGAGGCCTAAGGAGGCTTGGGGCTTAAATTCACCACGCTGCTCCAGTGCGGGTTAGTGGATTTTAACGACTGCCATCTGTTTATGGTAACCGGGACCGACTGCTTAACGTGCTCTTCGAAGCACGGAGTCATGTATATATTATAAGGAATATATTACTTATATATTATTACCGGTTGTCTAGTACCCCATAATACAAGCATAATACTTGCTTACTTTGGAACTAGATGACGCTGTGTGGAATAGTCGCGTTGCTAATGTGCCTATGTACTCCATTTCAATCCATACTTACGTTCTATTTCGTGTAACACTTTTGCTTGAAGTTTCAACGTCTCGTGATAGTCCTAGCGCTGCGAACCTGTTTCAAATGTATCTATGTCTGGAGAGCACGTCAAGCAGTCGGTCCCGGTTGCTGTCAATAGATGGCGGTCGTTACAATCCGCCAACCCGCAGTGGAGCAGCGTGGTGGATTTATGCTCAAAGCCCACCTCACCCCGGGGGAGGCCTAAGCCCCTGCAGTGGGGTAAAAATGGGCTGATGAAGTGAAGTGAAGAAGAAGAAGTTTGGTTTTAATCATATAAATGTCACTTCACAGTATCGAAGTGACATTACGCAATTTGTGGGGTTGAAGACCGGCGCGCGGGGACTTCTCGGGGGCGAAGACCGGCGCGCAGGGACCTCGTGGAGTGAAACTCGCCGTCTTGCACCAACTAGCTAGAGTATGAGTGGTTAGACGGTAAACACAGAAGAGGGCTTCTAGTCAATTCGTGCTTTTATGGGTCTAGCTTAAAATCAGCGCCGAGCGCACAGTCAGCAACATGCTGAGGTTGTCCTAGTTGCCATAGAATAAATTTGTAATAAATAATATAATGTCGTAATAGCAAAGTGGTAGTGAGCCCGCTTCTTGTTTTAGAAGGACGTGGTTTGAATCCCAGGGCATGTACTAATGAGTTTTTTCTAACTTATGTACATAACTATCACTGACTATGCCTTCGGAGAGCACGTTAAGCCGTCGGTTCCGGTAGTCACCAATAGATGGCAATCGTTACAATCCACCAACCCGCACTGGAGCAGCGTGGTGGATCAAGCTCCAAGCCCCTGCTGTGGGGCATTTATGGGCTGATGGTAAATATATTTCAGAAACTAAATGAACCTACGTAGTGTTGGATTTTTTTCGACAGTAAACTTCTTTCTTTTTTTCTACAAGAAAGGTGCGTCCCAAGGTTCAGTGTTATCGTTATGACCAATAGGAAGGTTCTAACAAACTGATAGGCGAGCGGTTTACACCCATGGATTTTTATCTTTTAAATAGTCCGATACTTTATAATAAGCTTTCGTTTTATTGTAGTATTAAACTTGTTAAGGGATCCAGGGATCTTATTGTAAAAGCGTATACAACATAGCCCTTTAAATTTTTTTTATGATTTTATTGAGGCGGCTGACATGATTAGCAAGTTTATCTTTGTTGGTTGTATTAACATTATGCCGATCACAATTTTTTTTAATAATACAATATATTTTTTTACGTACATTATGTATTCAAATATATATTGAGACGACAATGTCATTAAATTAATTTCCTTAAACTTGTCTCTGAGTTATACTTTAGGTCCTAGTATATAAATTGCTCGAACAGCTCTCTTCTGCAACACGAAGATTATATTATATTTACACTAGCAGCGTGTCCCACAGCAGAATACAATATACCAATCTGGCGGTTGCTATGTCCGAAAGGAAACGAATCCTTTTTACAGCGTAAGCTGCAGAACCGAGCCTTCTCGTCAAGTTAGTGATATGAGGATCCCATTGCAATTTCGCGTCCAATTCCCAAGAACATAGCAGAATTCACTGTATTCTTTTGCACTTAATGACCTATCCAGACACATATTTTTCATTTTATAACAATTATTATAAAAAAATTGGTATGGAGCAGATTTTAAATCCATACAGCCATATAAAAAAATATTATAAATAATTTTTTTTTGTTTTTTTTTTTTTAGGTTTTCGAAGCTATTGCAACGGAATACGACATTAAAGATGTTGCGAAAAAAACTCCAAATTTGAAATTGACAACCTCTATATGTAACGTTTCGCCTTCTGTGAATCGCAGACTACAACATCAAACGAGCCTTTTACAAAAAAGTAGAAAAACTGTACAGTTCGGCGACAGATTCTGTCAAAATTACGCATCTGATCCGAATTTAAGCAGAACGCTTTCATGTAACAGAGAATTTAATGTACGAAAAACCGAAATTAAAAATCTAACAACGACAGGGGAAAACAGTAAAGCTAGCAACACCGAAAATGACAGCTGTCAAAATAAATGCAGTTGCCAGTCAGATAAAAGCGGGAGCGCGGGAAACATTCCACAAAATGTGACCGAAAATGATCTTGCAAAGGTTTTCCAGCATAAATTAATCACTAGATTGAGGCCTGCATCTTCTTTGGCCGATTTGCAACATTCTGGGTGTATCAATTGTGGCATTTCTAAATCTCTGAATAGCGTACTACTGAAAGATCAGTGGTAAGTACCTACTAATAAAACTAAAGTGCATTTTTTAACACATAGTTTATTTATTGACTGACTGATTGGCCAAGCGGTTAGAAACCCTAAGAGCCATGGGTCGCGGGTTCGATTCCCGCCCTGGACAAATATCAAGCCTTTTACGCACTAGAGCACGCTCATACAAATGAGCCGCTCATTTGTTCGAGCCGTTCAAGTGCGGACGTCTGAGCACGCTCAGGCCGAGCCGCCACCGTGTCGGTTTCCTGCTGTGCTCAAAGACGAGCGAGTACTCGCTCAGCGCTCAGTGTGGACGGCCGAATCAAGATGGGTCACGAACGAAGCCCAGTGCATGCACCACGCTAAACTTCTGGGACAAACTTACTGATCCTTTGTTTAGATACTTTAAACAAATACTGCAGGCTTACATAGGAATCACCTGTGGCTAAAAATCTTCAAGTAACCATTAATCTATCATGTGCCGGAATAGCATTTCGAATTTTTGTGTTCTTTACGATTTTTGGCCCCACTTATAAACGTAAATATTCAAAGTCAACTTTTGACATGCGGGTAAAATTATGTAATGATTCATTGTCTCCTTCAAACATTAGTTCCCGGATCAAATTGACTGAACGTTGTCTCCGATAACGAAATCTTTCTGTTGTCCACCATCGGACGACCGCTTAGCCTAGTGGGCAGCGACCCTGCCTGCGAAGCTGGAGGTCCCGGGTTCGAATCCCAGGTCGGGTCAGTATTTATATGATGAATATTAATACTGGCACCGGGTCTTGGTTGTTATATGTATACGGTGTCTTCGCTTTGTACCCAAAATACAAGCTAATGCTTAGTTTGGGACTTAGGCGTTGTTATGATTGTGTGTGTTATTATTAAAAAAAAAAAAATTTAGGCGTCTTTTTCTTCTTCAACAAAAAATAAATTAAAATTAATGCGGCAGCAGATATACGCTCACGTTCAGGCATATCGAGTCACAGATCGCCACTGAGGGGTGAGCGGCTCAACTTATTTTAAAAATACACTGAGCAGCTCCTGAGCGCACTCACATTGCTGAGCGGCTCATTCGTTTGTGCGCGCTCTAGTGCGTACAAGGCTTTTGTGTGCGTGAACATGTCTATTCGTTCCGTGTCTTGATGTGAAATATCTAAATATGTACACATCATTAAGAAAAAGAAAATTTATGTATATCAGTTGTCTGTTACCCATAATACAAGGTTTGCTTAGTTTGGGACTAGATGGCGCTGTGTAGGATGTCCCAAGTATTATTACTATATTTTTTTCGAAAATATAGACCAATTTATACTTTCCCCAAAAATTTATAAATAAAATATCCCTGTGACGTCAACTGGACAGATGTCTATACTAATTGCATTCTTTCAGACTAATAAAGTCATAATATTTTTATTGATTCATGAGGATTGCAATTTCATTTGATATAGTGACCTTGCCTCAATATCTTTTATTTAGTTTTACTATGGAAAGCGCGATATGCTCAACCGCCCAGATGACGTCACAAGGATAATTTCAACGTCAGATTAATTTTCATAAATATCTGGTAAATTCGAAAATAGAAAAAAAAATATTTTGAGAGGTTATTGTAGAACCTTATTCTTTTTAATTCTAATGAACCAGCACAACTTTTCAGCACAATGAAAAAATTAAATAATAATACGTATTTTTATTTCGCCAGCACGACACTACGTGGCGGATCGCTCAGCGACTTCGGAACATGTGAGACACTTTAAATCTTTAAAACATAACTGCCTACGTTATTTCAAATGCGATCACATGTGTCACAGACATGTGTGCATGTCCACCTGAATATAAATATCTGAAAATAATATTTTTGTTACAGGTCACACTCCCGTATTTTTGATGGTCCCGACACCAGTACATTTTACGACGTGCGATCACGACAATAATACATAGAGATTTTAAAAAAAAATGTATTTGAGGAGGTGCGTTTTAAAACGTGTTTATTCCACTTTTTATTAATTTATGAATATTACTCTCTAGAGAAATAACTGAAGGGGTAGAGACGAGTTCTCGAGTGGAGGCCACATACCGGGAAGCGAAGTGTTGGCCGCCTCCTGGCCAGGTGGACAGATGACCTGAAGCACCATACCGGGGCTAGTCGAATACGAAAGGTGGTGGACCGTGTGTGGTGGCGTGCCTTGGGCGAGACCTGCTGTGGAGAGACACGGGCTAATGATGATGATGACTCTCTAGAGAGGTGGGAATAAATGATAGGTATAGTTCCAGTCAAACTTTATGGCGGATCGGAATACAACGCTTTATGCATGCTTGGGAAGGTTCAGTCATATGCCCCTCGCTCCACTGCATCCCGCTACACTTAAAACTGGTTACTGCGACGCGACTTATTCCTATGTTCACATCCGCCATAAAGGTTGATTGGAACTATACCGACCTTTTCGATGGTTTTTTGGATTCTCTTGTTTCGGTGCAAAGATTTCACAATTGTTATGAATTCTTTATTATTGTTTATAATATAGTTTTGTTATTTTTATTATTATTTTGCGTGTATGTTGCGTGAAGCGATCGCGAGATAGAATGACGTCAGGCCAAATGAGAGAAAGGAATGAAAGGATCGTATAAACAGAGAGTGTGAAAGAGATGATGAATGCATTATCTTTTAAATGTTGCTGTATATAATATAAAAATTACATATATATATATATATATATATATAAATAAAAATAAACGAAACCACTACATACGATTCTTTTTCTTAGAACAAAAATCCTCGCAACGGCAAACAGAAAGCGAAACATGATTTTTAAGTTGTAACAAAATCGGTCAATTCCTAAAAATTTTTGTGCGGTGTACATAATAACATAAAACATGACTGACCGAACGGCCGAGTGGTTAGAGACGCTAACTGCGGAGCCGAAGGTCGCGGGTTCGACTCCCGCCCGGGACAAATATTAATGTGCATGAAGATGTTTATTTCGTTCCGTGTCTGCGTGTAAAATATTTATATATGTGTATATTTTATAAAGAATATTTAAGTATGTATATCAGTTGTCTGATACCCATACTACAAGCTTTGCTTACTTTGGGACTAGATGGTGTTGTGTGGGAAGTCAAGTCCCATGTATTATTATTAATATTAAAATGTGAATATTCCATCACATTCAAATCAGTACAAGATTATTCCAATTTGTTTGACCAAAACTTTATTCCATTTTTAGATCAAAATAAAAGAAACCTGCCGAGTTTATAAGTTATAATAATAATAATGTATACATCACAACAAAACGTCTAGGCCCCAAACTAAGCATTAGCTTGTATTTTGGGTACCAATCGAAGACACCACATACATATAACAACCAAGACCTGGTACCAGTATCAATGTTCATCATATAAATAATTAAAATTCATTTAACAAGAAATATAAGCTGAATTATTACTTAGAAGATAACTTTTTTTATTATTTATGCTTAAAAATATTATTATGAGATTACTTCGACAATTCATAAATTAATTAAATAATAAATTAATTAATAATTATTATTATTAAATAAATAAATAAAGGAATTAATAGTAAAAACTACAAATTTAATCCAAAAATTTCATTTATTTACAAATTACAATTTCTCATTCTTTTTACAGAACTTACCTAATTCATTAACACACAAAAATACGATAAAATGAGAATACTTTAAACTTAAATAAATACAGTTTGTGTCAGAAACCTAAGTGAGTTTTGTTTACAAAATTATCAAAAAATTAACTATATATATTTATAAACACCTTTATTGCGTCACTATTGTTTTGTTATTTTATTTTTTAAGATATAAAACAGTCGACAGTTCTACGTTATCCACTTATCTAAAAACTACAAGAAAACAATATTAAATTTAGTAGAATTAGTTTTTTTCAATTGAGTTTATCAAATCATTTAGACAACACTATTTTGGGAATATAAACTCATTATAAGCCCGTTGCCAATTTAAAAAAAAAAAATTATATGAAACAGTTGTCTAAATACATCATAAGTGTGCAATAATTTAAAAAAAAAAATCATTATAAACAATTTTATAAATGTTTAAAATGTCCTTCTTGATAAAGAGGTCAATACCGCACGGCGTATAGTTCCAATCAAACTTTATGGCGGATCGGAATACAACGCTTTGCATGTTTGCGCACGTTCAGTCATATGCCCCTCGCTCCACTGCGTCCCGCTACACCTAAAACTGGTTAATGCGACGCGACTTGTGCCTATGTTCACATCCGTCATAAAGGTTAATTGAAACTATATTTATGTGTGAAGTCAGGGCATTAAAAATAATTTTAAATTTTCTTTTGCAAGAATGAGATAGAAATGACATTTTAATTAATAGCTTATTATTTCCATGTTTCTCAACCGAATATAATTTTGTTTACAAATTTTATTATCGTATAAATTCATTTATAATTTATTTATTTATTTATGCGCCAAGATAACAGCGATTGAATTCATAAAAAAAAAACAAATAATAAACGGCTCCAAAATAGTAAAAAAAATTTCACAAACATATATATACAGGTACACACACACACGCAATAAAAATAAAATGACACATCAATACAGTTCCTAGACATAAAATAAAAATAATAATAATAATAAATAAAATCACAAGCAAGAAAACTATTTCATATAAACCGACATTACAGTCCGAGACACGGGTCTTGAAGTCTGAGCGACCACGGTGGGGATAAAACCACTTGGTTCCAGTAATTCCATTGTCTAGTTCTTGTGTTAAATAAATATTATAGTTCTATAGAACTGCTGGGAGAAAAAATAGAACTAGACAATGGAAATAAGGGACCAGGCGGCAGAAGTGATCTCGTATCACTAAAGTTCGATTATGCTACATCAATACTGTCGTGATAGCTCGCCCGCAGCGAACCTGTTTCAAATCTAGAAGGCTATGTGGCCGAGGTTCGAATCCGGGCGTGTACCAATGAGTTTTTTCTGACTTAAGTAGGTCGTTACAATCCGCGAACCTGCCATGGAGCAGCATGGTAGATTTAAGTTCCAAGCTTTCTCATCTTGAGGGGAGGCCTAAGCCCATGCAGTGAGGTATAAAAAGGTTGATGGAATGGTACATCGATTTATCGTGAAGTCCCATGGGGTGATTTCTAGGTTAAAGGTCAGAAGCATCCAGCACTATAATCCCTGATTACTAGGTAGTATGTATGAAAAAATATTTTTACATTCATTTTTACTCTATTTCCAAGGAAATTTTGGATTTGAATACTGGCAACACTCAAAAAGGTAAAAGAAGCATAAAGGGGCTGGAACCCAGTTAAAATTATTTACAAAACGGGCATAGGTCTTAAATTAAAGTTAATTATTTTGAAAAGAAAACATTGTTTGATATTAACTTGAATTTTGAAAATTATTTACTCAACGAAGGTGACTTTCTTTCATAACTCCTACATACTTTAATCGCATACTTTTTCATTTTTAACTGTGGAGGTATACATTGTGTGATGACGAAATAAGCAAAATGGGAGCCTGACACGACGCACACTGAACAGTTAGATGATATTTTTATCTACGTCGTTTGATGCCGACTTTTTATTTTGGCATTGTATTATGACGTCTATGCTAAAAAGCACGTCGATGTGTTATAGAAAGTACTCGAATGATCACGCGGCTTTAAAAACCCGTCGACCGAATACAAAAATAACTAGAATTTCGAGATAAAAATAAATTATAAATGAAATTTTATTTTAGAGGCGGTTCCTGTCAAAAGAATTGCGCCGCTCAAAATTATATTTTTGATGGGGTGCCGCGTGCGCTCAAAGCTGACGCCCGGCGTTACCAATTATTTCCACGATAAATTTTAATTGTAATTTCAAAATGGAATGTTCGATGGTCGACATTTAGAGACGGTGCGGGGTGGGGATTTCGGCGTACATATAAGGAGACCGACGCGACGCCAGCAAATGAGTTCCTTGGAAGTGTTAAGAGCGAACGTAACCCCGAGTGCGATAACAGTTAGTTTGTTTCGTAATAAGTATAAGTACAACTTAAACCGATGTTATAGTGCAACCTAAATATCTAGATCCAGTAGCCCGTGACAGTATTTTACAAGTATCAAGAATCAAAAATAGTATCGATTGATATGACAAAAACCTATTACAATAAAAGTCAAATAACAGTGCACAAAAGTTTTAGTATTCAAGCAAAATTCACATTTAATATCACGTCACGTATATAACGGGTGCTCGGCTGAAACTAGTCCAAACTTTAAGAGGGTATAGAGCTTACAGTAATACGCACGGATGTTTGCCGCTTTGTGTTAGTTGCCAGCGAATACTCAATGTCGTGATAGCCCAGAGTGCAACAAGCCTGTCTCAAATTTATAAGGTCCCATCGGGCCATGGTTCGAATCCGGGCGTGTACCAATGAGTTTTTCTGACTTAAGTACACATTATCACTGACACCGTGCTTCGGAGGGCACGTTAAGCAGTCGGTCCCGGACGCTGTCAATAGATGGCGGTCGTTACGGTTCCCAACTCGCAGTGGAGCAGCGTGGTGGACTTAAGCTCCAAGCACCCCTCCTCACCCTGGGGGAGGCCTAAGCCCCTGCAGTGGGGTAAAAATGGGCTGATGATGATGATGATGAATACTCAATGCGCAGTATCGCCGCGCTTGCGAGCGAGTAGCGGCGAGCCATCCGACCTCTCCTCGTTCTCCATTCTAAGCTACTGCGACGCATTCTGTAAATGACTTCACAGCGGTGAAGATCCGTGCGTATTATTGTACCAAACTTAACAAAAAAAAAGATTTAAAAAATGAAACTTCAAACATATTTTTCTTGATAAACGTTAGTTTGAGCCATCTGTTCGCTTAAAACTTTTTGTTTAGTGCGGTAAGCTTTACACGCTCTATAAGTTTGGACTACATTCAGCCAAACACACGGTATATTATATATGGCGTGCTCGGCTGAACATAGCTTAACTTAAACATGTCTTTCTCGGTAACCGTTAGTTTGCGCCATCTGTTCGTTTAAAACTTTTGTTTAGTTCGGTGAGCTTTACACGCTCTATAGGTTTCGACTACGTTTAGCCGACCACGCGATATATTCTATATGGGATGACAGTTGAACGTAGCTCAACTTTGAACATATTTTTCTCGATGACCGTTAGTTTGCGCCATTCGTTCGCTTAAAACTTTTTGTTCAGTTCGATAAGTTTTACACGCTCTATAAGTTTGGACTACGTTCAACCGAATACGCGGTACAGTCACGAGTCCCCGAAACACGAAACGTCGCGATACAAAAACGTAACATCCTGCCGTACTAATCTACCGTTATTTTGTGTCGGGCGGCATATCGTGGTAGAGGCGCTGTTGCTTTTGTGCTTAGTTATTTTACTTTTATACATAGAGATAATTCAAAATAAATTCTATGAAATAATACTAATTTGTCTTTAGGAACGTACGATGGCAGTATTCTATATACGGGCTGAGATTTTAGTAACCGGCCAAAATTTTTCTAGATGTTAGGTATCACCAATAGACCTCATTACGTAAATAAAAAATATAGGTTACATTTTCATAATAAATTATTTTATCTACGGTGTTATTTTATAACGTTTGGTTGCCTTCTTAGCGCTATAGTAAACGTACGCGCCTGAGGCCTTGAAACGGAATGGGGCGGCGGGCATGAATGGTGACTACAGTTATCGGTTTTTTCGGTAAAGGTTTGTGTAGTCATATCTCAATATTTTTCTATAGAACGATACTAAAAGGAAACAAGACGGCTATCGGTTTTTTACCAAAGATTATTATATTAAAATTTGGCTAGTCGTTAAAACCTCATCCTGTATAAAAAAAACTTATCTTACACAACACAAAACACTATGAGATCTTTCTACTAACTTAATAAAAATATTAATTAAAAAGAGTTCTCATTCATATATTAAAAAAAAAAAGAACAGTTGAACGTTAAACCTATAGTAATCTATTTATAAGAATAAGTAATAGATGTGATAGCCGATGGGCAGCAAGCCCGTTTCTTGTTTTAAAGGCCGTGGTTCGAATCCCAGGGCATGTGCCAATGAGTTTTTTCTAACTCGTGTACATAACTATCACAGGCTCTGTATCTCAAAGAGCACGTTATACCATCGTTCCCGGTTGCCATCGATGAATGGCAGTCGTTAAAATCCACCAACCCGTACTAGAGCAGTGTGGTAGATTAAGCTAATCCCCTAATCCCGAGGGGAGGCCTAAGGCCCTGCAGTGGGGCATTATTAGGCTGATGGTATGGTAATAGATATTACTTCAGCATCTAAGTACTTGGAGAGCGAATATCACTTATTCACTCACCATATAGTGACGATAATTACAAATTAAGAATACATTACTTCATGACATACGTTGCGCTACAGACACTCGGCAATACCAGTAGTAATGTACATTAAAATTATCGTAAACGTAAACCGTGCGATGAAATTGAGATGCAGGCCTCAAGCACTGGTAACTTATATATAACCAACCTACTGACCGATTGGCCGATTGGATAGAGAACCAAACCTGACCTAATTGCAGAACCAAAGATAGCGGATTCGATTCCTGCCCAGGACAAATAGTTGTGTACATGAACATGTCTCTGTTTCGTGTCTGGGTGTAAAAATATTTATATATTATGACTAATATATAAGTATATATATCAGTTGTCTAGTACCCCTAACACAAGCATAATATTTGCTTACTTTGAGAGTAGATGGCGCTGTGTGGTATGTCCCATGTATTACCTATGTGGGCAAGTAGTCAAGACAGGTATGACCATAGTATCTATTTATTCACATTTCTGTCTTTAAAGTCGTTCAGGGTAAAATAGCACAGTGGGCGGTGCTGTTTTGTACGAAATCAAAAAATAACATACTTCTCGTAACCGGAGGGCCAAGTGTGAGTTTTTTACTATTAACTATGTAGTTTGCGTTTTTTATAATTTGTATGGAAACTCGTACAGCACATCTAGCGGTCGTTTTAGGTAACTACGAGTTTCCATACAAATTACGGAAAACGCAAACTACACAGTTAATAGTAAAAGAACTCGCACTTGGCCCTCTGCACTCATTTAGTAAGAGTTTTGCCAGCTCTCGAAGTGAACGCTGCTTCTAGGGTTGCCAACTACACTGTTAAAAACAGTATTATACTTGTTTTTGGTCTTCAATACTGTTTACTAAAAATAAAGTATCTAAAATACTGTTTTCACAACACACTCAAAAATACTAGTGTCCAAAGCCGAAATCATCCAAACCACAGTGAATCTTTTAGTAAATACTGCAGCAGAATTTAACGGAAAACACTTTTTCAGTAGGTAAATGAAAGTAAATTGGCGTGACAACTGAAACATATAGAGTTTAATTAAAAATTTGCTACTCATTTATTTTAGTTTTGATTACGAATGTGCAGAGGTTTATGTACCTTTCGAAAATAATACTAAATCTATAAGTTACCCTAAAAAGTCCAAAAGATTTGTATTAAAAACAATTTAAAAATACATACTGTTTGTTTCTTCTAGATACTGTTCATTTTTCCTCGGACCTAATTATATTGTATTTTCTTTAAAAAAAGTTGGCAACCCTAGCTGCTTCGTGTGACGCATACAGACAAGAACGTGCTTTCGATACATTCTACTAAAATATTTCTTCTTATATGTAAAATGTGTTTTTCCTAAAACCATTGCACGGGTTGCAGCAACCAGTTTATGGAAATAAATATATTATTTAGTAACCTAACACGATATGTACATACTTTTCGAGACTTGCTTGTAGTAAATTATTAGATATTTAATATCATTTTTAAGTTCATCGGGGCAAGTAAGTGTCGGGGGTAAGTTGATGCAAATTCAAATTCAAAAAGTTTTTATTCAATATAAGATGTTTACACACACTTATTGAAAGTCAAAATAAATTGATTAGGTACCGGTTCAAAAACTAGAAGGAGAAGAACTGGCAAGAAACTTTTCCCTGTTTATTTTATTTAAATATATGTTATTCTTCATTGTTGTTTTTGGTGCATGCGCCATCATACCCCAAAGCTGATATTCTATAACAACCTATATTTATTTTTATTATTATCTTTTTTTTACGATTTTCAGACACTTCAGACTTCCTTCCACTACTTTGTAACGCCATGATAACGAGAAGGCTAATTGTAATTGAAATTAGAGAAATAAAACTAGAAGCTCATATCAAGTATAGTTCGCATCAAACTGTACGGCGGATCTGAATACAACGCTATAAGCGTACCTGCGCAGGTACGGTCATATACTCCTCGCTCCACTGCGTCCCGCTACACCTAAAACTGGTTACTGCGACGCCACTTGTGCCTATGTTCATATCCGCCATAAAGTTTGATTGGAACTGTAATTATTTATATTAGTTTTGACTGATATATCGAATATAGTGATGGAGGATTATTAATGTGGCGCGGTACAACACTATCGACGTGTCACGTCCCTGCACTGAGAGAAATCTTTCATCCAGACGAACGTATATTTCAGAAATATACAGTCAACGTATACATTAGACTTAAATACGTACAATATAACAGTAATACGGATACATCGAAAGTACACTGAGATTGGCGGTTTCATAATACATCATGTTGCTGCAGGATGATGTTCAAATATACTTCCTCTGTATGAACGACCTGGACAACTGTATATGACATACTGTGTCTGTATAAACCTACAGATATCCAAATTTTGGACGTATAATTTAGCTATTGTTGGAAGGACGAAATTTAAATGAAATAAACAAGTCTTTAGTGACGTCATATTTGATAAGTATACTGCATCAAATTAAGTTTTATACGTAGGTAACGCTAGTAAAATGAATCCAGTATTACCTATGCAATACCACACATGCCCAATAAATTCGGTTACTTGGCTACTTGATATTTTTTTTAAATTATTTTATAAGAAAGAGTTTAAATAGGATATAATAGAAGAATTAAAAAAAAAAACATTATTAACAAAGTTATGAATCTTTAAAATGTCCTGTTAGACAGAGAGATCCATAGTACACGGCGTACACTATGTGTGACGTCAGACCATTTGAAATAATATTCAATTTCGTTTTGCTAGAAAATTCAAAATTCAAAAAGTTTTTATTCAATATAAGATGTTTGCACACACTTATTGAAAGTCGTAAAAATTGATTAGGTACCGGTTCAAAAACTAGGAAGAGAAGAACCGGCAAGAAACTCCTCTCTGTTTATTTTATTTAAATATATGTTTTTCTTAGTTAGTTTAATTTTTTTTTTCAAATATGCTTACAACTATTACAATGATGTCCATGCGCACTTATCATTTAAATACTCGGTAATACAATAGTAAGCTTTTTTCATGAGTTGGACTTTAACTCGCTTTATAAATTGATTAGAATTCAAGTCTAACATTTCTTTTGGAATTTTATTATAAAAACGGATACAATTTCCCATAAAAGAATTATTAACCTTTGAGAGCCTGAACCTGGGAATTGATAACATATGCTTATGTCTTGTATTTAAGTTGTGGCCATCACCCACCCTAGAGAAAGCATTTATGTTTTTATGTACATAAATTATATTTTCATAAATATACTGACAAGGGACTGTCAAAATATTACCTTCTCTAAAATGAGCCTTTACACTATCTCTAGATTTTAATTTATATATAGCTCGAATAGCCCTTTTGTGCAGAACAAATATTGTTTGAATGTCAGCGGCCTTTCCCCATAGCAGAATGCCATATGACATTATGCTATGAAAGTAGCTAAAATAAACCAGCCTCGCTGTAGGCACATCGGTTAGTAATCGGAAAGAGACAGAGATAAAATTTTAATAACTTACAATTTCCATATTGTTCAACCGAAAATAATTTTGTTTACAAATTTCTTTATAGCTACTCTATTTTTATATTATCTTGATAAATATATATTTTAGTCAAATACCTACCGTATTATCAGAAAACACGATACTAGACCATTGACTTAATTAGACACATAGGTATTAGATATAATTTCGATAAAAATTCTGTGACGTTTACGAATTACCAAAATTTACTAAATACTTAATAAGAATTTAAGTAGTTATATGATATTAGAAAAATTCTTTGTCGAATAATCATAACATTTATTTTATTTATTTAACATTTTGACGACCGCTTAGCCTAGTGGGCAGCGACCCTGCCTGCGAAGCTGGAGGTCCCGGGTTCGAATCCCAGGTCGGGTCAGTATTTATATGATGAATATTAATACTGGCAACGGGTCTTGGTTGTTATATGTATGTGGTGTCTTCGCTTGGTACCCATAATACAAGCTAATGCTTAGTTTGGGGCCAAGACGATGTTGTGATTGTGTGTGTTATTATTATTATTATTTATCAATTTTGATTTTAATAATATATTTGTGTGAAATGGCCACACTGACAAAGGGAATCCCGAACACCGCTAGTTTTAGGTGGTTTTACGTAACACTAGTGATGTGTGAGAATGTGCATCCAAGAGCGAATCTGGCCAAGGAGCTAGATTCATTAAGCAACTCCAGCTCCGTGTGAGAGCCGGAGGTAATTTCAGTTTCCAAGTTTCCCAGATTTGTTAATACCAGCCGACGACGATGCGACGTGTTGACTCCATGAATATTTGCATATCGCAGAGGTAGTCCAATCAGTTGAGTCAGTTCATAGTTGCTCGTACTGCGTCCGATTGGAGTTGCGTCATGCAGCGTGTGTTTTGTCAGATATATAATAAAACAAAAAAAATTTATGAAGCTTAATGAACTTTTATTTAGTTTTATTGTACTGCAACACCTACTAAATTGCTTTTTTGTGATACTCTTTTCCTAAAGTTATTGCATCTATTATTATAAAAGAATACAACTAGTGCTTCTCCCTTACCCCTCCCGGCTTCACTCGCGTAGGCTATGCGAGTGTATTAAATCTGTTTTTAATTCACTCGTACATTTCTATTTTCCAAAGGTAAAAGATATTTTCTCGCGGTGAAATTTGAGAGTGTGCATTTTCGTCTAACTATTTTTTTACTGTTCTCTATGTAAAATAAAGTTTCTTCCGGTTGCTCCTTTATGTTCCAATCAACCTTTATGGCGGATGTGAATGTAGGCACAAGTTGCGTCGCAGCAACCAGTTTTAGGTGTCTAGCGTTGTATTCACATCCGTCATAAAGTTTGATTGGAACTGTACCTATGATAGAATAGTGATTGTAACAGCATTACCGCTTGTATCTTATTATATTTTCCGTAGATGATGTGACCGACTTCTTTTTGTTGCGATGTTAGTAATTATGTCTACAATTCCAAGTGCTTAAAAACAATTTTCTAAGAAAAGACTCTCGTGGAAATGTTTGACGGAAAAAAAAACCGTTCTAATTTTTTCGTACAAAAACCACGTCGTTTCATTGCTCCGTTATGACGCGAAGAAAATACAAAAGAATACATTTTAACAATTAAACCCTTTTTCATCCCTTCGGGATTGAATATAGCAAATCATTAAAGTACCAGATCAACTATTCGTATAGATAGCACATTCTTTTGCAAGATTTTACGTTAACACACTCGTTATTTAGGTAGTTATAAATTCTATTTTCATACAAATTTTAACACTCTGTTTTGACCTCTTAGAGTTTGACTTTGAAAATATCATTTCTTAGATTCTTACATCTATATACGAAACCTTTACGTAAAAATTCCTTTTTGACAGTAGGTACCGAATGAAAATATTTCGTTGATTAACGTAATTACACAGGAATGAAGTTTTTATATAATGTCATATAATAATTATGAATATAGAAATTAAAATTAGTTCACAACTTGACGACAGTGACACTTTTCAAATTTTAACATTGTTTAGTAGTATCGTCTCGAGAAAATAAATATATTGTGTGAACATAACTTCGTCCGACCAACTATTGAGATGTGCACAATTTTATATAAGATAGATAGATCCGATTCAGAACTACGCGTACCGTTAGAGCTCTGGTAAATCCCGTGATTCTAGTACTACCAACTCGAGGCGGCTTTGGTAACCCTGGCTATGCTGCTAGCGTAAGCAATTTGGATTTATGATCGTTTTTTATATACCTACGCTGAATTCAACAGTTCTAGCTCCGGACGTTGGAACCGAACCTACTATGTGAATCCAATTGGATTCACTCATCCCTGCTTAGCTTTGTGTTGTGTTGTGACTTGTTGTGACTTGCGCATGCATGCACTGCATATGCTTTGTGATTACGACCACGAGATACGTGAAAACACCAGTCTAAGCTATCATTTTTGGCTTTTAGGTATACCTATCACTTTAAACAGTATTAAAGCTCAAAGCTTAATAATAATTCACAGTTCCAGTAATACTTTGTGTGTAACATACATTCTAAAAATATTAGTATTCAGTGTTCCTGCCATCAATTTGTTCCTGCTTGAACTGTTTAATGAATTTTTATTTGTAAATGTAAAAAATGAGTAATTCAGGTTATAAAGACGTAAATGTTTTGTTGGAGCAGTGGTGATTTGAAGAACTCAAAGATTCCTTTTAAAGTGAGTAATCATACCTAAACTTTATCACCGCTAAAATTTAATATTCTCTAAGTAATATTTATAATATAAGAATCATATTTTAAATAAATAAAAAAGGTACATAGCTATATACAAAATAACAATAATTTATTGTGTTCTCTGCTAACTAAACAATAGGTATCTTTCAGTTTTCTACATAATATTTGATTGCAACTTACTCGTTAACTCTTAAAACTACTTATTTTCAGAAAATTTGATTGATATTTTGGCATTAAGATATTTAACTGACAGCGACCTGTCTCAATTGATACCCCAAATAGGCGTAAGGGCCAAATTTCGGAAAAGCTTGGACATTTGGAAACAAAAAAATACAGATTCGGCTCATTCTGTGAGTAATCATGTAAATATTACATATTTGGTTAATTTTAGTGTCATTTGTATTCTATTTAATTGTTTTTCTTTTGTTTCTAATTGCTTTTGCCAGAAGAACTAGAACTACTCAATTTCTAGGACATAGTTTTTTTTTTTCTAAAAAGTCCTGCCATTAAGAAAATAAATCTTTCTGTTAATAACATAGTTTTTTAATGCAAGTATGACAAAATCCAGAAAACAGAATTTTAAGTGATGTGTTTTTTCTCTTCTTTCAGCACCAAGATCAGACTGGTGATGATACCATTCTTGACATTTCTAATTCAGATTTGGAACCAGGAAATAGTCTTGCTGTACTTGAAACAAAATCTGGCAGACCTGAATCTACATATGAATGTATGACAAGTGTTGATTTATTGGATAAAACATTTGTAAGTAATATTTTTATTTATTTGTTGTTATAACCCTAAAACAGCTATAAATAGTTTAAAAATTTACTTAAAATGTATCGTAAATATAATGTGTGAAATTAATAGCAAGTTTCCCTAAACTACATTTTCTATAAAGCGATATGATTTAGAGAACTATATTAAAAAATAATAGAGTGTGAATTGCTATAAACTACTCATATTAAAGTCGGTAACTAGACCAAAGTTTATTGACAGGAAAATAAAATTCTACATTTTTTTAATTTTTTTATAGATAGTAATTTTTTACACAGAAGTACACGCGTGGCCTACTATAGTAGACCGGGATGGGATTTTAAGTGATAACTTTTGAATTATTCACTCTGGCGTGCTGGGATTTCAGCTAAGCCTCGGGCATTAAATTTGTCAACGAGCCAGTGACGCGCGCAAGGTCAGCGCGCACGCACGTATTCACAATTTCCCGCCAAACACGCTGGCCTACCATAGTAGTCCGCGCGAGTATTAACGGAAGAAAATTGGTAAGTGCTAATAGTTTTTATTTGAAGTATATTACGCCAATTTATTGATATAGTTATGTTATTATATTTTAATTTGAATATATATTGATGTACATGTATTATGGACCTCTTTAGCAGACTGGCAAGGGTCGTGGGCTGTTTAGATGTTGCCATGTTCGATTTTTCTAAATCATGCACACTGGAAAATACTTTCAAACACTGTCTGGTTCACAAAGAACGGGTGTACGTAGGTACGATTGTATATATAGTAACTCTTTACAGATTGACTTCCTATCATCACAATGAATGAAGAACAAGTGAAAAGGTGGTTGATGGAAACAGAAGATGATGATGACGATGAAGTTATTGAGAGTGAGGAAGATGAAGTAGAACCCGAGCCGGACTTACAAGCTTTGATACGAGATGTTGAGATAGCGGAGTCACGTGACGAGGAATCAAACGAGGAAAAATCGAGCGACGAGGACCATGAGGACGACAACACTCCACTTGCTGAATTAGCAAAAAGAAGAATACCAGTTTACGAATCTCGCAATGGTACTACTTGGAGTAAAGAACCTCCTGCTTCTACTCGAACTCGTGTTTAAAACATTCGGGTAAGAGCACCAGGCCCAAGAGAAGAAGCAGCTCGGAATGCTAAAGATCCAGTGGATTGTTTCAACCTTTTTTATTCTCAAGATATTCTAGATGTCCTGGTAAGGTGCACCAACATTTACATTGACCAAATAAAAGAAAAATTTCAAAGAGAAAGAGATGCTAAGTCCACTGATCTTGTAGAGATGAGAGCTTTCCTGGGGTTGTTGTTTATTATAGGAGTATCGCGAAACGGACGGCGCAACCTCAAAGATTTTTGGGATAATTCCAAAGGTACTGGATTGGAAATTGTCTATTCCTCAATGTCTATAAATAGATTTCGGTTTTTGCCACGCACACTAAGATTTGACGATGTGTCTGACAGAGAACAACGGCGAGAAGTTGACAAAATGGCACCGATCAGACAGGTTGCAGAGTTTTTTATTCAGAACTGTCGCAATAACTACACTCCTAGTGACTATTTGACGCTAGATGAACAACTTGTTGGTTTCCGAGGACGATGCAGCTTTATCCAGTATATACCTAACAAACCTGACAAATTCGGAATCAAGATCTATATGGTTGCGGATACTAAATACCCATATGTATTTAATTTTGAGATATATGTTGGAAAACAACCAGATGGCCCATTCCAAATGTCAAATAAGGTAATAGACGTTGTTCATAGAGTGCTAGAACCGCTTTACAATTTAGGTTGTAATGTGACAATGGACAATTATTTTACGAGCTTGCCTCTAGCCATGGCTTTATTACAGAAAATAGGCCAGAGCTCCCTAAGAAATTTAAAAAAGCTCCGAAATCGAAAAGACCCATCAAGAGCTCAATATTTGGATTTCGAAAAGATGCAACTCTTGTGTCATACGTTCCTAAAGAAAAGAAAGCCGTCAATCTACTTTCCACTATGCATTACGATGCAGCTATTGATCCTGACACAAAGGAAGAACGCAAGCCTGAAATTGTCACGTTTTACAACCGCACTAAGTGTGGCGTTGACATAGTTGACAAAATATGCAAGCAATACAGTGTCCTATAAGGAACAGTCGTCGATGGCCTTTGACCATCTTTTTTGATCTCATGAACATTGCCGCGATCAACGCTTTGGTAATCAACCAAACGAATATGAATGATGAAAGGATTGTAAGGCGTACCTTTTTGCAAGAATTATCTTACAATTTGATACTCATGGTACATCTCAAGCCCCACAGCACAACGTTACTCCCAAGATGGGACGGGTAGGTCGATGCGCACTTTGCTGCAGGGTGAAAGAAGAAGAACAATGGCTGTCAATAAAATGTGTACTGTGTGCTGGCGTTCGACGTATTAAATGTTGTTACAACGACGACTCGGAATTATTTTTCTTGTCTTACAGTTCAGAAGTGAGATTAAACGGCTCATTCCACTTGGATTCACCGACGAGGCTCCACGGGTGGATCTATGGATAATTTTTTTCCTCTTCAATCCACTGGTTTAGGTTTAAAAAAGTGAATCAAAATAATCATATACTTCATATTCCACTTCGATCTACCACTAAATGGTAGGTGTTGCCCAACGTAGACAAATGATCATTATAATTAAAAAAAAAACTAATTAAAAAATACGCTTTAACAGCAAAGCGCACTAAAAAGCAGAAAATAATTTTTGGTAGGAGATCAACAAGAAAATTAATGTTATTGTGGAAACATGTGGGCTGCCTTTCATACTAACTCTACTTTTAGAAAACGTTACAATTAAATACAACAGCTTGTATTGAGCACCCCACACTTTTACTAAATTTATAAACAAAATTATATTCGCTGTAAGAATATGGAAATTATTTTCACTCATACGCCGTACGTGGCGGCACCCTTAAGGCACCGCCCGTCAATGGCACCAACGCACCGAAGCATCCTCAATGCGTCCGGTCGTCGTTCAGTTCAAATCCTATAACACTCAACGGAGTATAGGTTGAGGAGTCGTTTAGCCGGTCGGGCTACACCTTCTGTGTAGAAGTCCCAACCCGGCACTACCTGCGCGGAAGGTCGGGCGCGTAGGTGTCTGTAAGCAGATTCGGCCCTCACTAAATAAAAAAAAAAAAAAAAAAGGAAATTATAAGCTATTTAAAGTTCATCTTTGTTATTTTCATGCAAAACGTAATTCAACATTCATATGACCTGACGTCAAAAGTAAATATCGTGCGGTATTGCCCTCTCTGTATAAGAAGACATCTTAAACATTTATAACTTTGTCAATTTTTTTTTTTGCAATTCTTTCACTGTTATGGTATAATTAGAAAACTTTTTTACACGTTAATATCCGCAGATCCACCGGTGTATTTAAGAGGAAAAAAATTATCCGTAGATCCACCGGTGTATTTAAGAGGAAAAAAATTATCCGTAGATCCACCGGTGTATTTAAGAGGAAAAAAATTGTCCGTAGAGCCACCGGTGTATTTAAGAGGAAAAAAATTATCCGTAGATCCACCGGTGTATTTAAGAGGAAAAAAATTATCCGTAGATCCACCGGTGTATTTAAGAGGAAAAAAATTGTCCGTAGAGCCACCGGTGTATTTAAGAGGAAAAAAATTATCCGTAGATCCACCGGTGTATTTAAGAGGAAAAAAATTATCCGTAGATCCACCGGTGTATTTAAGAGGAAAAAAATTGTCCGTAGAGCCACCGGTGTATTTAAGAGGAAAAAAATTATCCGTAGATCCACCGGTGTATTTAAGAGGAAAAAAATTATCCGTAGATCCACCGGTGTATTTAAGAGGAAAAAAAATATCCGTAGATCCACCGGTGTATTTAAGAGGAAAAAAATTATCCGCAGATCCACCGGTGGATCGAAGAGGAAAAAAATTATCCGTGGATCCACCGGTGGAACCTCGGCGGTGGATCCTAGTGGAATGAGCGGATTAAACAGCTCGCCCTAAATTATAGGCGAAAATATAATGTACACAAGTGCATGAATTACTTGTAACTGTATCTGATATAAGCGTCTACCGCCAAAGACGCCGACTACAAGCAACTGGTCTCAACCTGTTGACCTGTATATGGCTTGGTAGAACCACCCATACGAAAAGTTTGATCTGCAAAGTACAATTTCCATCGAACGTTGGATATACAATCTAGAAAGTAATTGGTATGAGAACCCATTTACTTACAAATGAGGAAATATGGCAAAATTGGTATGAAGAACAACGATACCTACTGATGTCAGCCGGATGAAATGGGGCAAACAGCCCTATATTGGTAAGCTGCCAAGTTTTTAGTCAAGATTCTTATGGTTGAAACAGGGTGAAAGAACAATGGCTGTGAATAAAATGTGTACTGTATGTTGGCGTTCGATGTATTAAAATATAGCGACGACTCAGAGTTATTTCTTCGTGTAACAATAATCATTCTTCATCTTTACTTAATGAGACCCTTTTTACCCCACTACAGGGGCTTAGGCGTCCCCCAGGGTGAATAGGGGCTTGGAGCTTAAATCCACCACGCTGCTCCACAGCGGGTTGGGGATTGTAATGACCGCCATCTATCGACAGCGTCCGGGACCGACTGCTTAACGTGCTCTCTTAGGCACGGAGTCAGTGATAGTTAATGTACTTAAGTCAGAAAAACACATTGGTACACGCCCGGATCCGAACCACGGCCCTATGGCCTTATAAATTTGAGACAGGTTCGTTGCGCTTTGGGCTATCACGACACGACAATAGTCATTCATTTTTTAATAATTCATACCACCAAAAGATGTGAGTAGAGATGTCATAAATCGTTGGCCCATCAAATGTGGAAAGGAAAATTGGTGCAAATTGCCTGGATCTAAACGTTTTAGACGAACGAAGGGCTCGAAGTGTGGAACAGTTCTGTGTTTGAACAAAGTTCGAAATTGTTTCGAAAGTTTTCATAACAGTTATAAATGTTATTTAAAACAAAATAAACTATTATCAATATGTTATTAATCTTTAATTAAAAAAAAACTCTAATTTCTCCATAATGCATAATGTTGCCTTTTAGCGACATCACTTTTTCTTTCAAATAGCTGCAAGAATGAAAGTAATATTTTTTATTTTTTCTATAACATACGTCTATATTCACTTCAAAAAATATACATTTAATTCATATTTAAAATATCACGCATTTAAGGGTTGACGCCCCACTATAGGTGCTTAGGCCTCCCATCGATATGAGGGGGCTTGAAGCGTAATCCACCACGCTACTAGTTAAGATTCCTTCACGATTTAACTTCTAGTCCAAACTTTTTTGTTTAATTAATTTTTGAATTCATAAGAATCCATGTTACAAAACCTAGGCGAAAGGATGTTAGAAGAGGTATCATATATATTATAACATTCTAATTTTAAAAGAATGTCTGATTGTAATAACCATGATTTTCCTGTGTCTTCTCTAGGAATTGATGTTTGAGTGAAAATAAGTCAAAATAAACTTTCCATTTTTCATTTATTAAGAGGTATTTAAATATACTCTTGGTAGCGGCAATACTACTCCAGTGCGAGTTGGTGGATTTTCACGACTGCCATCTATTGATGGCAACCGGGACCGACGGCTCGCCGTGCTCTCGGAGGGACAGTCAGTGATAGTTGTGCATAAGTCAGAAGAAACTCATAGGTACAGTACTACGCACGGATGTTTGCCACCCTGAGTTGCCTGCGAATGCTCAATACGCAGGTACCGCCGCGCGGGTAGCGAGGAGTAGTAGAAGCCGCGCGCGCGAGCAAATAGCGACGAGCTATCCGACCTCTCCTTCTTCTCCATTTTAAGCTACTGCGACGCTTTCTGTGACTAACTTCACAGATGCAATGATCCATGCATATTACTGTACATAAGATGTGGGATGTACGTCCGTCCGAGGTATTATTGTTATTACTACTGCACATGCCTTGGGATTCGAATCACGGCTTTCTAAACAAGAAGCGTGCTCACTACCACTTGGCTATCACGACACAATGTACATATTATAAAAGAAATATTATTAAATAACGATATCATTTGTTTAGTACCCATAATACAGGCAGTCTAGTTTGGGACTAGATATAAAATAAACTAAAATCGCAGTGTCTGTTTATTTGTCCGGACTAATATCCGAAACGCTGAACTGTTTATTCTTTTCATTTCGGAAATATTAATGGTTCCTGCATAGACTGTCGTAATTGTAGAAACTGTAGAAATCAAAGAAAACCAGGCAAAGTCGCGCACGGATTCTAGTTGTGAATGAAATACTCTTTTAGTTTATATTGTACACAAGCAGTCCACAATTATAAATTTAAAACAAAGACGACCCCATAATGCCTAGGATTAGCCTACGAAGGTGGAGGTCCCGGGATCGAATCCCAGGTCGGGTCAGTATTTATATGATGAATATTGATACTGATACCGGGTCTTCGTTGTTATATGTATGTGGTGTCTTCGTTTGGCACACAAAACACAAGCTAGATATTTTCGGGCGAGCATAATATAATAGTAATATCTGGGACATTCCACACAGCGCCATCTAATCCAAAAGTGAAAAAGTATTATGCTTGTATTATGGGGTACTAGACAACTGATACACATACATAAATATTGTTTATGATACATACATACATACATACTTTTTATACATTTATACCCAGAAACGAAATAAATATTTGTCCCGGGCCGGAACCGAACCTGTGACCTTTAGCTCCGCAGTTAGGGTATCTAACCACTCGGCCAATCGGTCAGTCATATAATTTTAAGGTAATTTTTTAAAGTGGAAACACTGGATCATACTTCGACGTCAACCGATAACGACATGGTAGGTGAATAAATAAAACATTAAAACTTCGCACTTAAAACTCGTACATAAAATGTCTACAGTAGACTCTCACTAATCCGGCATTAAATAGTCCAGCACGTCCAATAATCCGGTACCCTCCGCTCTCGCTATCCTCACCCCTCTCTACTCCTGCTCTGCGCTTGCGCTCTGGTCTCACATACAGAAAGAAATTTTAACAACCATCCAAAAAAATTCTAGATTTTAGGTATCACCAATAGACCTCATTATTACGTTTATATTAAATATAGGTTACATTTTCACAATAAATTATTTTACCTAGTGTTATTGCATAACGTTTGGTTGCCTTCTTTGTGACGACGCGCCCGAGACCTTAAAACCGAAACGGGGCAGGGCCCGCAGCGGCCGCGAATGGCGACTGGAGTTATTGGTTTTTTCGGAAAAGGTTTGCGTAGTCATATCTCAATATTTTTCTGTTGAACGATACTAAAAAGAAACAAGACGGCCATCGGTTTTTTACCAAAGATCATTACTTTAAATTTTCACCTTGTATATTTATCGCCCCAGTTCATTTTCCGCTAATGTTTTAATGAAAATACTGTAGCTAAAGAAGTCAACTAAACGGTCTCTATACAATCCAGTGGTCCAAAAATTGCAATAATCCGGAATCCCCTTGTTTTCAAAAGTGCCGGATTAGGGAGAGAGTACTTTACAAATATACTTATCCGCTTACCTCCCCAGCTAATACAGAACATAGTCTTCTCTCTAATCTTCTATGTGGCCGCGGTAAAGAAGATTTCGGCATTAGGCAAAGTCTGTCTGGTCCACGAGTCGAAAATCAAAGGCGTTTCCTCTTTAGGTACAGCTGGCATAGGTTTCGGTACTGTTGACAGTTCTTGGATCTCTTTCATCTGGAAACATTGATGGAATAAGATTAGACGAGACGAGCAGAGCCTTAGGCCTCTCCCCAGGGCGAGGGAGGCTTGGAGCTTAAATTCACCACGCCGCTCCACTGCAGGTTTGTGGATGGTAACGACCGCCATCTATTTACAGCAACCGGAACCGACTGCTTAACGTGCTCTCCGAGGCGCGGAGTCACTAATATTTAATGTAGTTAAGTCAGATAAAACTCATTGGTACACGCCTGGATTCGAACCACGGCTTTATGGCCTTATAAATTTGAAACAGGTTCACTGCGCTCAGGCTATCACGACACAGACGAGACTAAATAAACCACTAATATTATATATCACGCCAAACTTTTTGTTTGCTCTAAAGTGCGGGGTCCGCTCTCGACCCTCTGACAGCCATAGTGTTACTGCGACGCTACTCGCGTCGACTTCAGGACGTACAAGCGATGTACAACATAGATTGTCAATGCATACATATGTGATAATCATGTATGAATTTTAGACAAGATATTTGTTCGTCGTCGTGTACATATTAAACTGCTAGAAAAGGTAAGTTAAGCAGGAAAAAAAAGCTGTCAAATGTTACTTAAATTATATTTACGGTAGTGTAGCGATATTACCTACTTCTTAGACAATTTACATCATCATCATCATCAGCCCATTTTCACCCCACTGCAGGGGCTTAGGCCTCCCCCAGGGTGAGGAGGGACCTTGGATCTTAAGTCCACCACGCTGCTCCACTGCGGGTTGGGAACTGTAACGACCGCCATCTATTGACAGCGTCCGGGACCGACTGCTTAACGTGCCCTCCGAAGCACGGTGTCAGTGATAATGTGTACTTAAGTCAGAAAAACTCATTGGTACACGCCCGGATTCGAACCATGGCCCTATGGAGCCTTATAAATTTGAGACAGGTTCGTTGCGCTCTGGGCTATCACGACACGAATTTAAAGACCATCAGGACAATTTTAAATTGTGTTCCATTCCCATTCTTTATATGGGTTGTAAATTATTTTAATAAATAGTGAATCCGATCGAGAAGCTGTCACCCACCTTGGTCCCTCTTTTGACTTTCAAATGCACCAACTTCACGTGAGTCTTCATCGCGGTCCGCTGACTGAATCTTCGACCGCATACTGTACACTCGTATGGTTTCTCGCCGGTGTGAGTCCGGACGTGGTTCACTAGCACGTTTTTACTCTGCAAACAACAAAGAAGTCACCTTTTAATTACAGTATTTATAATCTTAAGTATTTTCAAGCACATTTAAAGGTACATAAATAAAAACTTTATTAGGAAAAATAAAAAAAAATAAAGTAACCAAGTATTGTGGTTGTATTATGGGGTACTATACAACTGACATACTTAAATATTCTTTATAATATTCTTTATATATATATATATATATTGTATTCTTATAATAATATACAATGATGACCGCTTAGCGCAAATCGCAAAGACCGCAACAAACATATCAGAGGGAGCTTCAAGGTTGCGGAAATCGCGGATAAAGTAAAAGAGTCCAGGCTGAGATGGTATGGTCATGTGCTTCGACGAACGGATGACCATGTCGTGAGGAAGTGCTTTTCCATGGCTACTAAAAGGAGGGGAAGGGGAAGACCCCAAATTACCTGGATGACGAAGGTCCAAGCGGACATGAGGGGAATGAGGAATAAGTGGCGCCGCATGATTGGAAAAGCCGACCCCGCGTAACGGGAAAAGGCGAGGCAAAAGAAAGATGATGACCGCTTAGCCTAGTTGGTAGCGACCCTGCCTAGGAAGCCGTAGGTCCCGGATTCGAATCCCAGGTCGGGTCAGTATTTACATGATGAATATTAATACTGGTACCGGGTCTTGGTTGTTATATGTATGTGGTGTCTTCGCTTGGTACCCAAAAACACAAGCTAATGCTTAGTTTGGGGCCTAGACGTTGTTGTCATGTATATGTATGTTATGTTATATACATATATCGTGATAGCCGATTGGTAGCGACTGCGCTTCATGTTCAAAAGGCTCCGGCCGTGGTGCAAATCCCAGGGCATGTATCAATGGAGTTTATTCTAACTTACGTACATAACTGTCACTGACTCTATGGCTCTGAGATCACGTTACGCCATTGGTCCCGGTTAAAATCTACCAATCCGCACTTGAGCAGCGTGGTGGATTAAGCTCCTATCCCCCTCACCCCATAAGGAGGCCTAAACCCTGCAGTGAGGCATTAATGGGCTGATGCTAATAGAACAAATAAACATACGGGAATCGAACCCGCAACTCTTGGCTCCGCGCTTAGTGTTTCTAACCACTCAGACAATCGGTCAGACTATAAACGCAGTTTCCTCACTCTGAACGCCTTTCCGCAAGTGTCGCACACGTGCTTGAGAGGCGGTCGGTACCCCCGATGCGCGGCACGGACATGCTTCGTCAGAGAGCCCCTCGTCGCCAGAGCAGCGCCGCATGTCGAGCACCCGTGCAACCGCACACCTTCGTGTTGGAACGTAATATGGTGTTGCAGTGCACGTTCGGATTCGAAGCGACGTTCGCAGCGTGTGCAGCCGTATCTGGAAATTTGTATTTAAAATCTTTAGACGACCAAATGCAATCCAAAATGATCATTTAAACAAATCACTATAGGTAGTAGGTATTACTGTGGTATTATATTTAATTAAGTACATTATTATTCGGGCAAATAAAGAAGAAATTTAGTAATGGTGGCACACGTTGTATATATTATAGTGACAAAATAACAATCAATAATTTTTATAAATTAATTAATAATTCACTCGAGTGCAACACGACAGTCTTGTTTGCCAGAGACTTTTTAAACTATGGCTTAATTTAAAACGTACGCCTCCCCTCACGCGCTTACCTCACAATTGCTCTGTCTAGAGGCCTTCGTCGAACCTCTGTATGTATTTCTTCTGTGGTATAATGCTTCCTGTCTCATTTTCTCCTACGTTAAATCTTATGAATTTATGTGTGTCTCTTTTTACTGTCGCTTTTTCGTTTCATCGACTTTTAAATCACGATGCTAAAGAAATTTTCACTTCAAAAATTAAACATAAGGTGCATTATACTTTTTCTTCCACTTCCACCAGCCCATTATGCCCCACTGCAACGGCTTAAGCCTCCCCCAAAGGTGAGGGGGCTTGGAGCTTAATCTACCATCCTGTTGCAGTGCAGGTTGGTGGATTTTAACGTCTACCATCTCATGATGGCAACCGGGACCGACCGCTTAACATGCTCTCCGAGGCACGGAGTCTGTGATAGTTATGTACTTAAATCAGAAAAACTCATCGGTACACGTCCAGATTCGAATCACGGCCCCACAGCCTTATAAATTTGAAACAGGTTCACTGTATTACACAGTTATTGAAAATTAAGATGCATTTATCACCAGTTCGGAAATACTAGAAGGAGAAGAACCGGTAAGGAACTCTCTCTGGTATTTTTAGAAGTATGTTAATTTTTAGGGTACCAACGAAACGCTATTACTAAGGTTCTGCTGTCCGTCCGTCTGTCACACGACTGTGTCATCTAAACCGTCATAGATAGACACTTCACATTTTTACATAGTGTGTATTAGCGTGACCGTTATAATAACAAATACAACAAGTTAAAAATTGAAGGATGTTCCCATACAAGAAACGTTTTTAGACGTTTTTGGCAATTGGTGGTTGTGAGATCATTTCATTCAGCTTACTCTTGAAATTTTCATGGAAAATTTTCAGCAAATAATAAAAACAAAATTCAAATTAAAGGGTGGTCCTCATATAAGAAACATGTTTTTTTTATATTGTACTGTGGTACGGAACCCTTCGTGTGCGAGTCAGACTCGCACTTAGCCAGATTTTTTTAGTACAGAATACTTAAAACAATATTAGGGACGCCGATAATAATATTAATACATGGGACTTCCCACACAGCGCCATCTAGCCCCAAAGTAAGCAAGTATTATGCTTGTGTGATGGATTACTAGACAACTGATATACATACTTAAATATTCTTTATAATACATATACGTAACGTCTATCCCATTTGAACCGGGGCGCGGCGCACCCCATCCCGTCGGCGCGTGTATCCTGTCGACCCCTCTCCTCTCCAACCGACGCCCACGCTCGCCTCTAGTTAGTCGACCGAAAGTTAAGCCGGGTCCACATTTGTATCAAGTGGGCTTATAACTCCGTTTCATTACACCGACGTCTATCAAAAATGCTCCTGTAGACAGAAAATGATACACGATCATGTGATACGTCATACGTCATTCTAATGTCGCATCCGATACAACGCGTTCCTTAAAATTTCAACTCTGTATCCACAACGCGTATCTTGATTTCTAGTTTGGACGAATTTTGGTAGCGTAGCCATTGATATACCAATAATATAACTGGATGTGCTGTCCGCGCAGGAAGTCATCCAAAAAGCAATAAGTCTACCAACAGGCTTTTAGTCGGTGTAATGGCTTAGCGCCGAGTAAACGTGCGCGATGCCGACTTGTATCGTAAAAATTTGTGAAACTACTCGTCAAAGACGAAAAAAAGAGCTGAATATCGTATTTGCGGTAAGTAAACATTATAATTTAACATTAGTTTATGCCTACAGACGGCTATTCGATTATTTTTAATTTAATTTGAACATTATCACGATTTAATTCTCGTCACATTCCCGTAAACAGTGCGACACGTCCGAACCGTAATAGGTATTTGCATGCACTGACGCGCACAACGAAGGCGGGCCGCGGCCATATCAGCCCACGCTCGTTGCGGACGCTTTTATTACACTTTTGGTTAGCGACTACAAATCCTTATTATTAAATTGTTAAATCAATGACGGTAGCACGATAAAATAAAAAAATAAAAACTTGTTTATTATCACCACAAACAAAATTTTATGTTGCAAATATAGTACATACATAATACATTATTGTTTGTGGAGACCGGCGCCCAAACTAGATTTTATAAAGACCTATTTTCTAACTCGCCAGGACTCCTCCAAACGCCGGTATTTTACTAACAAGAGGACATACTGATCAATATAGATTATTATTATTACAATTACAATTAGAATTAATTAGATTACAATTAGATCGTTACAGATCAATAAGTTGTAAAACAGTGTTTGCACTAGGGTATATACCTTCATCACAGTGGCGTGTGGTGGGTTTAGAACATGGCTACGCCAACACGACATGTGAAGTTTAAAATCATTTTGGTGGAATCTTCAAAGCTCAGATATTTACCTTAATATGTCTGAAAGATACGTTTTTCATTGCGCGTTTTTACGCCATCTGTTAGAATTTTACTAACCTAGTCTAACCTATTAGTTTAGTAACCTAGTGTGATTTTGTTTTAGTTTAGTAATAACGTAGCAGATGGCGCTATTTGGCAAAATTATATAATCAAATCATGATTATATAATTTTGTATTTTTGTTTTGTGCTGTGAAGATAATACAACTAGTTTTTTATTTAAAAGCAAAGCAAGGTAATTGTGAGAATATCTAAACAAAAAATAAAATAAAATAGGTACCTAACCTATTAGACAAATGAAAAATCTCTATTATTAAAATATCTATTATTTTACCTAATGATTTCACCTTAGTTAAATACATCATAAATACTTATTTATATATAATAAACTCGTCAATGATTTCATTATAAAATAAACCTGACCCAGACCTGAAATATTACGTAAATATGTGTGGATTCGTTTGTAAAAATCATTGTTTATAAAAGCTAATTGGATTATAAAGCAAGAGATACCTAAGTTCTGTATGATTTTAATTACCTACTTACTTTGTCACTGTGCAATGACTGCGAAATACATTTCTTTCAGTCCATTGAAATCCTCCAAAACTTCCATTTCGTTATTTGACACTTTAATTTCACCTAATTCATCGTTACTTTAATACAACTTTAAAACATAAAACACAACAAATCGCAATGAATGCAATGCAATGAACACAGACAATAATTGAAAACAATAATGAAGTTAGTTTAGCCGCAGAATTCGCAAAGTTCTGCCTGCAGTCTAATTATTACGTACGAATTTCACTTCTATAAGCCTGGCTTAATTTCGAGTATGAAATGCAGTAGGTACTGACCGATGACGATCGAAACGTAAGAGGGATAGATGCCATTCATCACTACATGTAAGAAGAAGACAGACATAAAAGACGTAACTCATTTGGCTTGCCTCACGGCGTGTTCGCAACGTGTCGGTTGGCGTCGGTATGTCGTGATCGGGAAAGAGAGGGAGGCCGGTGATAGGGTATTAAGATAGGTCAGTAACAGTCAGTAATAGCGCGCCATTGTATTATATGCGCGCGCGGGAAATTCAAACACTCAAAAGAGTACAAACTCTTGCGTTTTTCATCATTATTGTAAAAAAATTTTAGACATGCATGGCTTTTTGGCTTTCAAGGAAGACCCGCGCCTGCTTCATCAGCCCATTTTTTTCACCCCACTGCAGGGGCTTAGGCCTCCCCGGGATGAGGGGGATTGGAGCTAAAATCCACCACGCTGCTCCACTGCGGGTTGGGATTGTAACGACCGCCATCTATTGACAGCGTCCGGGACCGACTGCTTAACGTGGTCTCCGAGTCACGGAGTCAGTGATAATTATGTATTTAAGTCAGAAAAACTCATTGGTACACGCCCGGATTCGAACCATGGCCCTATGGCCTTATAAATTTGAGACAGGTTCGTTGCGCTTTGGGCTATCACGACTCTTTAAGGGGTATATACATAAGTCGGTTTTTTCGCTATTATCAAATAGGATAGATTACGCCGATTAGCAGACACGACACGACATTTGTAGGTCTGGACGCGTTTTAAACACGTCACGGCAAATTGATACAAGAGAGCAAAAGAAGGCGTCCGCATATGACTACGAAATGATACAAAAACATGTTGTTACGTGACACGCATACTTGTTACAAATGTGGACCCGGCTTTACAACACGAGCGAGTCGCGCCGCGTGCATTTTCAAAATTAAATACAACCCTATTAATGTTTGTCGCCTTGAGGTTATTAATAAGACTTTTGTAAACGAAAAAGTGTCTCACTAATCACCCAAACACGAACCATCTTGTATATATAAATATTGTTACGGGCTACTGGTTCGGATATTTGGGATGCACTAAAACACTAATTTTAGTTCACTTTATTTTATTACAAGACCAAATCATAAAATAATTTAAGAACAAAGAATTTTTAACACAAATTACACCGTTATATCACTCCGCACTTCGCAACTTATCGCGCTTGACTTATTTCCAAAAAACCGTCGCGTTCGACTCTGATCATCGCCTTGAATACTCATCTCCCCTCCACGAGTCAGAATCGCGAATTTTCTAATTCTCGAACATTTAATTTATCAATTACATTTTCTATTTTTAGAGCTTACTCGAGCGTGGGAAAAGTTTAAGCGCCGGCGTCTAATAAAAATGTGCATTGATTTTTCGAAATATCGAGACGTATTTCTTTGTACAAGACCGTCTCTTGTAAGAAATACGAATTCTTTTTTCAATTCGTGGAATTTATTTCTCTATCTGGATTTTTCTGTTTTATTGAATGACCGTGGGAATTTTTCGAGTTAGTTCGATGACCTGTCGACGTGCTATTATAGATAGGCCTCACAATATTTTACATCCAGACATGGAAAGAAATAGACATGTTTATGCATACAAATATTTATCCCGAGCGGGAATCGAACCCTAGGCTTCGCAACGAGGGTCTGTAAGCATTACGATTAATGTTTTGAAAAAATATCCTACGTAAGAATTGATCACGTAATAATAATATATGTTGTGAAGGGATTGTGGAGGGGAGAGTGGAAGGGGGTTGAGGGAAGATGGATTTTCATGTTATTTCTGTCAGTGGGAACCTGTAAATGGGCGACTGTTAACCACTGACAGCTAGTTATTTTAATTTGTGTATAACTGTTGGTTCTCCATAATATAAATAAATAATAATGTGCCTTTTATTCTGACTTACTTGAGCGAATGCTTGTCTCTATGCTTCAAAGACTTGACTAGGTGCTGCCTCAAATTGTGCGCAGACTTGAACCTCACGTCGCATTCCACGCAGTAGAATTCTTTGGTCGTCGTGTGCTTCAGTTGATGATGCTTGACTTGAGTCTTTGTGCGGAACCGCTTGCCACACTGGTCGCACTCGTGGTTTTTTACTCCTTGATGTATGCTGAAGACGAAATATATGTTGACTCTTTGAACATCACAGACCTTCCACAGCTGGAGTACAACCCTTCTTCAAGATTGAGTTAAGGACCATAAGCTCTAACATAAGATCCGATTTTTATAACACAAAAAAGAGCATCACAAAATTATAATTTAGGGGTTTGGGTTTTTCTTCAGAGGGGATTTACCCATTCTGTCATTGCCATTTACAGATGTATCAGAAAAATAAGAGGACTCGGTTAACATCGGACGCGCAGGTTTGCCCGAAGTTTTCCAATGAAATAATTTTAGTAAGAAAAGCCATAAATTATAACGAAAACACTGTAAAAACAACATTATTACTAAATACATTTGGTTCAAATCGTCTTGCAAATTACAAATTGCAGGTACGTCCAGTCACATCACTTTTGATAGATCTGTAGCTGGATTCGGGCAATGCTGCGTCAACTCACGAGAAATACGGCATGAACAGGTTTCGGTAAACCATTCAGAGTGCAGACAGACCGGTTTATTTTTTATGAGGGCCGAATCTGAATATGTCGACAATTGACCATTCCCAAATTTTTGAACTATACCCGTTATATTTTATTTCGAAAGAATAGGTAATTTTAAGAAACAAATTAGTTTTTTTTGTTTTAGATCGGTATTTACGTGGATATATTATATTGACTGACCCGTTGGCCGAGTGGTTTGAGACCATAACGACCGAGCCAAGGGTGGCGTATTCGATTCCCGCCCGGGACAAATATTTGTGTGCATGAACATGTCTATTTGTTTTGTGCCTGGGTGTAAAAGTATCTATATATGTATATATTATTTTAACAAAAAGAATATTTAAGTATATATATATCAGTTGTCTAGTACCGCATAATACAAGCATAATACTTGCTTACTTCGGGACTAGATGGCGCTGTGTGGGATGTCCCAGATATTATATTGAAATTTTTCATGGCGTGACGTCACCGGATGGAGTTATAACTTTAGCCATTGCCGTTGCACATTTATAAAAAAAAACAATGTCAGTCTGAACTGAGAACTGTCAATAGTAATACCGTCATTGTTTTTATAAATATGCAACGGCTAAAGTTATAATTCCACCCGATGAAGTCACACTATAAGAATTTTCAATATGATATATCTATGGAAATACCGATCTAAAACAAAACACTTCAATATAGTTTCTTAAAATTACCTATTCTTTCGAAATAAAATATAACGGACTTTATTTCAAATAAGACAATTGTAGACATAGTGGGACTGAGCATATGGACATATTATTACGCCCTCTTCGTCCGACATATTGTAAAACACAGAACAACCTCCAGGTTTTAGATATGCCACTTTTGAATCTTTCGGGCAAATATACTTTTCAATCGGATCTAACGAACGACTTTTGTCGTACACAATAACCCGGTTCGGCCTAGAAAAATCGCTCTGATCCGTGAACACCTTTAAACCTGATTCGCCAAGAAACCCTACAATCACGGCAACAATGTCCGAGATTGGCAAACCGTGAAATGTGTCCATCGGCCTTCCACTCTGTGAGAATCAGGTTCAATAGCAAACTTTGCCTGATATGTGGGCCTACCTTCGTCCATAATTATTTTTTAGTAAAATGCTCTTCAAATGAGAGCATTTTACTGAAGCATATTTCACCAAAGTTATCTATTTATATGTGACACAGCTGTGCGGGTGAGGGGGGGGTCAAAGGGCCAACCAAGCGAACCGTTTAAAATCTAGAAGGCCATCATGGCCGTGGTTCGAATCCGAGTTTTTTCTGACTTAAGTACATTAACTATCAGTGACTCCGTGCCTCGAAGAGCACGTTAAGCAGTCGGTCCCGGTTGCTGTCAATAGATGGCGGTCGTTACAATCCGCTGACTCACATTGGAGCAGCGTGGTGGATTTAAGCTCCAAAGCCCCTTCATCTTGACAGGACGCCTGTCCCTGCAGTGAGGTATATAAAAGAACTGATGGATGGATGGATGGAACCCAACTTGTTACAGAATATGTTAAAAGGGACAAAGGGGTTAAAAATAAGCGAAAATAGCGTCACGTATTCAACGGACAACCCATAATTTTATTTGATATTTCTTTTATACGCGGGAGATGGCCCTTTACACATCATTAACTCAAACGTTATTGAAAACTGTCTATGCCCCTAACACTGCTTTTGTCAGTTTCACTTTGGACAGTTTATAAGTGCCCCAGATACACAAACTTACAGTATGTGCTCGTTGAGTGAATCTTTATTGACGAAAGTTTTCCCGCACTGGTCACACCGAGGACGGTCGCCGCTGTGGTGGTTACGCATGTGGCCGCGATGTGTTTTGCTATTACTGAAAATAAAGGGAAAATTACATTTTATTAGCAAAAACGGGTTTATTTTATGATGAGCAACTGTCCTATCACGTATCAAAAGTTTTATATCTGCCAATGAAAGTCCCGCTAAAATCGAACAAACAAACAAACAAACAAACTGACAGACAGAGACAAAAAAAATTAAAAACGCTTGTTTGAGTGTGGTAAAATGCCATAGAGTAAATTTATTTGACACCAGCGTTTGGTTTTAATTTAGTCATAAATGTCAATTCACAGTATCGAAGTGACATTACGCGATTTCGCGAGGTTGAAGACTGGCGCGCGGGGGTTGCACGAGGTTGCAGACCGGCGCGCGGGGCCCTTGCGCACTGAAACTCAGACTAAAACTGGCCATCTTACACGAGCTAGCTAGAGTATGAGTGGTTAGACGGTAAACGCAGAAGAGGGCTTCTAGTCAATTCGTACTTTTATATAAAATGCAATTAAATGCATACAAATATACGAGCATAAAAACGCCCGCGATTTTAAACACGTAGTTTTTTAAGTTTACGCAGTAATTTAAATATCGAAATATGAAGTAACCTATAATATTCTCGAAAATCTTCTACCTGCCAGTAAAAACAATAACAACAATATAATAATAATTATAATAAACTCAGAACATTCCACACAGCGCCATCTAGTCTCAAAGTAAGCAAGTATTGTACTTGTGTAATAGAGTACTAGATAACTTGTATAAATACTTAAATATTCTTTATAATATATATGTTACGAGTAATGCTAGAAGATTGAGTAAACCTTGGTTTACCCGGGTTTACTTAGAATTACCCAAGTATTTTAGGTAATGTCCAATGAATAATTAAAATAAATTTTAATCATACTCATCTAGGTTTACCCAATGCTGGCTGGGTAATCACTTCAATGCACTGTATTGCAAAGTAGTTTTTGATTTAACTTCAATTGCACTTTTAACAGAATTATTTCCAAATAATGATTTTTAGCGTATTAAAAACAAGTCAACTCTTCCACAGACAATAAATAACTCTTGATGCAACACATAACATTTCACGGCCAGCATTGGGTAGACTTAGGTATGGATAAAACCCAAATTAATTTCAATTATTATTCGGACATTACCCAAAATATTTGTGTAATAAGTAGACCCGGGTAAACCTAGGTTTACTCAGTCTTCTAGCATATATATTGAAAAATAGGCAAGAACATATTGTGCAACATAGTTATAGACTAAGCGACCCTAAGATTAATATATCATCATTAGCCTGTGTATCTCCACTGCAGGATACAGGCCTCTCCCAAGGCTCGCCACCACAAACGGTGCTCCGCCTTTCGCATCCAACTACCCCCGGTATGGTACTTCAAGTCATCCGTCCACCTGCCGGGAGGCTTCCAACGCTTCGCTTCCCGATACGTGGCCTGCACTCGAGAACTCGTATTCGAGTTAAACTCACCTAGACAGTTTCCCACATAGCTGACAGCTGTAGTGGGTGACGAGGCCCTCGTGAGCCACCCTGTAGTGCTCGACTATGCTGCCTCGGTCTGTCATCCTTCTTCCACAAGCCAAGCACTCGTATCTAGTCGTGTGGGTCGTCTCGTGGACTCGGTAGGAATAAACACTTGGCAGAAACATGTGGCAAAGTGTACATTCATATTTGCCTCTGGCCTTTAAAAAAAACATATGTAATAATACATGGGATATCTCACACAGCGCCATCTAGTCTCAAACTAAGCAAGGCTTGTATTATGGGTACCAGACAACTCATATACATACTTAAATATTCTTTATAATATATATAGATATTGTACACCCAGACACGGAGCAAATAGATATGTTCATGCACACAAATCGTTGTCCAGGACGGGAGTCGAACCTGTGACTCTTGGCTCCGCAGTTAGGTTTACTTTCCCCTTGAATCCAAGTGAAAATCTAAAATAGCTAGGGATGGGTGGTCCGAATTTCGTACGAAAAAAGTAGAAAGATGTCAAAAAAATTCTAATGTAAGTTTTTGGGTTTTGTATCCAAATGATACCAACGGGAATCCCATCCCGTTCCGGTTTTTGAGGGTTGTGTTGATATATGTTTGCTGTACTCCTTTGTAATTTAATAAATAAATTTTAAAAACCACTAATGTTCTACTATCCGTGTGTCTGTTTGTCTGTCACAGGACTGTATCTTCTGAACCGTAGTAATAAGTGATCTTCATAATTTAACTAAAATTTACCATACCATATCACCCCATTATGCCCTACTGCAGGGGCTTAAGCCTCCCCTCGGGATGAGGAGATTTGGAGCTTAATCCACCATGCAGCTTTAGTGCGGGTTAGTGGATTTTGACTGCTGCCATCTACTGACGGCAACCGGCGACAACTCAACGTGCTCTCCGAAGCACAGAAGTTATGTACATAAGTTAGAAAAAAACTCATAGGCTCTGGGATTCGAACCACGGCCTTCTACCATTTTTGACCACTAGACTAATATTAGGAAATATTTTTAAAATAAATTACCCGATCATGCTTCTTCATATGGTTCGCCAATTTACTTTCATAATTGAATCCTCTAAAACACAATTCGCATTTGAAAGGAAATTTTAGGTAACCTTCAGACTTGGATTCTAACTCTCTCTGTCTCAATTGTTCTACGGGATTCAATTTTATCATCACTATCTTTGTGGGGTCCAATTCTATCGCTTTCCTTATTGTACTCTTTGGTTCTTCGATCAATTCTTCTATTGCTCTGTAAAAAAAAAACAAATACAGTAGTCTCTCGCTAATCCGGCATTATTGAAAACTAGAGGCTGCCGGATTATTGGAATTTTTTTTTCATCAGCCCATTTTAACCCTAGGGCTTAGGCCTCCCCCCAGGGTGAGGGCTTGGAGCTTAAATTCACCACACTGCTCCAATTCGGGTTGGTGGATTGTAACGACCGCCATCTATTGACAACAGCCGGGACCAACTGCTTAACGCGCTCTCCGAGGCACGGGTCAATAATGGTTATGTATTTAGGTCAGAAAAACACATTGGTACACGCCCGGATTCGAACCAAGGCCCCACGGCCTTATAAATGTAAAACAGGTTCCCTGCGCTCGGGCTATCACGACACTAATGGAACACTGAAATGTTGGATTACTGGACATTTTTAGCTACACTATTTTCATTTGAAAACAGTAGTGGAGGATTAACTGGAGTGGTATATATATGTAGGTGCTATTGTGATAAGCTTTCAAGGTTATACTGAGACCAGACCACAAGCACGGAGCAGGAGTAGGGAGTGAGGGGGGCGCGGCGGAGGTTTCCGGATTATTGGACGTGCCGGACTATTGAATTGCCGGATTAGTGAGTCTACTGTATAATAATAATAATACCTGGGACATCCCACACAGCGCCACCATGTCACAAACAAAGCAAAGCTTGTATTATGGGTACCACAAAACTGATATACATACTTAAATCTTTATAATATATGCATAAATATTTTACACCCAGACACGAAACAAACAGACATGTTCATGCACACAAATATTTGCCCTGGGCGGGAATCGAACCATGTTATCTGATGTTCACGTCTCAAAATCGAAATCAAGCTCACACTTACTGTCTTTTCCTTTTTCTACTTTTCTCATCTTTCTTTTTAGTTTTTTTGTGTTTCTTAATTTCCTTTTCTTCTGTCTTCAATTCAATGACTTCATTTACTTCCAAAAGACTCTTCAACTCTTCCTCGTTGAACTTTTCTATCTGAGATCTGTAAATAGATAAATAAATAAATAATGTATACATCACAACAACGTCTAGGCCCCAAACTAAGCATTAGCTTGTGTTCTGGGTGCCAAGCGAAGACACGACATACATATAACAACCAAGACCCGGTATCAGTATCAATATTCGTCATATAAATACTGACCCGACCTGTAATTTGAACCCAGGACTTCCAGCTTCGTAGGCAGGATCGCTACCCACTAGGCTAAGCGAGCGTCAAACAGATATAAATACATATATAGGTAATGGTAATATGAATTAACATGAAGGAATCCTTCCACATCTATGGTGTGCATGAGATGTAGCGAGAGCAATGAGTGATGAAGGTATGATGAAATGGTTTTCCCAAATGGAAAATATGATAAATGACAAAAAAATATATATAGCGGACGTGTGTGCTGAAAGGGTCAGTAAGGGGCGATTCAGAAAAACAATGTCGATAGGATTAGCATTTATATCTTAACAATTTTCGAAACAATATGTGCAGGGTGATGTAAATATAGAAAAAAACGTCCCAGGTCATCAAATATTACATTAAATAAAATCTTTTCTATAATATTTTACCGTTTATTCGTTTTTGTGACAAATTGTTATATACACAAGTTTTACATAACCTACATAACGGGTGATGAGCTGAATATAGTGCAAACTTATAAAGCATGTAGACTTTAACAAACAAAACCAAAAGTTTGAAGTAAATAGATGGCGCGAACTAACGTTTACCTAGAAAAACATGTTGAAAGTTGAACTACGTTCGTATGTAATGTACCGCGTGTTCGGCTGAACGTAATCCAAACTTATAGAGCATCTAGAGCTTACCACACGAAACAAAATGTTTCGAGTGAGCAGATGGTGCAAATTAACGGTTACCGAGCAAAGCACGTTTAGAGATTCATTTAGTTTGGTACACTCTACTCGTTCTATAACTTTGGACTACGTACCGCCGAACACCATACAAACGACACAGTAATCACAATGAGCGGGCCATGTAAATTTTGCATTTTATAGAAACATGTCATATTTATTAAAAAAAAACAAACCAGTGAAAGAATTTTATTGATATCTACAAAAACGCGGAAGATACAAAAATTTAAAATAAATCGTGCTATGACGTCACTAGGTTACATTACCATGGGCTAGCGTGGATAATCTCTACGTAGCGGCACCGAGTGACGTCACGAGCGGGTCGTAAAAACACAAACTTTGATTTTCTCGAATTCAAAAAAGGATAGTCATCAGTTTGTCATACTCTAGCGTGTCAAATAGCGTATAATACATAATTTTATTATAGAGGACGCGCTCATTGTCGAATATCAGAAACATAGGTTTAATTTCAGTCTTCACCTGTACTCAAGCAGGGGCATGTCATCGTCAATATCACTGACATGTTCTTCCTTTAATTGCTCTTCATACTTCAATTCTTCGGAGTCCGCAGGCAGACTGTATGTGTAAGCTATGTTAAGACCAAGTAAGTCCAAGTTTTCCGTGTCATTTTTATGCTGAAAATGAAATATAACGATATCAATCAAATGTAACTAACTCTATACAAATTTTAACAACCATTTTAAAAAATTTTTAGATGTTAGGTATCACCAATAGACCTCATTACGTAAAAATAAAATAGGTTAAACTTTCATAATAAATTATTTTATCTACTGTGATATTTTATAAAGTTTGGTTGCCTTCTTTGTGACGACGCGCCGGAGACCTTGAGACCGAAACAGGACGAGGCCTGCAGCGGCCGTGACTGGTGACTAGAGTTATTGGTTTTTTCGGGAAAAGTTTGTGTAGTTATATCTCAATATTTTTCTATTGAACGATACTAAAAGGAAACAAGACGGCCATCGGTTTTTTACCAAAGATCATTTTGTTAAAATTTGGATGGTTGATAAAATTTCACTTTGTATATTTCATTATTACTTACTAGCTTGCCACCCGCGGCTCCGCTCGCGTGGACTACACAGCTGCACCGGGATCCTTTTTTCCGGGATAAAATGTAGCCTATGTCACTCTTCAGCTATAAACTACATCTATGCAAAAAATTATAGTAGTCCCGGTACTGCTGTGTAGTTCACGCGAGCGGAGCCGCGGGCGGAAAGCTAGTTTAAAAATAAAATATAGCCCATGTTATTATTCACTGATAATTTGCTTTCTATAGGTGAAAGAATTTTTAAAATCGGTTAAATACTTTTTGAGTTTATCCGTAACAAACAAACGAAAAATCAAATAGGTAGTTCCTGTTTATAATATTAGTTTAGATGTTAGTCATCTCAGAAAATAAAAAAAAAACATATTTTTATTTGTCTTTAGTTTGTTTATTGAATCCTTATAACTCTATAATAACTAAGTGAACCAGACTTTGTTGAATTTTCACATATGTCATAGTTCAACAAACTTGGTACGTCATATCACACTGTTAACCAAAAACTGGCCAAGTGCGAGTCAGACTTGCGCTCATATTCATATATTATAAAAAATATTTAAGTATGCATGTCTATAAGTTGTCTAGTAGTACAGTAGTACGCGCGGGTCTTTGCCGCTATGAGTTGCCTGCGAATTAGTCAATGCTCAGGGACAGTCGCGCGGGCAGCGATGGGTAGTAGTGGGTAACACGAGCTATCCTACTTCTCCTTCATCTCCATCGCGCTCCTATTTTATGCTAGTAGTATTGGGGATTGTGATTAAAATCTTACAACACGATTCCAGTTCGTTCGGTCACAATCATGATTGAGCGGGATTAAGGAACGGTTGTATGATCGAATCATATTACCGAATCATTTTACTAAGCAATACTTATACGATTGAATCATCATAAATAAACTATTGACACAGTACTACTGCGATGCTTTCTATAAATAAACTTCAGAGCAGCAAATGTCCATGGGTATTACTGTACCGATAATACAAGCTAGTCCCAAATTAATCAAGTTTGGGACAAGAAGGTGCTGTATGTATGTATTATTATTAATATTTGATGTCGACAGTGAACATATTTAACCGGTATTCATACCTCTAAACTGTCATGGAAGCCCTGTTTAGTTTTCCCGTAACTGTCTATCACCAAAATGTCCGTACAGCTAAGTGGGGGTGACGAGTACTTCGCCAGCTCCTCATCCTGTGCATCCACTGGAAACTGTACACAAAGAAAAATATTCAACAAAAATTATATATATACGTATCCTAGCTAATAAAATTTATTTGTAACGCTTTTATACCTTAACTACTCAACTGATCAACATAAAATTTTGCATACACATTGTCAGGGGTACAGAAAAGGACATAAAGTATCATTCATCCAGAAAAAAAAATCTATTCCCGGTGGATAGAAAAATAATGTTTCAATGGTCGTCTCGCATTATAACTCGGCCTACTGATGGGGTTGGGAGGGAGGCGTGCTGAAAGGAAAGGGTTTGGACAGGTAGGAGGGTTAAGATGGAGGAGGGTAGAAAAAAGTCCTGTGCAAAACCAAGGCGGGACGCTATAGGATATATGTGTGAAATGGGAATGAAAGCGGAAAAGAATCAGTTGGTACATATTATAACAGAGAGACGGAAGCAGGAGTTAGATGAGAGTGAAAGTGTGAGAGGTAATCAGAACAGTTGTGAGAGCGGAAAACGACTACAAGGGCGTAAACTCTGTCCGTGCGGGCGACGCCGCGGGCGGAAGCTAGTATTAGATATATAGTAATGTTTATAATTGACACTCGCCACAACTAGTTCTGTCACAGTAAATTAAGAAGGGGGCATTTCAAACATACCTAACAAAAAGCATAGAGATAATAGAATCAAGTAAGCAAGCCAGTCAGAAATGCGGATCTCAAAAGAAAGAGACAGAAAACAAGTGTACCTCGATTTATAAAGAATTATACGAAGTCTATCTCTTTTTACTTTGAGCATCCATAGTTAATAGCTCTTCGGTTGATAGCTGTGACAGTCAAATGAGTGTCCTAAGCACTGCGGCTTAAAAGTAAAATAAGGATACAACTACATACAGTTATTTTCCATCCTTTTTTCCCCATGCCCAACCGTTACATACAATGCTTCTAAGCTTGCCTCCTCTAAATTATCTCTATGACAAAAAGTTTAAAAAAAAAATGGAAAAAGGACAGAGAAAGCGCCCTTGAGTAAACAGTTTTAACGGTACCTAAAAAAAGAAAACAAAATTAAATAATAAGTAAAATTTCCTAAAATCATAGCAGGGTCTTTATCATTCTAATATTTCAGTAGTGATTATTCTTCTTCTTAATTCAGTAGTGACTTCAGACATCTCTAACCTTCATAATTTTTTTTTATTTATTTAATAAAATTAATATTCATCATGTATGCACAGCTCGCGTCAAACTTTATGGCGGATATGAATACAACGCTATAAGCGGGACTGCGCAGATACAAACTGTTTATTGCGACGCGACTCGTGCCTACTTTCGGATCCGCCATAAAGTTTGATTGTAACTGTACTGTTAGATAAGAAATAAGAATAAATAGGATAAGAAGAAATTTGGACAAGTCAAAAATTTACAATAATAATAAAACCTGGAATAAGAAGACATAATTTAAAAATAATAATAATTACGACAGAATTTAAAAAATTTAACTGATTGAAAATTTAATAAACAAGTCATTATTTCATAATTTAAATACTATTTTTTAATTTAATTTAAATATTATGCACCTTTTGACTGACCGATTGGCAAAGTGGTTAGAAATTCTGACTGCGGAGCCAAAGGTTGCGGGTTGCGGGCATTATTTATTCCGTGTTAGAGTGCAAAAGTATCTATATATGTATATACTATTATATTTATGTATATCAGTTGTCTGGCACCCATGGGATGTGGATGTGGGATGATGTGGGATGTCCCAGTGTTATTATTTTCATTTCCTTACTTATTTAGAATTCTGAAATTATGCACCCCTGCATGACGTCAGTACCGTAATTTTCTTTAAACAGTGTCCACGTTAAATATTGGTGATATAAACATTAGCAAAGTTAATTACGGTATCATGATAGCCCGAGCATAGGGAACCTATTCCAAGTTTAGATGGCCGTGCGGCCGTGGTTCGTATCCAGGCATGTATTAATGAGTTTTTCTGACTTAAGTACATAACTATCACTAACACCGTGCCTCGGAGAGCATGTTGAGCCGTCGGTCCCGGGTGCTATCAACAGATGGCAGTCGTTAAAATTCATTAACCCATTCTAGAGCAGTAAGGTGGATTAAACTCCAAGCCCCCTCACCCTGGAGCAGTCTTAAGCTCCTGCAGTGGGGCATAATGGGCTGGTGGAATAGAATGGAGAGTTAAAACATATCCAATTTTACTTACCGGTGCACACCTCGACGAATATTCATATAGTATCGAATGAGCTTTCAATATTTTGTTTTTGAACTTCACCGACTTTATTAGCAAGTAAGTGCACTCTATGCACATGAATTGTGGTAAGCCGTCTGATGTTGACACCTGCAACACATGGTTTAATCACTACATATAAACAAAGTCCCTTCGTCGCGTCTGTCTGTCTGAACGCAATAAACTCAAAAACACGGGTCATATTTTTTTCTAGGGAATGTGTCATGCTTTTCCTCAGAGCTAAAATATATTCAGTATCAACCTATCATGCGTCATTGGTACAATATCATATACCAACAACCGTATCTGTTTATGCGACAGTCATGTGACGGAACACGGACAAGAGGTTAACAACTAAAGTGTGGTATGTACTTCCGGCCACATTGTTTCATGTACAAAAATTTTATAAGTAAGGATACAAACTTCTATAATAATGTCTATTTTTAGAATACTTAGTGAAATAATAACATTGGCAATAGCTATTTTATTACAGAAACAAAAATTATACTATATGGATTCATCAAAATCTGACAAAAAATGTTGTGAAAATGTTATGAATAACGTTTCCTCATGATATGACGTCATACCGGTCTAGCCGCCCATAATACAAGCAACGAGGAACATATAGTGACAATCCAATTCACAAATTTTTGAGACATTTATTTCCTTTAAAACAGGCCTGATTAATTTTCGGGTGAAGCATAAAATATAATGGTAGCAAACTTAAGGTAGGGAATGAGAGGGATGTGCTTTGGCCCTAATTTTATCAGCATGATGCCCCACTATGAATTAATAACAATACAGTCAACAAGAAAAAATTTTTTTTGATATAATATTGTGTTAGATCTTGCTCAGCTCGTGGACGTGGACACAAAGGTATTACATCCCTGTTTTCTAGTTCCCTTCTCCACAGTCCTATTTGTTCTCCATAAAATTATCTTCTTGAGTTCTTTTCCAACTACTAATCCATTTTACAACTGTGTTTTGCTCATGTTCGTTAAAAAAAATTTGTTAGTTTATGCTTGGATTACCGACATAATCATTTAAATACGAATTATATTTAAATATAATGTATAGGTATATATACAAGCAAAGCTGGCACGAGCGATTTACAATCTCCTATGCATTTATTTAACCCTTTGTCTTCATAGAGACCGATATCGGTCGCTAATGATTTCCTACGCTTCGCCTTCCCTGCGACCGAATTCGACCGCTAACCGCCCGCTTAATACCGCACCAAGAAAATATTTTTTTCTCTTTCTCATACATAAGTACGTAAAACGAAATAAAAAGTAGAGAAAGACAAAATATCATAGAATTTAAAAATCACTGCTAACGGTTTTGTCGCAGACGCTACAATTGAAAAAAATATTCATTTAATGTTCATGGGTTTAGTGTCATTCCAAGAGTGAATCAGTGAGCGAACAATCATTACAGTTTTTTTACAATAAATCTTCCTTTGACAGAAAAAATCAAATAACATTATAGTTAGCATTTTTACTAAGCTTTCTATTGGTATTATTTATTTTTAGATATACTTTTAATATACGCATAATAACCTTCGAATGATCTTTTGGTCGCAAATTTTAAGCCCATAAAATTCATACGTGTTTTTTTATTAGATAGGGGAGATTTAAAACAAAAAATAGTTTGCAACTAAAAAGACAATTTACTTAAGATTACATTACATATTTTCAAAAATACATAAACTTCAATACAAAAAAAAATTATATCATTTTATTTCTCGAGGTGATCATTCTGTCATAATAGCTTGGTAGGCGAAGGATTGTTTTGAAAAATATGTAATATGACGAAGGGTTAAGCTCTTGAAACAAACGTTAACCTTAGTTTACGTGACGAACATGTAAATGCATAGTATTAGTAAACGGCTCGTTCCAGCCTCCTTTGGGGTAAAATTACCTTAATTCCGGTCAGATCTTCGAAAAATACGGAATAAACAAATACATTTTTCATCTGTTTGTTTGTTGACAAACAACATCGGCATATTCTGTTATTTTCTTCAGTTTGTATTGTAAAAATGTCGTTTTTTATATCGTCTGTGTCCATTTTTAACCGCAGTCATGTAAATTTAAGTTGCATAGACAATTAAATTTTGAAATTAAAATGATCCCACCACAGGATCTCACACTAGTTACAATTTTGTGGTGATTTTGTTTGTGCACAAAATCTTGCTTGTGACATTTTGTTTGTCTTCTTTTTACCCTGGCACCACACGTTGGTCACAAAGCTACTCGTCCAACGTGTGAATGGTCTATGATAGTCTATGGTGCGAACCGAATTTTTACAGTGGTCCCCGGTGAACGAAGATAGGTGGTAGAAGAAGGATGGACACACAGGTCATTGATGGACGCTTCATTCAACGTGGCACCTAGTAAAACGGGGTTCCGGAAGGCAGGGCTTTAAAACGGGGTTCCTGGCATCGACAGTCAAGCCAAGCTTATGCAGCCGTCGTCGGGTAAAGTACGTTAATTCACTTGCAGTTTTATACCATAAAACTATAAAAATGCCTAATTGTGTTATGAAATGGGGCAAAAGCAATACGAAGTATAATTCTAAGGAGGACAGCACAACATTTTTAAAACAAGTGCGAATTGTAAGGGTTCCGTACCACAATACAATATAAAAAAACGAGCGCAACGTTAATCGAATTTAACCATTAATCGTTATTATTATGTAATTTACGAATTATTGCATGAATATATTTCATTTTTATTTCGTTACTTATTTAGAAGGCGCTCGGTCCTCTCTATCTAATACGAAAAGTAATAACATGAGTGCACTGATAGTCAGAAACAATTTTTATTACTTATTTTATTACAATGAATCTTTGACTTTTAGTATCGATTGAGAAGAAAATAAGCTCTGCAAAGGAAAGCGTAAATTTATAGTACCTAGTAATACAATGTAGTTTTCATGATAAAATGTTTTTATTAGTGGTATTTTACAATAACATCACACAGATAAAATGCATCTAGGTACTTTTCGCTCATTGGCTAAACGCTATCTGTCATTTACTATGGAATTTTTACAAAATTTTTACTTAGAAAAGTACAATTTGTAAGTTACTCAATTACTCGTTAAATAACACAGTCTAGTTAGCTGTGATAGTTTTCCTTTTAAATACGTCATAAATTTATATCCAAAAACAACGGTTTAGCTGGTAGAGTGGGTGACACATGACTCTAACCAAAATTAGGATTTTAGGAGTGCATATCTCAACACCTGTTGACTTAAATAAAAAAAAATGTTGAAACTTTGATATCATTTTTAAGACCTATCGTTTGATACCTCTCGCGTTAATATAAGATAATTTTTTTTTTCGTATTTCAGTTAGGTACATGTTCAGCGACCAATTCCAAAAAAAATTTTTTCTTAATTTCACTATGTCATTGTAAAGCGGTTCATAAATTACACCTACCTTTCAAATTTCATCTATATATTGCCAATAGTTTCCGAGAAAAACCCCAGACAGACAGACGGACGGACGGACATGGCTAAACTATAAGGGTTCCTTTTTTGCCATTCGGCTACGGAACCCTAAAAATAGATCACCTTTATTCCATGAAATTGTAACAAAAATATTTTTATGACATTGTTCGGGATAGTGTTATCCCATATGCACTAATTCATAAATTGGTCATTAAAACTATTATTCTTAACTGAATCGAACCACTCTTTTTATGACTTTAGTTGTTGCATGCGGCTTTTACTTGCATCATTTACGCTTACTTACTTTACGGAAACTATTTCTATCTTTGACACTGCATCAGTCTATCTCCTATTTTTTTGCATGTTTCACATTTTAAAGTATATTTATTAAAGGTACATATATTTCCACAAAATCCGTCACATCGACTGAAATAGACGGAAGCTGTTCGAAAGCAATAAAGACAAATTTAACGACACCTTATATGTTGAAATGCATAAAACCGTTTAGGCTACAGTGCGTGCCAAAGGAATATAAAGTTATATATTTCCGTACGCGCCTTTCAAAGCCCTTTGTTTTGATACTCCACTTGAGGGTTTTTTTAGTCGACATATTATAGCGCCTAAAATCGTGCATTTTGGTTATTTAAGAATTTTCAGTACCCAGTAGAACTCACGCTTTCAAAACAAATTTCACCTTGTATAAAGCGTATTGAGCTTACCGAACTTAACCAAAAGTTTTTAAGTAACTTGTTATTATAGAGCACTAGCAACAAAAGTCAAGATGAGAGAAGAAGAAAATAATTTTTTTAGTAACCAGCCAAAAATTTTCTAGATGTTAGATAACCAATAGACCCCATTACGTAAATAAAAATATGTATAGGTCAAATATTCGTAATCAATAATTATATCCTAAATATTTCTTAAACAAAATTTGTCTACCTGCTAGTTATTAGATAGAGCGCAAGGGCGGGGCATGGGGCATGTGGGCAGGGCGCATGCACGTGCACGTGCACTGGTGCCTTCGTGAAGGGTGACTAGTATACTGGTAGTTTTGGGAAAGGTTTACGTAGTCTTGACCGAATATTTTTCTATTGAACAACCCTCAAAAGGAACAAGACGGCCAACGGATTTTTATCGAAGGTCATTTTATTAAAATTTGGCTGGTCATTAAATCTTATCCTATGTATTATAAATTATTACAAAAATAAATTTTATTATTGTCGCCCTGGAAGGTAAAGAGACAAAGTGGTTGGACCTCGCAATTTCATCTCCTCGTTTCGCAAAGCCGAGTGCACTGCCCTGAACCTATTATTACGTGTATTACATTACGCATAGAGGATGGTATTACCATAAAGGTATATATACTAGCGTAAGAGAGGAACACAGTGTGCGAATGACATCCAGCTCTTTGCGGAAATCCTACATGCGAGAAAGAAATGCAAGAAAATCTGACATAAAACCTCTTTGAACACATTTAGTCTTCATTACTCACTTGTCAAAATAAGGTCCAGCTTTGTTTTCTATTTTGTGTTATAATCGTTTTGAATTCTACAAAAATTAATTCTTGTGATAAAAATGGTGTAGTGTTCAGTTTTAAATTGCACTGTAACATATGTTAATAATCCAAATAAAGAGACATTTCACCGGTAAGTACTGCCAATAACATATTGTTATCTTAATGCTTATTTTTATAAAAAGCGATCCTAAATTTATTTGGTTATACATCAGTAGTATACGGTAAATACTTTATTTTGTAAATAATTTGTTATTTTAAACAATTATGTGTACGATACAAAAATATTGTGTAAAATTACAATGTAGCAATTAAGCATAGGGATTGCACAAAATGTATCGATATGTCGATATTTTCAAATATAAATATTTTGTAAATTTGATATTACCTAATTGCACCTGTTCCACTGGAATGATGTCGTTAACTGTTTTTAAACATATTGTGAGGTTTATTTAGCCTGGCAGCACATTGTAAGGGAAAGTATGACATCTATACATATATACTACAGATAGGGTATATATGTAAATACAAGACTTTTTCAAATGAAAATATAAGATATATACACAATTAATTTTAATCGTTATTTATTTATGATTTAAAACCTGATGCTCTATTTAATTTTAATCGTTATTTATTTATGATTTAAAGTCTGACGTTCTATCTGTTCTCTGATTATGAACGTCGTAAATAATTTAACTTTGAATGACAAAACTACTGTATACAATAGTTTAACCTCATTTTCCTCCAAGAAACTGCGGTGTTAAAAAATGCTTCCTGATAATGATGACTATTTCATAATATCCAGGTTTCCTGTAAACACGGAAAAATGTTAAATAGAACAGGTGGGACTCCTCGAAAACATTCTTTGGTTTACAGTAGACATTTTACGGATAACTGTTTTGTCTAACTAAATCACCGACGACTTTTGAAGAAAGGATCTATACTTACTGAATTTGTGCCGTTAGGGGTTTCTTTTTTTTTCATATGTGCTTACTAAGTAGGTATATTAAGTTATATACTAATAATACTTAATATCTAAAGTCAGAGCATTTATGCCAACTGTAATTTCTGTACAGGTCAATCTGAAGACCAAGCGATCGGTGTCAGCGTACGTTTACCGGGATATATCACCAGGACCTTCAACTTTAGAGCCTAAACCTTTATTTCAGCACTAATATAAAATGGATTTGAAGAAAAAGTCCATCACAGTGAAAACATCAATTTTAGGCAAATTATCACATTGTCTTTTACAAAAACTTGTTTTTTTATATTTAAATAAAACTTAATTACCTATTACATAAAGAAACAAAAAATATTATAGACTAGTCCAAGGCATCCAAGGCATAATTTGTGGTGTAGTGAGACGACGCGACACTCAATCGAGTAGACAATGTGACGTCATGGGCAGTAAGAATCCACCAATCAAACCACACGAAAATACATAATAATAATAATAATAACGTGCACATTACAACGTCGTGGCCCCAAACTAAGCATTAGCTTGTGTTTTGGGTACCAAGCGAAGACACCACATACATATAACAACCAAGACCCGGTACCAGTATCGATATTCATCATATAAATACTGACCCGACCTAGGATTCGAACCCATACCTCCAGCTTCGTAGGCAGGGTCGCTACCCACTAGGCTAAGCGGTCGTCAAATTAATAAATATCAATAATTTATTTCTCAGTCATTTATTGAGGAATTAAAAAAAAAAATCGAGTTAAATTGTATATTTTGAACATCATGAACTTCTCCATTGTAAATGTTTTTGTTTTATACATTCTCATTTTTTTGTTTACAAAGAGTTAAAATTTTGTTGTTATGCGTTGCAACGTGACGTATTGTCATTAAAAATAAAAATCGTTTATTTATATTGTTTTATTTAATACTTGGCTGGTATTCAACTAAATATTAAAATTTCCATAATGATGTTAACGCTTTCTTTACTTCTGCAATTTTTTTATTATCAACTGTTAACAAAAAAAAATATTTATTGGTGTAAAGGAAATGGCATTTGAATTGACTGATTGATGATTTGTCATTTTAAAAAACTAAAAGTTAGGAAAAGTAACTCAAAACAAAAATTATGTAGTATAGCATATTCAAAATAATAAATAGGATTGCCGATTTCGACTTATGATAACGCGGTAATTTCAACGACACATTATCATGAAAGTACTACGTGCTATCGATAATATAAAAAACACCCATGCACATCACTAAAACTGGCTTAACCACATGTGAATTTTGCACACATACTCATTTCCGTTTCGGTCATGCGATGTTTAGATGTCAGTTGGTCTCCTACGCTAGTATATATATGTCTATGGGTATTACATCCATGGTATGGGTTCAGCCGTCTCGTGAGACCTCAGCGTGAGACTAATTCTATGGTGAGACCACAGACAGAAACACAGAATCGTGAGTTATTTGTTGTGTGCATCGTGCATCCACGTGCATCCTCTAAGCGTGCATCTTTGGAATCTGTGATCTTTGGTTTGGTGTGTTGTCTATCGTTGCTCATATCATGGCGCATGGTTGCTCGCACAGGTTGCTCGTGAAGTCGTGACCGCTCGTGATTACTCGTGAGTACGCGTGAGCCTCGTGAAGTCGTGAGTCAAATTAAAAATGAAATGAATGGATTTTAATAGTTTCCATTTTCAATTATTTACTTTGAAATTACAACAGTATTACAATTCTTAATGTTATCTACGTTACGTTAATTTAAAAAGGACTATGGATTTCGAATGTGAATTTGTATTAACAGTAACTTTACCGAGATCAATAAATGACATTATTCCATTATTTGATGTAGTAAAAGAAAAAAAATTTAAAACACAAAAAAAGAACTATAACTCATTAAAATTATCAGAATGTTCAGTGAAATTGTATAGGTACGATATAGAAAAACTGAAAAAAATGGCAAAAAATGCCAGGACGAATACTAAGGAAAATTGCTCTAAAAAATCCAAAGAATTAACAAATTCAATGAAAACTATGATAGTTAAATGTGAACGATTAGATGAGGAACAGAATAAAAAGGTAATGATATTGAATAGCTGTTATCTAGTAAGTTTTGTTTTATAATTGAGCGATAGCATTCTTATCACCAAGCTTCTTATATTTCAAATAAACATTTAAATATGAAACCGGCCAAATTCGAATCGGACTCGCACATGAAGGGTTCCGTACCATCGTATAATATATTAAAAAAAAAAAACAAAACATGTTTCTTGTATTAGAACCCCTCTAATTTTTAGTTTTAATTTATTTTTATTATTTGTTACTATAGCACTCATAGTAGTATATACTTCATGATTTTAAGTGTAAGCAAATATCTCACAATCACTAAAAATGTCAACAAAAAAAACATGTTTCTTATTATACCCCCAATAAGTAAACTTAATTTTGTTTTTATGCTGGCCAAATAATACCCACTGAAAATTAAATTTTCTACCTATTATGGTTCATATGATGCAGCCATGTGACAGATGGACGGGCGGAACGCAGAGCTTTAATAATAAGATTCCTGTTGGTACCCTTTGAGCACGGAACCGAACCCCAAAAATGCGGTCATCTCATTTATAATAAAACAGATTGTGGGTAGATATTTTTTTGCTTAATTTCATTTAAGACTTTTTCTGGACTTACTTGAGCAGTTAATTCAATATATAAATATGTTAGTAGGTTTATCTCCAATTAAATTTAATAATATTGCAACTTTTCTTGATTCTTCTTCTTTAAACAGGTCATTCGCATCTATGTAGACTTGAATTTTCCCAGACACCGAACAAATAGACATGAACATTTTTAGAAATATTTGCCCCGGGTGGGAATTGAATCGTATTCTTTGGTTCTGCAGTTTGGATCTCTAACCAATCGGTATTAAATAAATGTGTCTAAAGCGGAAATTGAACCCAAACTTTAAAGTAAGCCATTCTGTCACTACAGCTCTCCAAATACACAATAGGTACATAATAGTTATTAAACTTGCAGGCAGACATCATTAAATTGAATGGGGTCTACATGAAATCTGAAATAGAGCTTGGACCTACGGTGCTGCAGCGGCGTTCCTTGAAGGTCAAATTATTTTTATTAACATAGTTTTTAGGTGCATTTTACATAAATTGAACTGAATTTTTTTAAAATATAATATATATACACAATGAACTGCAATTTTCCTTCCTACGGAGTAATCATTTTTTTATCAAAAATAATATTATAATTATTATTAAATATATTATTTATAACGACAAAGCACAACAGTAAAATTATCCTGAATATGTGGAACAACATTGGTTACTTAGGGAGTATAATAATATATTCCACACTGAAAGATTGTATGTCTCTAATCTATACATCTATAATAGCATTAACTTGTGTTTTGGGTACCAAGTGAAAACACCACATTCATATAACAATCAAGACCCAGTACCAGTATCAAAATTCATTATAAATACCGACCCGACCTGGGATTCAAACCTGGGACCCCCAGCTTCGTAGGTAGGGTCGCTACCCATTGAACCAAGCGGTCGTCAATAATATAAATAAATTGAAATGTTTGTGATTTAAATAAAGACTTTCTTTATGCTCATGCTCATTTGCAGTAACCAAAATCCAAACATGCATTTTTAAAATTTGGTCTGTTTATCTGGCTGTCTGTTTGTCCTGGCTAATTTCGGAAAGGGCTGAACCAATTTTGATAGGACTTTCATGGCAGATAGACCTTTTCAAAAAGTAATTTGGGCTACCTTAAATCTATAAATATAAATAAAATAGGAGAGTCTGTGATTTCAAAATAAAGTTTTTTTAATAGTATAAAAAGGTTTTTAAAAAGGCATCAATACTGAAGTCCTGCCATAATTGGCTATGAAACGCTTTTGTTATCGCCATAAACGTTGATTTATCTTGTGAATCAAGATCGGTACTGCCAACTGGTGTACATATTTTGAACATACGGACTGTGTCTTTGTTGTAAAATGGGTGCTACTGTTCTTGACTCACACCAGACAACCTAATCTGTAGTGAGTTCAGACGCTAGGCGTGGAAAACGGAACAAGTTTTAATGTGAAAACCTTTTTAAAAAGGCATCCACATTAAAGTCCTGCAGGAATTAGTGATAAACGTTGATATATATCGTGAATCACAGTCGCAACCGACAAGTGGTGTACATATTTTGAATATAGACAGTGTCTTATACCTGTTAGTGTAGTGTTAGTCGACCGCTTAGCCTAGTGGGTGTGGGTAGCGACCCTGCCTACAAAGCTGGAGGTCCCGGGTTCGATTCCCAGGTCGGGTCAGTATTTATATGATGAATATTGATACTGGTACCGGGTCTTGGTTGTTATCTGTATGTGGTGTCTTCGCTTGGTACCCAAAACACAAGCTAATGCTTAGTTTGGGGCCAAGACGTTGTTGTATTGTATACGTATGTTATGTTATGTTATGTTAGTGCACTTACGGTATAGTACACTTAAGTCATTGAAAGGGGATGGGTTCGAAATATGTGAAAAGAAAACTTTGTACCCCTTGAAAAAAACGACAATGAAGTAAAACATATATTTAAATAAAATAAACAGGGAGGAGTTTCTTACCGGTTCTTTTCCTTCTAGTTTTTGAACCGGTACCTAATCAATTTTTTTGACTTTCAATAAGTGTTTGTAAACATCTTATATTGAATAAAAACTTTTTGAATTTGAATACACTCCATGCAACCAAAGAATTAGCCATAACACCGCAACGGAAAGGGTTAGACAAGATATTTGCGCGTTGTCGTGTAGAAATAGTGGGGCTCTTAAAAGTAGGGCGACTGGAATAAAAAAACTGTCAAGTGTTTATTTTAATTCATACCTGGGATCACGAAAAAGTTTATCATGCAAAAATTATGGTAGTGTATCAATAGTACCTACACCGTTTTTTTTTTAAATGGCGGGATTCCGACTTTAGTTTTAAAATGACAAACTCAGAGCGGGAAAAAAGTAAAAGGAAGTTGTAAGGAAATGGATCTCTTCTTACCTTAAGAAGCGGATGTGTGGGTGTCAACCAACAGTCGTTATCAGCTACACACACCAATAATCTGGTGTACAAGTCGTGGAATAGAACAATCGGAACGCTATCTCTACTTAATGGGCGCTGCTGTCACTTTCATTACTCTAAACGGGTTATACATTGCTTATGCTTTGAAATACAATTGATTTATAGTATAGCGTGATGATATGGTGAGATTGGAAAGGTTTTATTTGTAATTTGAAATGGCGACAAAAGCACCAGCCAAAACATGGTTTCAGATCATTTCCAAAAAAGGATTTATTGAAAATTCAAAACAGATGCAGCTCCGCCAAACGTGTTGCTCTTAATTAAACGCTGGTGCGTTTTACACAGGCGATGGGCCCGTTTTCCACCTTCTGATACCCATTTTGCTTCTTGCGACTTGCGACTAGTTTCGACTTCAGAACAAACGAGAAATTTAACGAGAGTTCATAGCTCTACTAGCTAAAAAAAAGTGTTTTAAATTGTGTAATTCTGGAGCAAAATAAAATTATTTCCGTCTCAGGTTATATTAAATTAAATTATTTATATTAAATCTTAGGATTTGTTTGTATTTTCCATAGAGTAAATCAATTTGACAGCAGCGTTTGGTTTTAAATAAATGTCACTCAATTCACAGTATCGAAGTAACATCACGCAAATTTGCGGGATTGAAGACCGGCGCGCGGGGATTACACGGGTGTGAAGACGGGTGCGTGGGGATTTCACGGGTGTGAAGACGGGCGCGTGGGGATTTCACACGGTTTAAAGCCCGCGCGTGGCGTGGGGACTTCGTGCACTGAAACTCGGACTGAAACTCGCCAACTTACACGAGTTAGCTAAAGTATGAGTGGTTAGACGGTAAACGCAGAAGAATGTCAATTCATACTTTTATGGTATTTTCACATTAACTGTAAATACACTATGGTGCTCCCTTGCTTACCAATCAACTATTCTGGAACTTTTGTGTCAAATTTCTAAGTTAGCCTAGACAAAAGGTTAGGCAACTTCTAGAACTAGACAGGAAATTACTAAGATTAGTCACAGGTACACTGTCTGGTCACTTCACCACCAATAGGCCCTTGCAACACATGACACTCATGAACCATCACTGTATAAGGCATGTGGTGTTGTGGAAGAGATAATGTTACACATCCTCTGTGAAAGTGATGCACTAAGGGGTATCACGCATGAAGCATCTGGGGGTGTGCTAAACCGGATGAGTTCTGCAACCTACAAAATAGCCAAATCGTACACTACACGCAAAGTATATTTGGAAATGACTATTAGTAGGGTCAAAACATGCACAATAGATCTAAATACTTTGACCGACCGATTGACCAAGTGGTTAGAGACCCTAACTGTGGAGTCAAGGGTTGCGGGTACAATTCCCGTCCGGGACAAATATTTGTGTGCATGATCATGTCTATTTGTTCCGTGTCTGGGTGCAAAAACTATCTATATTTGTATATATTATTTAAAAAAAATATTTAAGTATGTTTACCAGTTGTCTAGTACCCCATAATACAAGCATAATATTTGGTTACTTTGGGACTAGATGGCGCTGTGTGTGATGTCCCAGGTATTATTATTGAACAGGTCACAGTGTGGGGCAAGCCCACCCCAATTAATAAGATAAGAAATACACTATTTTGTTCCCTTGATTACCAATCAACTGTTCAGGAACTTTTCTGTAAAATTTCGTTACATTTTTATTTTGTTACAGATCGAACCGGAGAAATTTGAATAGAATTGCAGACGGATCATCTAAATGATGGACCGTGAAGCATGTACACACAGCTACAAGTGAAGTCTTTCCTAGGGTCCGGAATGCACAACCCTGGTTTGTCTCCAGATCGATTCCTTGTGGACCTGTATCTGGTTTCATTAAAAAGTATGTGTGAACTAAGTATGGTTCTGATAGGAGCGAAGCTGGAGCCGTACCAAGCTCGTGAAGCATGACTTGCCCCGGTACTACCAGGGTTGTACTTCCAGTTTGTCCACGGGGAATTTTTTGGCCTGTGGACCTACTATGCACAACTGGTTGTACAACCAGACCTTTTTTACTTGCCTGCTGCAGTACTACCAAGAGTTGAGTTAGTTGAAAATTATAACATAAAACTGATCCTATGGCCGCAGGACATACTATACATGTAATTTCATATTACACACACACAATAATCACAATATTATAATAATGAAACTAAGCTAACCTAATAGCCTAATAGATGAAGATGGTTACAATTTTCTAATAATTGAAGACTTGGTTACTACCAACAGGCCCGACGAGAGCGAGATCGGGCCCCGGGTGTAAAACATTGCGGGGCCCACCCCACCTTACTTTGAAATAAAAAAATAATTAATTGGGCTCCCGTTTCTTAGTCCGGGCCCTGGTGGTACTATTACCCTTACACCCCCCCTATCGCGGACCCTGACTACCAAGTCTTCAGTTATTAGAAAATTGGTACCCGTGGTACTCCATGGGTAAGTAAAAAATTTCTACTTCTACAACCAATCCACGGGCAAAGACTATTTAACCAATTGACTGCGCATGCGGGGGCAACATACATCGCCAAACATATGCTTCCTGAAGCAGATAGGCGTGTGACGCGACAGCATTTGTTTTAGTCAGAGATTGGCTGTCTCCGTGAAAACATGGAAGAAAAAATGCAAAATAAATGGTAAATATGCCTACTTGTGCAAAAGAAATGATGTGGGAAGGATAGTTACACAAAAGATGTAATAACATTTCATAGATAAGTGTTTTTCGTATACTTTTAAACTTCAAAATATAATAAACATTTCAATTGAACTTCCGCTACGTGTTGATGTCGTCACGCCCTCTCTTTCTGCCGCATAGCAAGATGCACTACAGTTGTCTCTATTTGTTTCGATAGTGCTGTTCCACCGCGACTTTTATAATTATCGTGCAATTTATTGTTATAGCTTACTATGAATGTTAAGCGTAATAAACGTGTTCTTTTAATGGTGTCTGTCAATATATCTACTAGGTATCATTTTTCTTCAAAAAGTTGATGTTGTTCTATCTACTGTCCCATCCATAGAGTAAATAATTTTTACAGCAGCGTTTGGTTTTAATAGAATCATAAATGTCACTTCACAGTATCGAAAATGTCACACACAATTTCGCGGGGGTGAAAACCGGCGTGCGGGGACCTCGCGAAACTCGCCATCTTGCACCAGCTAGCCAGAGTATAAGCGGTTAGACGGTAATAAGCATGGTAATGATTGCTAGTTTTAATTCGTTTTCATTTCAATCAATCAGTCAATATCAATCAATCAATATAACAACAATATCATTATCACAAAATATACTATTTGCTACTGGAAATTAAATGTTAATTATGATTTTTATTATTACGACCAAATGCCGGCCACTTTTTTAAATTTATACCACAGATTAGGTGACTATTTTGTCAAATAATTAAGTTTCTTTTTTTATTATTTGTTTAATTTATTATCCATAAAATAATTTCATAAGTCTGTCTTAGACAAACTCATTCCAATTTGAAAGTAAATTTCCTGATCTTATCAATATTGATAATTTTTTGTTTCGCTTATATGGCATCCCTACATAAATAAGGCATCAACTTCTGATTTTGAGCTCTCCAATCACAGCTCTCTAGGCCGTCCCGTCTCCCGCGGTAATTTGGTGAGATGTGTAACAAAGAAAAATGTATTCATGCGTTCTCCACTGACTAACTGCTCCGTGTCCACGGGCAAGAAATCCCTATGGACCAACTGGTAGTACAACCTTGGTAGTACCACGGGCAAGTCATGTCGTGGAGTTAGCTCCTGGGGTTTTTTTGAATAAGAGCATATTGTAATATAGATAAATTGTAGTTTATACTGCCATTATTGTAGTTTAAACTGGCAATGCCCAGACTGAATTTTGATTTTTTTAGCTTTATTTTTAATGGACTTAGGGCTGCCTCATGCTACACTGAAAAAAAAAATTATGGTAAAAATACCTTTATTTGCAAATATAGTTCCAATGAAACTTTATGGCGGATCGGAATACAACGCTTTAAGCGTGCTTGCGCAGGTACAGTCATATGCCCCTCGCTCCACTGCATCCCGTTACACCTAAAACTGGTTACTGCGACGCGACTTGTGCCTATGTTCACATCCGCCATAAACTTTGACTGGAACTGTATATATGTTAAATCACTAAACATATTTTTTGTTTACAAGTTATGTCAGAAATGGCAGAAATTATAGGTTAAGGCAATGTTAGTAAAAACTGATATGAAATAATTTTTGTAATACCTATATATGTATGTAGATTTTAAACTCAGTCCATAGATATAGACATAGATAAAATTAGTGAATGGATAAATAACTAAATCAGCCGTCTTTTTTCGATTTATAAATGTCCCATAGACTTTTGGGAACAAAATATTGCATATGATTCCTTAAAAATGCGATATAGAAATTTCAATTATTTGTTTTTTTGTGATTCTTGTACTATGTGTGTATTGTATATAATTGTCGGCATTTATGTAGTACATTACAATAATCAAGGATTTTTTTGCGACAGCCTGTTAAAAGTTAAATGTAAATATAAGGAGATTTTTTCATAAGTTTACAAATTTTTGTCAGACATTAAGTAGCAGGCTCCGTTTAAATATTCCTCCATTAAAATATTTTCTCTGAAAGAATGTTTGATATGCAGTGTGCTTAAAATATAAATATTAAGACGAAAAAGGAGCGATGGGAAGAAGAGCCGTCACGCAATTCGTTAAGACCATTTCTTCTAACATAGATACGGTTCTTGTTTTCTCTCAAAAATATGGTTCAAGATAACAAACATATTAGATTCTTATTAAAAAAAAAAAATGTGGATTTATAGTTGTTAATTGTTCAAAATGATTGGAAACACCAGATTTAACGACATAGTAACAATTCTATAGCTATAGAATTGAAATTCTGTGCCATGGATAGGTAATTTGAAAAGCAGATGTGACTACAACCAAAGAGAATGTAGATTTCTATCAACCAATTGACACTGACAACCGTAATGACTAGCAGCGCCATCTACTTTCAGCACAAACAATTAAACTTGGAAAGCTTCCAATTGTAGAGTCTTTAGCTATGAGTATGCATACAAAATGTGATGTACTTATGCAACAATCATTCTACATAATCGTCATTGTGTGTAACGGGTATAAATCATAGAAATAGAATAGTGTAGGCAAGTCAGTCCGAAATGCGGGCCTCAACAGAAAGAGACAGATAATAAGAGATCCTTGATTTATACTATGGTACAGTTATTTTCCATCTCTTTTTCTCCAATGGCCAACCGTTACATACAGGGCTTTATGGAGCTTGCCTTCTCTAGTTATATCTCTATGGTATAAATAGTCCACTACGCGTGTGGATACCAGCGCTCATAACTCGTGCCGCTTATTAACGAAATATAATTTTGTATATTACTTGAAGTGAATAATGAATGCATTTTAAATTAGCAGGCTATTGTTTTTGTAAAGGCAGATCTTAGTACAATTTGGCATAACGAAAATAGTTCGAGATATTTAAACTCTGTCAAAAAAGTTATAAAAATCCAAATGCTCATGCAAATATATGTATTTGTATAGTTTTTAGTTAAAATATCTGTATTACTGATGTTACTATAGTAAGAAAATGTTTTTTATTGTGTTCACTTCTATCACTAAGTGCGAGGGAGTTAACTTCCAAAATGTGGGTCTCGACTTTCATAATTATATTAGAAATACCTACTACAATATTTTTAGCAATTTCATCAGATATTGATAAGATCATCATGTCTCTATAATTTATTATAAGACTGTACTTTGTTAATAAAGATATCTGCCAATTGTCTATGGTCGTATTAATACCGCTTGAGGTTGCGCTAGCCGGTCACTGCCTTGTACCAACGGCGATGGGTTTTCTCATTATTTTATTGATGCAGGTCCAAAACCGAAACCAAGCTGGTAATAGATTCATCTCATCTTTAACTAAGTTTGTAATTAAATAACATAGATAAATGCTATTTGTACCGATTTTAAGTCTTGAATTGCATTGTGACACAGTAACGTAACTTTGGACGTAAATAAATTATGTAAGGCCACAGACATAATAAAAACTCTAGACTCTTTGGAACTGAACAGCAGATGAAACACTTCAATGGCGGCCGCGTAAGTATGCGTGAGTGGAACTTCGCAGCAAGTTGAGTTGATCAAGTTGACGCGTGCACATAGCCAGCTGACTTACTAGGGGTGCGTCGACAGTTAATTTGCGATGCTACGTCCGGGTATTCGCAGGTTCGTGTATAACGCATATAGAAAGTGTAAACTAATTTAATTACACAGTTAATTATTTAACTTTAAACTTTAGTATGTGTAAATACGTCCGTTACTTTAAGATAATACCATACCATCAGCCCATTAATGCCCCACGGTACGGGATTTGGAGTTTGATCCACCACTCTGCTCCAGTGCGGGTTGGTAGATTTTAACCGGGACCGACGGTTTAACGTGCTTTCCGAGGCAAAGTCAGTGATAGTTATGTACACAAGTCAGAAAACCTCATTGGTACATGCCCTGGGATTCGAACCACGGCCTTCTAAACAAAAAGCGGACTCGCTACCACTCAGTTATCACGACATCCCGTTAATTATAGCAATTTGATAAGTTTTTGCATGCTGGTTATATGAAACAATGTTCATTTTGCAGAATATTTTTTAACTATATTTCACGGCGTAGGTAGCACAAGAAGGTAGAATCGCTTTCTCAGACTTGTACAGTCATGAAATGCCATAATTTTAGGCTGCGCTCGCGTTGCCGTTTGAGCGAACGGAGTGCATCTACCTTTAAGTCACCTACAACTAGTACCTACTTCACTTCATTAGCCCATTTTTTTTACCCCACTGCAGGGGCTTAGGCCTCACCCACGGCGAAGGGGCTTGGAGCTTAAATCCACCACGCTGCTCCACTGCGGGTTGGGGATTGTAACGACCGCCATCTATTGATAGCGCCCGGGACCGACTGCTTAACGTGCCCTCCGAAGCACGGTACTAGTACCTACCTAGTATAGTTATTATGTAGGTAGCTATAAATCGAAATTAAAAGGCACAGAATAAATAATAGTGGGCTCTATAGTGCAGTAAATACATTTGGCAGCAGTATTTGGTTTTAATAGAGTCGGAAATGTAACTTCACAGTATCGAAACTATCAAACGCAATTTTGCGGGAGTGAAGGCTCGCGCGCAGGGACCTCGCGGACTGAACTGCCAAAGATACACCAGCTAACTAGAAGAAGAGTGGTTAGACGGTAAGCGCAGAAGAGTACTTCTATACAATTCGTACGTACATGGTTATTATAGAACTTTGAAAGATACCAGAGTTGCTATAGGCGCTACCGACAACGGGAGCCGATCTGTTCGTCCAAATATCCAGCAAATTAAAACAAACCAACACCAACAAATTGATTTATTTTTCACACACAACTCACAGAATTTCTGACAGAAAACATGTGACTGATATTCCATTTTAACATTTAATATAATGTATTTTAATCGAAGAAATAAAGAATCTTATTTTAATCGTATATTTTTTATTAGATGTTTTACAATTTACAATAAGATATGCCTAGTTCGGCTATCCACTTTAAATATAAATGACAAATTATATATAATAATATACCTACTTATATAATATAGTTGCAGCATATACAGGCTGATACCATAAAGTAATATTTGCTACCGAGGATCGTATTACGGCTATTGTATATAAAATAAAACAATAGTAAAAATAAAGACTATTTATGGTTAATTTATAATGTGGTTGATAAGGCCAGTAATAGATGCTTTACTGTTGCAATGTTTTTTATCGATAAATGATTCAACCGTTTCGACTAGCCCGCACAAACGACAGACAAAAAGTAGCTTGTCATTTTTCCTTTCACATAGAAGAAGTAACGAAACACGCCCGCCCCGCTTCCCACTAGAGTTACAGCACGATGTTGACAGGGCGACCGTTCATACACCCCGCTAGTAGTGTATGCCATCACCGGCTTCATCGCGTAAACACTGAATCCTGCAGTGAAATGTTGTAAAAATACGTCCAAAAACAGAAAACAATGTTGATTGGTGTAACTTTTCATGTTATGAAATTGTGTGGAGACGCTTCCCCCCGCAAACGCGTCTCGCACCCCCGCGGAATGCAACGCAACGGCACCACTACTGCATCACTTAGTCTGTATGCAAAGTAAGTTGAAATTATATTCATCTTCGCGATAAATAGGCGACACAAGTGGGAAGAAGCGGTGCGGTGGGGCAGAGGACGCTTTCCGGCCATCACTACCGCGAGCGGCGGGAGAGCGAACGAAAGAAGGTTTAGTTAATTTAAAAAAAAAGTATTAAAATGTCACAGAAGTTTACGTGTGTCTAATAGAATTGATATATATGCGAAGCTACGAAAAAAAAGATATCTCTTCGTAGCTACGTCATGTCGACATCCCTACACGTGTACCTCGCGCTAAATAAACTTAAACCGGCGTTAGTACCGAAGTTTACTTACTCGGGGCGCGCGCTTCAAGTATTTTGCTGTATGACTTAGTAAATCCATTTAAATCCGTATAAGAATCAAGTTATATTGCTTTGAAGTGAGTTTTTCCAATCAAGTTAAATTATAGGCCCCAAGTTATAACTAATATAAATAAGTGTGGATATTATAAATAAATATTATATATATATTAAGAAGCATATTACAGGCAAATAAACTAAAATTGATATCCTAAAATATCTATATGGTAAATTGATTTAAATTCCATGATAGCTTAAAGTTTAAACCTATTTGATTTTTTTACATGGCAAAACTCTCTATTATTATATACATTACAAGAGTTCAACTGCACACAGTTTAAATAATAGCTTAAATTTAAAAAAAAATGCCATTGTACATGGCCTAACCTATCTTGTGAACCCCTCATTCTTTTCCCAAACGAAATATTGTTCATATACATGGTTCATATACTATAACATATATTAATAAATATCACTAAATAGGGTTGGCACCCTAAATTCGGTCCAGGCTATTTATAATTAAAATAACATCCCATCTGTATGTCCCTATGTATGCTTAAATCTTTAAAACTACGCAACGGATTTGGATACGGGTTTTTTTAATAGATAGAGTGATTCAAGAGGAAGGTTTATATGTATAGAAGAATGAGGGGTTCACAAGATAGGTCAGGCTCTTGGACTATCAAGTCATTCTAAAAACAATGCATAATGTGAAATGGTGGAATCGTTTAAAAAGTAAAAAAAATCGAAAAATCAACATCAATAGGGATTTAAATTTTTTACATCTGCAGGACATTTTACAAGCACTTTACGGGGCTTTGCTTCATTCATATTTAATTTAATTTAAATTATCTATATAAATTTGTAAAATGCCATACATTATAATTTTTATAATTTACAATATATATAACAGTCCGCATCACTTAAATAGCCTCACCCCATGGTTTTGTAATTTTCATATTTACGTTTATAAATATTATAAATATTTAGCATAATTTGGATTACTCGTGCAGCGTCTATTACAAAACACGCACGAACCTGCACAAGCCTACGCACGACGCACCGCGCACCATATCGACACACCACTATGCTTTCCACATGAATAGCCTCAGTCCATTTTAAACAGTCGTCGCATTTGTTTGTTTTGATTTCTCGGCATCCATTTAATAAACTTGCGTTGTATATTGCATATATATTATTTGTGCAGTGTTATTATTATTAATTTTGAACATGGGTCGTGGTCGCAGATTAACTGATATTGAAATAGAAAAAGTAACATTTTATAAGGATCAAAAATTATCTAATCGCGAAATTGCAAAAAGAATAGGTCGTAGCCCTAAAATTATTAATGACTATCTGAAAAATAAAGAAAATTATGGGAAAAATTATAAAGGTCGAATTAAACTGGCCACTTCATCACGTGAGCGCCGACTTATTTTACGTGCAGCATCTAATTCTTCAAAGACAGTGCGACAAATAGCGAATGAGGTGAATACTAGTGCTTCACTGTCTACAGTTCGCCGTATAATAAACTCATCGTCATACCTCAAGCGGAGGAAAATCAAAAGAAAACCTCATTTGCGCGATCATCATCAAAACGCCCGATTATCATTTGCTAGATTACATATGTGCTGGACGAATCAGTGGTATAATGTGGTTTTCAGTGATGAAAAAAAATTCAATTTAGATGGTCCAGATGGGTATTCACATTATTTTCATGATTTGAGAAAAGAAGAGAAATTTTTATCTCGTCGTCATTCGAAAGGTGGTTCAGTAATGGTGTGGGGTGCGATTTCGTGTTATGGTATCATTAATATCTCTGTTATTAAAGGAAAAATAACTTCAAAAGTGTATATAAATCTACTGGAAAAGAAGGTAAAAGAGATTCGAAAAATTATTAAAAAAAAAACATTGGATTTTTCAACAAGATAATGCCCCTTCACATACGTCACATGAAACCAAAACTTGGTTTCAACAAAACAAAATTCAAGTTTTAGATTGGCCATCAAACTCTCCGGACTTGAATATAATAGAAAACGTTTGGGGCTATCTATCTCGCCAATTATTTGCCGATGGACGTCATTTTAGTAGCAGCGCAGATCTATTACAAGAAATACACAACACTTGGAATAATTTAGACCTAAATTATATTCACTCATTGTATGAATCCATTCCTAATCGAATTTTTGACGTAATTAAGAGTAATGGAAAGTACACAAAATATTAAAAATAAATTAACATCATATTTTCCTGTGTTTTATTTTACTGAGGCTATTCAAGTGACTCGCCCTATTTGTTACTTCAGTGTACATTTTTTATTATTTATTATTAAATGTCTAGTTTTTGTAATAAACGTGTAATAGCAAGCATTTAAAGTTTAATCATAAAAACTAATTGGCAGTTGCTCCTATAGAACTGGATGTGCAACTGATTTTGGGGTCGAGGCTATTCAAGTGACTCGCCCTATTTGTTACTTCAGTGTACATTTTTTATTATTTATTATTAAATGTCTAGTTTTTGTAATAAACGTGTAATAGCAAGCATTTAAAGTTTAATCATAAAAACTAATTGGCAGTTGCTCCTATAGAACTGGATGTGCAACTGATTTTGGGGTCGAGGCTATTCAAGTGACTCGCCCTATTTGTTACTTCAGTGTACATTTTTTATTATTTATTATTAAATGTCTAGTTTTTGTAATAAACGTGTAATAGCAAGCATTTAAAGTTTAATCATAAAAACTAATTGGCAGTTGCTCCTATAGAACTGGATGTGCAACTGATTTTGGGGTCGAGGCTATTCAAGTGACTCGCCCTATTTGTTACTTCAGTGTACATTTTTTATTATTTATTATTAAATGTCTAGTTTTTGTAATAAACGTGTAATAGCAAGCATTTAAAGTTTAATCATAAAAACTAATTGGCAGTTGCTCCTATAGAACTGGATGTGCAACTGATTTTGGGGTCGAGGCTATTCAAGTGACTCGCCCTATTTGTTACTTCAGTGTACATTTTTTATTATTTATTATTAAATGTCTAGTTTTTGTAATAAACGTGTAATAGCAAGCATTTAAAGTTTAATCATAAAAACTAATTGGCAGTTGCTCCTATAGAACTGGATGTGCAACTGATTTTGGGGTCGAGGCTATTCAAGTGACTCGCCCTATTTGTTACTTCAGTGTACATTTTTTATTATTTATTATTAAATGTCTAGTTTTTGTAATAAACGTGTAATAGCAAGCATTTAAAGTTTAATCATAAAAACTAATTGGCAGTTGCTCCTATAGAACTGGATGTGCAACTGATTTTGGGGTCGAGGCTATTCAAGTGACTCGCCCTATTTGTTACTTCAGTGTACATTTTTTATTATTTATTATTAAATGTCTAGTTTTTGTAATAAACGTGTAATAGCAAGCATTTAAAGTTTAATCATAAAAACTAATTGGCAGTTGCTCCTATAGAACTGGATGTGCAACTGATTTTGGGGTCGAGGCTATTCAAGTGACTCGCCCTATTTGTTACTTCAGTGTACATTTTTTATTATTTATTATTAAATGTCTAGTTTTTGTAATAAACGTGTAATAGCAAGCATTTAAAGTTTAATCATAAAAACTAATTGGCAGTTGCTCCTATAGAACTGGATGTGCAACTGATTTTGGGGTCGAGGCTATTCAAGTGACTCGCCCTATTTGTTACTTCAGTGTACATTTTTTATTATTTATTATTAAATGTCTAGTTTTTGTAATAAACGTGTAATAGCAAGCATTTAAAGTTTAATCATAAAAACTAATTGGCAGTTGCTCCTATAGAACTGGATGTGCAACTGATTTTGGGGTCGAGGCTATTCAAGTGACTCGCCCTATTTGTTACTTCAGTGTACATTTTTTATTATTTATTATTAAATGTCTAGTTTTTGTAATAAACGTGTAATAGCAAGCATTTAAAGTTTAATCATAAAAACTAATTGGCAGTTGCTCCTATAGAACTGGATGTGCAACTGATTTTGGGGTCGAGGCTATTCAAGTGACTCGCCCTATTTGTTACTTCAGTGTACATTTTTTATTATTTATTATTAAATGTCTAGTTTTTGTAATAAACGTGTAATAGCAAGCATTTAAAGTTTAATCATAAAAACTAATTGGCAGTTGCTCCTATAGAACTGGATGTGCAACTGATTTTGGGGTCGAGGCTATTCAAGTGACTCGCCCTATTTGTTACTTCAGTGTACATTTTTTATTATTTATTATTAAATGTCTAGTTTTTGTAATAAACGTGTAATAGCAAGCATTTAAAGTTTAATCATAAAAACTAATTGGCAGTTGCTCCTATAGAACTGGATGTGCAACTGATTTTGGGGTCGAGGCTATTCAAGTGACTCGCCCTATTTGTTACTTCAGTGTACATTTTTTATTATTTATTATTAAATGTCTAGTTTTTGTAATAAACGTGTAATAGCAAGCATTTAAAGTTTAATCATAAAAACTAATTGGCAGTTGCTCCTATAGAACTGGATGTGCAACTGATTTTGGGGTCGAGGCTATTCAAGTGACTCGCCCTATTTGTTACTTCAGTGTACATTTTTTATTATTTATTATTAAATGTCTAGTTTTTGTAATAAACGTGTAATAGCAAGCATTTAAAGTTTAATCATAAAAACTAATTGGCAGTTGCTCCTATAGAACTGGATGTGCAACTGATTTTGGGGTCGAGGCTATTCAAGTGACTCGCCCTATTTGTTACTTCAGTGTACATTTTTTATTATTTATTATTAAATGTCTAGTTTTTGTAATAAACGTGTAATAGCAAGCATTTAAAGTTTAATCATAAAAACTAATTGGCAGTTGCTCCTATAGAACTGGATGTGCAACTGATTTTGGGGTCGAGGCTATTCAAGTGACTCGCCCTATTTGTTACTTCAGTGTACATTTTTTATTATTTATTATTAAATGTCTAGTTTTTGTAATAAACGTGTAATAGCAAGCATTTAAAGTTTAATCATAAAAACTAATTGGCAGTTGCTCCTATAGAACTGGATGTGCAACTGATTTTGGGGTCGAGGCTATTCAAGTGACTCGCCCTATTTGTTACTTCAGTGTACATTTTTTATTATTTATTATTAAATGTCTAGTTTTTGTAATAAACGTGTAATAGCAAGCATTTAAAGTTTAATCATAAAAACTAATTGGCAGTTGCTCCTATAGAACTGGATGTGCAACTGATTTTGGGGTCGAGGCTATTCAAGTGACTCGCCCTATTTGTTACTTCAGTGTACATTTTTTATTATTTATTATTAAATGTCTAGTTTTTGTAATAAACGTGTAATAGCAAGCATTTAAAGTTTAATCATAAAAACTAATTGGCAGTTGCTCCTATAGAACTGGATGTGCAACTGATTTTGGGGTCGAGGCTATTCAAGTGACTCGCCCTATTTGTTACTTCAGTGTACATTTTTTATTATTTATTATTAAATGTCTAGTTTTTGTAATAAACGTGTAATAGCAAGCATTTAAAGTTTAATCATAAAAACTAATTGGCAGTTGCTCCTATAGAACTGGATGTGCAACTGATTTTGGGGTCGAGGCTATTCAAGTGACTCGCCCTATTTGTTACTTCAGTGTACATTTTTTATTATTTATTATTAAATGTCTAGTTTTTGTAATAAACGTGTAATAGCAAGCATTTAAAGTTTAATCATAAAAACTAATTGGCAGTTGCTCCTATAGAACTGGATGTGCAACTGATTTTGGGGTCGAGGCTATTCAAGTGACTCGCCCTATTTGTTACTTCAGTGTACATTTTTTATTATTTATTATTAAATGTCTAGTTTTTGTAATAAACGTGTAATAGCAAGCATTTAAAGTTTAATCATAAAAACTAATTGGCAGTTGCTCCTATAGAACTGGATGTGCAACTGATTTTGGGGTCGAGGCTATTCAAGTGACTCGCCCTATTTGTTACTTCAGTGTACATTTTTTATTATTTATTATTAAATGTCTAGTTTTTGTAATAAACGTGTAATAGCAAGCATTTAAAGTTTAATCATAAAAACTAATTGGCAGTTGCTCCTATAGAACTGGATGTGCAACTGATTTTGGGGTCGAGGCTATTCAAGTGACTCGCCCTATTTGTTACTTCAGTGTACATTTTTTATTATTTATTATTAAATGTCTAGTTTTTGTAATAAACGTGTAATAGCAAGCATTTAAAGTTTAATCATAAAAACTAATTGGCAGTTGCTCCTATAGAACTGGATGTGCAACTGATTTTGGGGTCGAGGCTATTCAAGTGACTCGCCCTATTTGTTACTTCAGTGTACATTTTTTATTATTTATTATTAAATGTCTAGTTTTTGTAATAAACGTGTAATAGCAAGCATTTAAAGTTTAATCATAAAAACTAATTGGCAGTTGCTCCTATAGAACTGGATGTGCAACTGATTTTGGGGTCGAGGCTATTCAAGTGACTCGCCCTATTTGTTACTTCAGTGTACATTTTTTATTATTTATTATTAAATGTCTAGTTTTTGTAATAAACGTGTAATAGCAAGCATTTAAAGTTTAATCATAAAAACTAATTGGCAGTTGCTCCTATAGAACTGGATGTGCAACTGATTTTGGGGTCGAGGCTATTCAAGTGACTCGCCCTATTTGTTACTTCAGTGTACATTTTTTATTATTTATTATTAAATGTCTAGTTTTTGTAATAAACGTGTAATAGCAAGCATTTAAAGTTTAATCATAAAAACTAATTGGCAGTTGCTCCTATAGAACTGGATGTGCAACTGATTTTGGGGTCGAGGCTATTCAAGTGACTCGCCCTATTTGTTACTTCAGTGTACATTTTTTATTATTTATTATTAAATGTCTAGTTTTTGTAATAAACGTGTAATAGCAAGCATTTAAAGTTTAATCATAAAAACTAATTGGCAGTTGCTCCTATAGAACTGGATGTGCAACTGATTTTGGGGTCGAGGCTATTCAAGTGACTCGCCCTATTTGTTACTTCAGTGTACATTTTTTATTATTTATTATTAAATGTCTAGTTTTTGTAATAAACGTGTAATAGCAAGCATTTAAAGTTTAATCATAAAAACTAATTGGCAGTTACTCCTATACAACTGGATGTGCAACTGATTTTGGGGTCGAGGCTATTCAAGTGACGCGGACTGTATAATACAGTAACTGATGGGATGGGCCATATTTATAGATGATACAGTGTCGTCTAACAGATAAGAAAATAAAATTTAAATAAGTGTAATAAATTAATGAAGTGTGGATTTTAATTTTTTATCATTGAAAATGGTTATCAGATCCTTTTCTTGTGAGACCTATAGGCTAAATCTTCGAGGATAACGGAGGGATTGGGATCCTAAGGGTTTCAAAAGTTGCAAAATTTATCGGGACACCTACACCCGTTAAAATTTTGAAAACTGACAAAATGTCTGAAAAATTGGGATTTTTGGGTATCGTTATTTACAAAAAAAAATAATATTTTCGAAAATACTTGAGTCAGCTATTATTAGCTAAAAACGCATCTGAGGATCTAAACTTTCTAACGAATAGTGAAAATATTTCGGAAATCGGTTGATACTTGCTGCCTGTATGTGGGCCCTGATAATTGACAAATTTCAAAAAAACTTGTGCGAGTATTTATGGATATGGGCGTGGTATATGTGGCACATGGCAATGTATAATTGCTGAGTTGTATCAAATGTCAGTGTCACTCTTCTCTATGGTCCGCTTTGCCTTCCATGTCGAAAATAAATTTAAAAAAAAACTCTATGGTCAATGTGATGCAGTATGATCAAAAGTTAACTCGTTGCACACTATATGTGACTTTTTATTTTTTCTAAAACTTCTAAACTCATTTTCAATGCCTTCGATGATTTCAAGAACTGCAAAATTCGATTTATTATATTTAATATTTATTAATGGGCTTGGGCCAACTTTTTAACATATAATTTTTATATTTTTTCTGAAAATGTACTGATCATACCTTATTCTCAAAAAAAAAAGTCTGCATTACAATTTTTTTTTTCTAAAGTTAGATTAATAAAATAACCCTGTGGCGCCATCTAGACATTCGTTTGCTTTATCTAAGACTAAATAAGATCATTATATTTATTTTTATTGATTCATGAGGATTACAATTTTTTTTAAATATTTTTACTGTATAAATCATCGGAATAAGCTCAACTGGCCATATGACATCACAGGGACAAATTCAACGTCAGATTAATTTTCATATCTGGCAAATTTATAAAAGGAAAAAATAGATATTTTAACCTATTCGCTACTCATTAACCATATTTGGTCAAATTGAAAGTCACGACCCATTTAATTAACAGTGACAATTGATTGAGAATGATTGATGACTAGTTAAAAGGTTAAAAAGTTATAGAACTTTATTGTAATTAATTTTAATAACCGTCCGTGTTGCTTTAAAATTTTGATCCGAGTTTGTCGACACTCTATCATCTCATTAAAATGGTCCATTATCAAAATCGATTTTCATTTTTGAATAGTAGTAGACGAAACGTAAACGGTATCGCTCAATAGTTCCTTTAAAACCTAACAAACACGACATCACATCAATATCGAAGCCTCCATCGTTTTAAAAACTGAATGCAGTTGAAACTTTTGCTCTTTAGCCAAGGTATGAAAACACAAATGACCTTATTTCTATATCATAGGTAACATTTTAATTTATATTTTAACTTAGAACAATTACTATACAATTAGTAATATCAAGTTTTCTTCTTTTCTAGTAGATACCTATCTCTTGCAAGTTAAATATTTTACGTAGGAGAGACCACAAAGCTATTTCTTAAATTTACAATTAACTCCCCTACTTATTTTTACAGTCAGATTTTATCTTTGCATTATATATTAAAATTCCAATAGATATTTTTGTGGCTTTTAATTAAATTCTAGTTATGAACAAAGGATAAGTATTTTAAAGACATGAATAATTATGACAAAGAAATTTATAGACTAGAAATTTATGCAGCGGAAAATATAGTACAGGATGTCCCATAAATATATACAAATATTATAAAGATATATTTAATTTTTTGTTTGTTATAGATAAACTCAAAAACTACTTAACTGATTTTAAAAATTCTTGCACCTATAGAAAGCTACATTATCAGCGAGTAAAATGGGGTATATTTAACACCCCTGGAAACTAGCTTCCCGCCGCGGGTATGCTCGCTTGGACTACACCGTTGAACCTTGACCGTTATAATTCTTTGCATATAGTTTATAAGCTGAAGAATGACATAGACTACTTTTTATCCCAGAAAAAGGGATCTTAGTACAATTGTGTAGTCCACGCGAGCGGAGCGCCGGACGGAAAGATAATAGCACAATATAAATTACTATTATTGAGATATTAGGACTTTTTAAATGATTTTTAAGGTTGTTTTTTTAAGTTATTTATATTTGTACTTTTTATTTAGAAACATCTTTCATTAGCCTATTATATCCCACTGCAAGGGCTTACGCCTCCCCCAGGATGACGGGGCTTGGAGCTTAGTCCACCACGCTGCTAAAGTGTGGGTTGATGGATTTTAACTACTGCCATCTGTTGATAGCAACTGGAACCGACAGCTTAACGTGCTCTCCGAGGCACGGAGTCACTGCTAGTTTTGTACTTAAGTCGGAAAAAACTCATTGGTACACGCCTGGATTCGAACCAAGGCCGCACGGCATTCTAAACCAAAAATAGGTGCGCTGCGCTCGGGCTATCACGACACAATTTTGAATATTATAAGTAATATAATCAAAAATATATAATTGAACATAATAATTTTAAAACTTGAGTAGAGGTTTTATCTTATACGTTATATTTTTTTAAATAAACGCATAAGCATGGAAAAAATTTGTAGAATTTTTTACTCTACCCAATGTCCGAATTTTAAAACCATACAATGGTGAGAAAAAAACGCACTATGTCGTATTCGGAAAATTAAAATGATTCTCTTTTATTTAGTACTAGCGACCGCCCCCGGTTTCGCCCGTGTGGACTATATTTTTATATTTCTGCTTATAGAAAAAGATATGCTACAGGGCCATCTGGTGGCAAGTTACAATAAAGTGGATAACGCGAAAATCTTTTCTGTGCTCGAATACTTATTTACACCAATTTTTGGATAAAAAATGGTTATTGTGGATTATCCCTAAGAGATAGACATATACCATCGCGGACTTTTTTGTAGACCTTTTTAAGGTGTACACTACTGTAGTACATTCACGTAGGTTTCAGCCAGCGTTTGCAATGTAAGCAAAAAAAAATGTGTTTATTTACGACATCACATTAGAAATCTTTAAAATTATCAGTGTTTCTCTACTATATTATGCATGTTATATACATATAAACCTTCCTCTTGAATAACTCTATCTGTTTAAAGAAACCGGCATCAAAATCCGTTGTGTAGTTTAAAAGATCTAAGCATATGTATGGACAGACAGACAGTGGGAAGCGACTTTGTTTTATACTATGTAGTGATATATGTTATATATAGAGATGGTAATAATGGTTTAAAATTGACAACTTTAAGCAGGTAGCATAAAAAATATGTCTCATTGAATAAATATTAATATATGGCACAAAAAATTGCATATTCTTTTAATATAAAAATGCAATCTTTTGAAGCAATCAACACTTTTACAAATGCTCAAGTCAGCTTTTTGTGTAACGGACGACGCAGCTAAAAAGTGTAAAGTTATCACGAACAAAAAAATATTAAGTTTTAATTTATTTTCTTAATGTTTCGTGTATTTTTTAAAAATTAAAAAATGATACTAATGTATTGAATTTATTACAGAAATATGATTTACTCAGCTACTAACACACACAACGTATCTACCTACCCCCCGAACTTAAAAGCTTTTAACGAAATATGCTTTTTAATATAAACGTTACAAATGCTTTTTTTTACAAGCATGTTTTATTATTAGCTTTTAGTTGAAGCGTACATCTCTAGTTACATAGAGAAAGTACTTAAGAATGTTTTCCTAAAAAAAACGCGAAAGTAATGATTTTAGGTGAACTTCAAAAAGTCATAGTATCTCCAAAAGTAATTTAAGTTTTTACTATGGCCATGTTTTGGTATTTTAGTAGGCTGTGACGCAAGCTATTAATCCTATAAATGTGATTCACTATTTATGGGACATCTGTACAATTGAAAATACAAAAGTGTAGTTTAGGTAACGACCGCAGAATTACATTCTTATATTTTGTCTGTAAGAGTACATTGCAGATAGTTTCATCTCGTCGTGTTTCAAGAAAGATCACCCATTTTTTATAATAACAATTTTAAGTATACAGGATGAGGGTTTAATGACCAGCCAAATTTTAATATAATGATCTTTGGTAGAAAACCGATAGCCATCTTGTTTCCTTTTAATATTGTTCTATAGAAAAATATTGAGATATGACTACACAAACCTTTCCCGAAAAAACCAATAACTCTAGTCACCATTCATGCCTGCCGCCCCATTCCGTTTCAAGGCCTCGGGCGCGTAAACGTACACTATAGCGTTAAGAAGGCAACTAAACTTTTTACACAATGAGGTCTATTGGTGATACCTAACATCTAGAAAAATTTTGGCCGGTTCCTAAAATCTCACCTTGTATTTTTAGTTAGCGTCAAATGGAGAGCATCTTTCTAAATTGGGTTACCAACAATAATATTTCACTAAGATACCATATAAAAAGATACATACCCATCTTAAGGGAAAAATATGACACAGGGTGTTATAACCAAATTCATAAAAGTAGCGAAACGCGCCCGCCCCGCTTCTCACTAGAACCACAGAATGTTATCGAAAAAGCTTGAAACCGTTCATTCACTCCGCTAGTAGTGTATGCCAACACCAGTCGTTAGTCGGCAAATGTCCATTAGCAAGCAACTATATTTTTCATCGCAAAAACGCCGAATTATGCAGTGAAAAGTTGTAAGAACACGTCCAAAAAAAAAAAAAAAAAACAATGTTATGTGGTGTAACTTTTCGTGTGGAAATATGAAATAGTGTAGACGCTTTCCCGCACAAACGCGTCTCACACACCCGCTGAATGGAACGCTTCGTTTCCTACAGTGAATTTCTTATCGTGTCTCTAGTGAGGGGCGGCGGGCAAGAGGGGCAGCTTTGCTATCTCTATGACCAAAATAAACTTTATTTTCTCTACGACTGTTGCGATGGTATAACGTTACATTTAGACTTGTTTACTTGTAAGTTTTTGTTATTATGAAGTATTTAAATCCATAGACATTTGATTTGAGTAGTTTTAACAGATTTGCAATCTTAATTTTTTTAATTATTAAAATGCAGTTTCTAATACCTAACATTGACCAAATTTTCATATAACCGCAATTGAAACATCCTGTATCACCTCAGATCATAGTTTTTGTAATAGCGGTATTTTATTACAGAAGAACTACTGGATAAGGTATAATTAATTTGCTATGACTAATAAGTTTTTTAGAACAGTAATGAGTGATCTTTTCCAATATACTGACGTCATAGCGGACAATGGATACTAAGTTCCATGTCAAAAATAGGTTGTCTACGAAAGCTTTCCGTCTAAAATTGGTCCAAGTATTTTATAGTTAACTCTTAGGTTTTACTCGCTGTCTGTTTCTTCACTTTCAGAAGTGGAGACAGGCTCACATTTCACAAACGTGAAAGACACTTGAGCCTCTTCTTCTTCCTCTTCTTCTTCTGTCGCCTTCTGTAAATGGAGAATATTTAATAAATCACTACATATCATAAAATAAAGTCCTTCACCGCGTCTGTCTGTCTGTCTGAACGCGATAAACTTAAAAACTACCGAACGGATTGGCATATTATTGATACCAATAATGGACAGAATGATTCAAGAGGAAGGTTTACGTGTACAATTTCTTAATGTTTTGTAGAAATTTGTCGCATTTGACGATTATTGTTGAAAAAGTCCGTTCCGCCCGGGGCTTCGCCCGTGTGGACTACACAGTAGTACTGGGACCGCTAAAGGGAGGATGTAACGCTCTAGAACATTGTATGGCTTTCTAGAATGTTCTGAAACATAACTACCTAAGAAATCTAAATCGGTTCAGCCGTTTCAGAAATTAGCTGTAAGAGACAGACAGACAAAACTCCTTTTTATGTCTGCAAAGTTTCGTTGAAATTGGTTCAGCCATTTTGGAAATCGACACAAACGGACAAACTGTAGCCTATGTCCTTCATCGAGGTCCAATCTATTCGCTGTACCAAATTTCATTAAAATTAGTTCAGCGGTTTAGGCGTGAAAGCGTAACAGACAGACAGAGTTACTTTTGAATTTATAATATTAGTAAGGACTGACTGATATGATTTCAAACATGATTTTATTTACTTAAATTTGGTTACATAAATAGTGATTTTGCACACATTTCTTTTTAAATTATAATGCAGAGTGGGGTTTTAGATGTAAGTTCTATATGTTAATACATATATTTATGCAGATTAAAACTAAACAATGCAATCTACAAAAACCATGTACATAAGTTATTACTTAATATTCGTGGAGAAGTTGACTTACCACTTCTTCTTCCTTCTGCACAGGCTGTCTCGTCTGCCTCAGAACCCTTTTAGGCTTCCTTCCACTTTTCCTTTTACTTTTCTTCTCTGCTTTCTGACTCTTCATCGATACATCATCACCCATCACGGTCTTCACCATCTGTGAGATCCTCTTAAGATGCTGCTGCTCATGCCGTTGCAAATGATTATTCAAGTATTTCTGAGTCTTGAATTTCTTACCGCACTGTGGGCAACCGTGCACCCATTCAGTTTCGATGTGTACCGAGTTGTTGTGTCGTCTTAGATAGTGCTCATGAGCGAACTCTTTATCGCATTTCTCACACCTCCATTTCGGTTTACCGATAGGATGGACTATTTTCTTGTGCTTTTTTAAGCGTAGCTGCGAGTGGAAAAACTTGTCGCATAACTCGCATTGCACTTTAGAATCTGGCGATGAATGGACTTGCATGTGCTCTTTAAGGTACTGATCGTTTTTGAATTCCTTCAAACACTCTGGGCAGGAGACTTTCGACTCTAAAGGCGGGTGGATGTTCAAGACATGCCTTCTCAAATGATGCCGACTCTTGAACTGCATGGGACAAAATACGCAAGTGTGTTTTTCCACTTGGGTGTGTTGAAATTTTATATGCTGGTTCAAATTCAGTAGACTCTTGTAGTTCTTTTGGCAAATCTGGCATTTGTATTGATCTTCGGTGATAGGGTGGCAAGCGTCAATGTGATGTTTCAATTTGTATGGTACGTCAAATAGCTTGCCACATTCTTCACATTTTATTTCTGGCAAAGTGTTGGGGTGGATCCTTTTAACGTGCATCATTAGAGCACGTTCGGTTCTGAATTCTTGTAAACAGAATTCACAGTAACACCTCATAGTGTCCGAGTAGTGTTTATTCATTTTATGCATGTATAGATAATGTTTATTTTTGAAGGTTTTGTCACATTCCGTACACACTACCGCAGAGTTGACGGATGAGTGTACTCTAGTTGTGTGTAAATATAGATTTTGGTAATTCTTGAACTCTTTATTGCAGCTTTGACAGATGTATCTTTTCTCACGTTTCGGGAATAGTAACGGTTTGTAAGTGGCCAGCACTGACTCGTACATCTCTCGCTGTTCTTCGGTTAAACTCGTGCTGGCAACGCTCACGTATTCGTGAGACCTTTGGCTTTCCCTTGACATTTTTGTCTGCAAAATGTTATTTTAACTCAATTTGTATACATTAAAACTCCTGGTTTGTAAATTATTGCAAGAAAAATATATATTTTATGAGATAAAACTCATAAATACAATGTTATTTATTTTAATTACATATAAAAAATTTCTTTTTTTTCATTATCACCATTGGAAATAGACGAGGTGCTGAGAATATTTTCATTTACATAATGAGTGAAAACCCATTTTCACTTTGAAGTGAGTTTAACAACACACCTAATATATAAAAATGCAATTTCCTTAATGTTAATTTCCTTAATATTTTTTTAAAATGTACCTATCTTAAAAATTCTGAAAGTTGGTTTTGTACTCTTGCCCCACAGCTCCCCAATTAATATGTTTAGGGTGGTAAGTACTTTTAGAAAACCCATTCCCAAAAGTCAATTTGTATTTTCATATTCTGTTACCTACCTCTTTAAAGAGTTTTGTTTGTTACCTCTTATTTTATGATTTCACTAATATTTTCTAAAAATAATATTTATCAGTACTGCACTAAAACACTTGTTGACAATACATGGGTCATTTCAAAATCCATAGTAAGTATTCTTCTATTATATATATAGAAAAATTACTTATATTGTGTCATGTTTGTATAAACTCTTTAAGATACTCTACGATGAGAAATGAGAGAATATAGAAAAATAAAAGGAAGTATCAACATTTCATCGATTTAGCGCCATGATATGACAATATTCCATTATAAAATACCTATTGTTAAATAATTTCGAGCCAGGTGCAAATAAAATTAATTAATAATATTTCAGTTTTAGTAAAGTTTTACCTCATTTACGTGTAGAATGCGGACTATACAAATATCGTCACAGTTTGTACAAAATACGTAGGTAGCCCATTTTCTGTTTTTATAGCCCGGGGGCTAACGCGATCGTAGGTGGTGCATTTTTAAAACACGTTTTTAACGCTTATAAGCGTTTAATACCTATAAATAACAAACTATAATAGATAAATACACTAACTGCTACTTTATTTGAATGGAATTTTTATAATTTTTTTGGTGAAATAGATAATTTTTACTAATAAATCGAAGATGCCAATTTGACATTTCATAAAATTATATTTGATTATATTTATTCAGTGTGGCATGTTAACAAAAAAAAACACGAAAATTCAGATTTGTATTTTGTATAGTACTAATTAAATTACGGTTTTTTTTAAGAAAAAGAAAGATAACATAGTTACAGCATTAATTATTTTTTCATTTTAAGTTTTTTAAGAAAAAAAGTGTATTGAAAATGGTAATTTATTTATAAATTTTTAAGCTTATACTAAATACTCCTAGATGGCGCAACCAAAAAGTTTAATTGTTTCATTAATTTCTAATAGATGGCGTATGTTAGAATTTTAGCAAAATAGCGGGGATTTAATTTAATTTATCTAGTTAGCAACAGTTAGCAAAATGTTACGTTACATGCTGCTGGTTATGGCTCTGACTACCTATTTTATAAAGTGAAAATTCTTTCGTACGCAATTAAAAATTACGCAGATTCGGATCCGTTATCATAGGATAAACGCATTGTGATCTAAAGTGTTTACTTGCTCAAATAGACTCGGTTGCGTAGTTTGTTACGTTATATTTTTATTTTGTTTCGTAACCTAATTACGAAATGCGTGAAATAGTTCATTTACAGGTTGGACAATGCGGTAACCAAATAGGATCTAAGGTAAAAAAATATATCTCACTAAATGTTATGTCTGGCATATCGAGGTCAAATTAATCTATTTATGTATGACGTGTCATAATTTTGTAATGTTATTATTGTGTATCCTATAATAAATTAAAATTAAATTTATATAATAATATTGATAATCGATTTCGCATTTTGTCCAAAATAGTTAATTGAAAAAATAATATTTTATAACATTACCCGCCAATTTTTAAATCGATTTAAAAAAAAACCGGCCAAGAGTGAGTCGGACTCGCACGGCAAGGGTTCCACCATCGTACAATATATATAAAAAAACACATTTTGTGTCTGGAGGCCCCATTTTAATTTTTAAGTTTTTTTATTTTTATTATTTTCATATACCATACATTTTTTTTAAAATTATTTTTTATTATACCATAGTACTACACACTCCATACAATTTTATGTGTAAGCAATGATCTCAGTGCAGTGAGATCATGATCTCACATCTTCCAAAAATGTCGAATAAAAAAGTTTCTTGCTTGCGGACCCCTTTAATTTTAAACTTTGTTTTATTTTTATTATTTGTTGTCATAACGGCTACAGTATTACACACTATGAAAATTTCAAGTGTCTAACTATTACCGTTCAGACGATACAGTTTGTGACGTACAGACGGATAACATCATCATCATCATCATCAGCCCATTTTTACCCCACTGCAGGGACTTCTTAGGCCTCCCCCAGGGTGAGGAGGAGGGCTTGGAGCTTAAGTCCACCACGCTGCTCCACTGCGGGTTGGGAACTGTAACGACCGCCATCTATTGACAGCGTCCGGGACCGACTGCTTAACGTGCCCTCCGAAGCACTGTGTCAGTGATATTGTGTACTTAAGTCAGAAAAACTCATTGGTACACGCCCGGATTCGAACCATGGCCCTATGGGGCCATATAAATTTGAGACAGGTTCGTTGCGCTCTGGGCTATCACGACACTCGGATAACACCAAATTCCAATTTTTCTATTTTTTTTTTACGATTTTGAGTCTAATTTCATTCTCAATCGTTTGTGCCCTTTATGAACTGAGCAAACTGTTTTGAATATTGGATTGGAAATATATTTAACATTGATTTAATTTATGGATTAGTAAGTGAACATTAATGCATTATTTCACTGTAAATCATCGTTTAATAAAGAGCACACCAACCGCAACCCAAAGTCGTACTCGGTCATGATTTTGTATGACATATTGCTTTTTGAACATTAGAAGACACTGGTAAAAACTAATATTATTTATAAATAGTTAATTTTTAATAAAACAGTTAAATTAGTAATAAGTTTTGGGGTAGATTAATGTAAATTACTCCTCCCTGTAATTTTTTTTTCGTGCCAAATAAATGTTTCTCATTTTATTTATTTATTGTTACAAAGTAAACTTACAGCTATAGGTAAATAGTTTGAAAAATTTATAATCGAACAAAATTACATTCTGATAAGCCAATGGCAAGTTTAGTTATGTACCTTGTACATATGATTTCGCGCGTCTCGCCACTATTGGAGAACATTGGAAATGAACATCAAAAATAAAAAAATAAGCATTTTTGGCAAGCAATTTTATAAAATTTTCCGAAAAAAGTTATGGACCAATTTTCAAAAATTTGGTACTATAGTTCGCCTCAAACTTTATGGCGGGTCAGAATATAACGTTATAAGCGTGCTTGCGCAGGTACAGTCATATACCCCTCGCTCCACTGCGTCCCGCTACACCTAAAACTGGTTACTGCGACGCGACTTGTGCTTATGTTCACATCCGTCATAAAGTTTGATTGGAACTGTACCTTTATAACTTTGTGAAATATAGCTGAATCTCTCTCTCCGGGGTAACGGATCCGATAATCATTCAATGAAAAGGGCCAAAAAACCCAGCCCACAATTCTCGACCGATTCTAAAATTTCTTTTTCCAAACGGTAGACAATCTATTTGCCTCGAGAGCTTTTTCATTTTTTCGATATGTGCTTTCGTTTTTAATGTAATCAAGTTTTCCTCCGAAAAATCGGGACGTCCTTTTTTCACCATCTTTGATTTTCCGAAAAAAGTTACGGACCGTTTAAAAAAAAAATTGATATCATACGATGTCTTACATGCCCCTGCTGCATCTTTTGACACTACTGCCTTTCGTCTACCATCGTTCGGAAATACAGCCGAATTACACTCCCCCACGAAAACAAACTGGTAAAGATTTTCAAATTTTATAACAATAATAATAATAAATGTATGTCTGTAAGGGTCGATTTAGGGGTACGTGTATGTGTGTTAAGCATGCGTGTGAAATTGTTGTGTTATTTTTTATTTTCTATTTAAAGTGTCGCTTGAAGGCAGTTGATCCGATCTTGGAAATAATTATATATATACACTTCGACGGCATAAAAGTACGACTTGACTAGAAGCCCTCTTCTGCGTTTGCCGTCTAACCACTCATACTCTAGCTGCTGGTGCACAATGGCGGATTTCAGTCCGCGAATACCCCACGCGCTGGCCTTTAACTCGCGAAATTGCGGTTGACATTTTCGAAACTGTGAAGTGACATTTCTGACTCTATTAAAACCAAACGCTGCTGTCAAATTTATTTACTCTATATAGGACTAACTTGCTTTCATATTTGTTTACGATTCAATCCAAGACTGAATGTTTAGCGTAATACGTGATGGTTTCTAGTTTTTTTTTTAATAATCTCGATAAGTTATATTATGATCATATAGGTTTTTATGTTAACTCAATAATCCTAGTTCATAGCTTACTGCTATATATTAAAAATACTTATGTAAGAATGGGGCATATTAAGCCTGTCTTCCGCGCCGCGATAAACACATAGTTACGTTAGCATGCGCAACTCCTCTCGACGTACCATAACTTCCCCGACCGATGAAGCTCGCGCTCACCAGAAGTCAGTCGACCCCATGTTGACCCTATGGCCCTAGCGGAACAATATAGGTCACATGTCGTGTCGCTTCGTCCACAATTCTAAATTGGTACCCTATTCTGTAATTCTGTATACGCCCTGAACTTGTGATTATTGCTTGATATTGGTACGGGCTATTGCTCCAGAATTCTTGATATATAAGATGTACAAAAACACAAATTTAGTTGTAATTATACTTTATTATGAAACAAAATCACAAATTGTTACAATCACAATTTTACATAAATCACAAATTCCACTTTTAACGCAGTTGCAGTTCGCACTTAGACGCACCGTGTAGCGCCAGCCTTATATAAGCCGCCGAAATCCCCACCCCGCAGCTTCTGAAACTTCTGTCGTTGAACATTCGATATTCAAAATTATATTCACAATTTACCGTGAGAATATTTTTAGACGCCAGGCCTCATCTCTGACTGCGCTGCTGCCTTAAAAATGAATTTTTCAAGCGCGCAAATCCCTTTGACAAATACGGGCTCTAAAATTGAATTATCATTTGTAATTTATATTAATGTCAGAATTTCTTGATATTTCTGTATTCCGTCGATGTATTTGAATAGCCGGGTGATCTTTCGAGTACTTACTATAACACATCGTCGTGATTCTTTACAAAGACGTCTCAATATCATTTAGTCTTATTTCTAAATGCTTTTCAAACTTATTAGTAAAGGTCTTTCTATTACTTGAAATTCATAAAACAATGTATCATAGACAAATATTTACCTTGTTTGTAGGCATATTTCTCACTAAATTATAATAATAATACCTGGAACTTTCCACACAGCAGCGCCATCTAGTCTCAAACTAAGCAAAGCTTTTATTATGGGTACCAGACAACTAATATACATACTTTAATATTCTTTATAATATGTATCTACTTACTTATATAGATATTTTTTTACACCCAGACACGGAACAAATAGACATGTTCATGCACACAAATATATGTTCCGGGCGGAAATCGAACCCACGACCCTTTGGTCCGCAGTTAGAAGACCACTGTAATCAGACAATAATATTCTAAAATCGGACGATCAAGTTTCGCTCGGTACTTTTTTTAGCCACACCTAGCGTTCATCAGATTCCATTATTCCAACGTTTGTACAGTAATACGCATGGATCTTTTCCGCTGTGAAGTTATTTACAGAAAGCGTCGCAGTAGCATAAAATAGATATAAAAGAGAGGTCGGATAGTTCGCGTGAGCGGCGTCCGCCTCCCACTACTAGCCCTCGCTGCGCGCGCGGTTGTACCTGCGCATTGAGTCCTTCGCAGGCAACTCAGAGCAGCAAAGATTCCTTCGTATTACTGTACTATGTTTTTTATAGAGTAGTTTTTTTTTTGGAAAGTACTTATATAAATATGAACTGGTTATTTTTTAACTTACGAGTTTACTGTATAGCGCCGCGCCACTAATATATTAAATAATTAGATAAAAAAATAATATTCTTTTTTGTTTAAAATTACGTTTTTCAAGAAACGCTACTATCACTACATAGTATATAACAAAGTCGCTAGTAAAACCACGCAACGGATTTGGACGCGGGTTTTTTTAATAGAGTGATTCAAGAGGAAGGTTTATATGTATATAACACGCATAATATAGTAGAGAAATACTGATCATTTTAGAGGTTACCAATGTGAAATACACACATATTTTTGCGCTTAGGTACATTGCAAACGCTGGCTAATAAAGTATATTTGTTCTGTGCACTGGCTGAACCCTACGAGATAGATCGAAATAATGTAACTACAGTATTGTATACCTTAAAAAGGTCTACAAAAAATCCGCGATGCTTTGAGTTAGGGATAACCCACAAGAACCATTTTTTATCTTTTATTTTTTACGAGAAATAATGGCATAATTACGAGAGGATTTTAAGCAATACATAGGATAGGAGGGCGGGGGAGAGTAAATGGCTGGAAGGGAGGAGGGGTGGTGGAGGTAATGGGAACGTTTATAGTGCACCCGGGCGGAGCCGGGTACGACCGCTAGTAATATATAAACTTAAAAAGCAAAACCTTATCTGAATACATCATTTAAATCGTCAGAGCCGTTTCCGAGGTACGTGAAATCACTAAGTACATATTAATAAAAATAATAACGTACACTTCACAACAACGTCTAGGCCCCTAACTAAGCATTAGCTTGTGTTTTAGGTACCAAGCGAAGACACCACATACATATAACAACCAAGACCAGGTACCAGTATCAATATTCATCATATAAACACTGACCCGAATTGGGATTCGAACCCGGGACCTTCAGCTTCGTAGGCAGACTAGGTAGGGTCGCTGCCCACTAGACCGGTCATATTATTATAATTAACACTTTTATTTTGACGTCGGGGTTTAAAAAAAGTCCCTCCGCTGCGTCTGTCTGTCTCTCTGAACGCGATAAACTCAAAAACTACCGAACAGATTTTCATACGGTTGTCACCAATGAACGGAGTGATCCAATAGAAAAGTTTATGTGTATAATTCATTAATGGTTTGGGTAAATTGGTTAAAGCATGACGATAATTGTTGAAGACGTCGGAAAAAACCTAGCAGACTGGAAATGCTGCCTAATCCCTTTGAGATATAGCAAAACAATGTATAGGGGAATTGTTCCCTTTTTATAGTACTAAAGAAAAGTCGGCGATGGCATATAATAATAATATGTAATACCTAGGATATCCCACTCAGCGCCATCTAGTCCCAAACGAAGCAAAGCTAGTATTATGGGTACCAGACAACTGATATACATACTTTAATATCTTTTTTTTTTAATAATATATACATATACAGATATATTACACCCAGAAACGGAACAAATAGACATGTTCATGCACACAAATATTTGTCCCGGGTGTGAATCGAACCTGCGGCCATTAGCTCTGTAGTTAGGGTCTCTAACCACTCGGCCAAACGGTCATCATTATGTATACCTTTTAGGGATAGCTTGCTATATTTATTTTCATGTGGAATGCTATTTACACGTGTACGATATAATCTTTATTAAATTAAGGACATCACTTACTTTAAACATTTCATGCATATCATAATTGCCTTTTACACTATACTATAATTTTTATTAAATTAATATTTTACGAGTTGTCGCGAAATTAAAACTAACACGCAACAAAATAAATTCAAGCGGTCCCACACGGGTGCGACACGGGTAATGTGATTAGGCAGAAGTTATCAGTGTTGTATACAAAGAAATAATTTAGTTTGTTTTTACGTATATATTCTTTACTTTTTCAAATATTTGCAGAATTGGAAATATAATACAATAAAATACTCCAAGTAAGATGGACATATGTTACTTTTAAATATAATTAAATCTAATACCGCGCTCGACGAAACAAGCTGATAGGACACTGTGACAGAAAAAAAAACTGTAGGCATATGCTCTGCTACCAGTGCCGGGACGGGTCGCTAGTTATAGTATAAGATGTGGTACCTATCGTAGAAGATTAAAGGGTTTTCTAAACTTGATAGGGATTAAAAATGAAAAAGAAACCATAGACATTAACTGTGTGAGGTGTCGTGATAGCCCGAGCGCAGAAAACCTGTTTCAAGTTTAGAAGGCCAGCCGTGCGGCCGTGGTTCGAATCCGGGCGTGTAGTTACCATCACTAACTCCGTGCCTCGGAGAGCACGTTAAGCCGTCGGTCCCGGATGCCAACAGCAGATGGCAGTCGTTAAAATCCACCAACCCGCACTGGAGCAGCGTGGTGGATTAAGTTCCGAACCTCCTCACCCTGGGGGGAGCCCTAAGCCCCTGCACTGGTGCATAATGGGCTGGCGGAATGGAACGGAGACATTAACTAGTTTTCTTTTTCCAGTTCTGGGAAATTATATCCGATGAACACGGCATCGATGCGACCGGGTCGTACCATGGAGACAGTGATCTGCAGCTCGACAAGATCCAAGTATACTACAACGAGGCCAATGATGGTAAGCTTTTAGACCATATTGGTTTTCAACCCGCGGCCCTTCTCTGTTGCGGTCCTAAACTAGTTCTAACCTTATACTATTATTATAAATGTAGGTACAATTCCAATTAAACTTTATTGCGAATCCGAACATAGGTACAAGTCGCGTCGCAGTAGCCACTAACCAGTTTTAGGTGTAGCGGGACGCAGTTGAGCGATGGATGTATAACTGTACCTGTGCAGGCCCGCTTATAGCGTTGTATTCCGATCCGCCATAAAGTTTGAGGCGAACTATCACTACTTGTTTATGTATAAAGCTTTCTTCGTGGAAAAAAAGGTCAGCAAAGAATATATAGAATTCTGGAAAATGTTCCAAGATAATAAATTTGAAAACTATAAATTATTTTGCTTTTTTGATTTTTAGTCATTATGGTTCAACATATAATTATAAGGCTTCATATTAAAAAATGAAATAGGTACGCAAAAAATAAATATCGAAACCGTCTCTCTAATTACCACGCGGAAAATTAAAAAAAAAAAAATCATTTTTTTGTAGTAAATAAGTACATTTTTTTGTTGAGTTCTCCGCACTTGCGGCTCTCTGAAAAATTAAATATTTTTCATTTATAATGGACTGATGGAAAAAAATATATATATAAAATCATCACAACTTGAACTCTACAGCGGAAACACCATATCAGCCCATTATGCCCAACTGCAGGAACTTGGGCCTACCCTAAGAATGAGGGTGTTTGGAGCTCAATCATGGATTTTAATGACTGCTATTTGGTGACGACAATCGGGACCGACGGCTTAAGGTGCTCTCCGAGGCAAGGAGTCAGTGATAGACTCATTGGTATGCAGTTTCTGGGATTCGAACCATGACCTTCTTAAACAAGAAATGGGTTCATCACGACCCACTTCAAAGTAATTTGAATAAAAAAATAGGTTTAGAAACTAGGTCTCAATATAAACCGATCTAGAAGTTGTGCCTGTGGGGAAAATCCAGATACTTACGGTATCCTTGGGCTCTCTTGCATAAAAAACGCTGGCATTATGGTCTCACCACATTATAAAGGACGCACTATCTTCTATACAGATACCTTCCTGTCTTGAGTCTCCAAGTATTTTCCAGAGTGATAGCAAGAGACCCGATGGCGTAACCATGGTTCTATACAAAAGTGGTAGAGCTCTTGTTTGGGATGTAACTGTAACTTAACATGGATACTTTGTGTCAAAGTCATATAAAAAAAAAAAACACCAAAAAAACTGGAGCAGCTGGTAAGACAGTGGTTCGTAGAAAAATAGCCAAGCACGTAGAACTTTTAAATCGTTACCATTTCATTCCTTTCGCCGTCGAAACGATGGGTCCCTGGTCCAAGGATGCCAAATTACTTGCTAACGATTTGGGGGTCGCGCTGCGTCTGTTGACAGGTGATCCTTTGAGCAAGGAATACCTTGTTCAGAGGATCTGTGTCGAAATGCAGCGTGGCAACGCGGCAAGTATCCTTGGCACCCTGTACCCGTCGTCGTCTCTTTAAAATTTACTTGCATTACCATTATATTTAGATAGTATTTTAAATTTGTGTGTATATTTAGTTTTTTAATTAGATTTTAATTTATAGTTTTTTAAAATTTTTTTTTTAAATTAATCAATATTTCTTACTAGTTAATTATAACTTTATATATGTTAAATAAAATTTTCATTGACTAGTTTAAAATTAACACCCTACTACGAAAAAAAAGGATCAGTCAAGACCCGCGCGTAGGTATCAATTTGAAACTAATAGAAAAACGCTTTTTTCAAATCGGTCTACAATTAACGAAATAATCGCATTACAAACATGCAAGAAAAGGTGTCGTATTAAGCTCCAATCTCCTTAATTCCGTGAGGAGGCCTAAGCTCCTGCAGTGAGGCATTAATGGGTTGATGGTACGGTATGGTCGGATGTAGAACATCCTCTCTTTTGAAGTCTGTTGAAAATCACTCTTAAGCAGTCAACCATTTAACTTTATACTACATACAAGAGCGACCCAAAGGTAACAGAAGTATTTCATTAATTTTTAGGACGCCGCTATGTACCTCGTGCGGTGCTCATAGACTTGGAGCCCGGGACCATGGACGCGACGCGCGCCGGTCCTTGCGGAGGCCTGTTCCGACCCGACAACTTTGTTTTCGGACAAAGCGGCGCTGGTAAGCATGGGTTTCATTCATAAAGCTTATGACAGTTTAAGTGGAGCGCCCTCTGCAGGCATAGTTAAATAAATTTTGTATGAAACACGATTACCAATCTCAGCGGGGGTGAAGTATGAAGTGTGCGGTTGGGTGCGACGAAACAAGACAGTTGTCACGAAATGTCACGTTTTAAGTCAAAAATCGGGTGACGGTTTTTTTTTAAATGTAATCGTACGTGTTAGCACAGTCAAACTTGCTCTTACTTTTAGTTGATAAAACCGCGTAGAGATCCTCCCAATCGTTTTAGAGACACATATCTATTATAGCGCCCCTGGTGGCGCATAACTACACCACTTAGGTATTTAATTATCTACTCATAGGTGATACCTATTTAATGTAAAAAACCGTATCAAAATGAGTCATCTCATTTATTCTCATTGACCTCATCTACTGCAGCGCCCCCTGGTGATTAATAGCTATAAACCTATCTAAATACATAATTTCATCCAAATCGTTGGATCCATTTCCGAGATAGCCGAAATATATGTAACTTTGTCTTGTAGAGTTATATTCAAGATTAAGTTATATAAAGGGAGGTGCTTATTATGGGACGCAACTTGCGTCAGCACTTTCGTTCCCTCCCACCTCAACTCAACTACGCGTGTGGCCGGGGCGGCCGCTGCTGAGTCCATGGCCCGTCTGAAACACAATCTTGGCACAATCTATATCTTCGTTCCTTTTGCTGTGGAGACGGCTGTTGGAGCCTCGAGGCCAGAAATTTAATGAGAAACATCGGTCGCCGACTCAAGGAGAGTGGGTGTGGCAACCGCTCTGGTTCCTCTCTGGTGCAGAGGCTCGCCATAGCGATCCTACTCGGTAATGTCACGAGCGTTATTGGAACCTTTGCGTCGGGTTCGCCAGGGTCTGGTTATTTTTAGCTTTTTAAATTATATATATAGACTTTATATTTGTAACTTATAATATACAACTTGATTCTAACAAGTTCACACAGGCTTCCCTTCCAGTTCGTCTCGGTGGTCTGGGAGTGAGAAAAACTTTAGATTCAGCAATCCCTGCATATATTAGTTCCTTGAGTGTCACTAAACCTTTATGCAACGCTTTACTTTCAAGAACTTCTCTCTCTATTTCTCATTTCCATAGAGAACTAGAGGGTTTAACTCTCTGGAAATCCGCTTCTTCAGCTGATTATCCTCTTTCTCCATGTACTCAAAAGGCCTGGGACCTACCTATAGTGAAAAATATATTTAACACACTTCCAAGATCATCAATCACTGTTGAAGCGCGTCTCCTGGCTTCATGTGAAAGTGAGTCCGGTGCCTGGCTGCGAGCTATTCCCTCTCCTAATTTGGGCTCGTTGCTTGACCCGGCCTCCTTACGCATCGCCGTCTCTTTGAGATTAGGTCTCAATATTTACCGATCTCACCGTTGTGCTTGTGGGGAAAATGCAGATACTTATAGTCTCCATGGGCTCTCCTGCATAAAAAATGCTGGTCGCTTTTCCAGGCATTATCGTCTCAACAACATTGTAAAAGACGCTCTATCCTCTGCACAGATACCTTCCTGTCTTGAGCCTCAAGGTATCTTTCGGGGTGACGGCAAGAGACCCGATGGTTCCATACAAAAGTGGTAAAGCTCTTGTTTGGGATGTAACTTGCGTAGATACATTGTGTCAAAGTTACATAAAAAATACATCTAAAAAAACTGGAGCAGCTGCTGAGACAGCAGCTCGCAGAAAAACAGCTAAGCACATGGAACTTTTAAATCGTTACCATTTCATCCCTTTTGCTGTCGAGACGATGGGTCCCTGGTCCAAGGATACCAAATCATTTGCCCACGATTTGGGTGTCGCGCTGTGTCTGTTGACAGGGGATCCTTTGAGCAAGGAGTACTTTGTTCAGAGGATCAGTGTCGCAATACAGCGCGGCAACGCGGCAAGCATCCTTGGTACCCTGAACCCATCGTCTCTTTAAAATTTTGTCATTTATCATAATTTACATAGTATTTTTTAATTTGTAAATACTTTTAGTTTTACTTTTTATATAATTTAGTTATAGATATATACTATATACTTATTACACTAAGGATTAAGCTTTAAACCCCCTCATCCTGACGGGCGGCCTGAGCCCCTGCAATGCGCTGATGGTATGGTACGTTGTGGTAAGTTATACTGGGCCGGCGACGGATGTATTCGATATTGGTACATCCATATGGTTTTATTTAACCTTCTTTGTGCTGGGATATACAATGCATTTCATCTAATACTTTCTCAAACGAATACATTATATGCTTCAAGAAACTTTATAATAAATAAATAATATTTGGGCCATCCCACACAGCGCCATCTAGTCCCAAAGTAAGCATGTGATTTGAAAATTGAAATGAAAAAATGAAATCAACTTTGAAAATGATTTTTATGTTTATAGTAATTTTTAATCGTTGAGATAGATGAGTTCAATAATTTAAAGATGCCTGATGCTTTACTTGTCAAGCACGTCATATATACCAAGGTTCTAACGTTAAAGTGCCTTCCAGAAAATTCCCATCAAATAAAATCAATCGTCGCTTGTTTATCACTGAATCCCGTGTAACAAAACTAGTGATGAAGTATTGATAACAGACATGCATTGAGTATGTGCGCAATGCGCACTATATTAGATACTAACTTTCCGCCCGCGACTCCGCTCGCGTGGACTAAACAGTCGTACCGGGACTCCTTTTTCCGGCATCAAAAGTAGCCAATGTCACTCTTTAGCTTATAAAGTATATCTACGCAAAAAGTTATAACGGTCCCGGTACAACTGCGTGGTCCACGCGAGCGGAGCCGCGGGCAGAAAGGTAGTTTGAAAATAATATATAGCCCATGTTACTCGCTAATAATGTAGCTTTCTATAGGTGCAAGAATTTTTAAAATCAGGTAAGTAGTTTTTGAGTTCATCCGTAACATACAAAAATTTCGAATTTTTACTCTTTATGTTAGTATAGGACATATAGTAAATTAATTTGACAGCAGCGTTTGGTTTTGAGGTTTTAATAGTCATAAATGTCACTTCACAGTATCTAAAATGTCAAACGCAATTTTGCGGGGGTGAAGACCGGCGCGCGGGACCTCGCGCACTGAAACTCGCCATCTTGCACCAGCTAGATAAAGTACCTATGAAGAAGAGGGCTTCTAGACACTTCGTATTTTTGTGGTATTGAAGTATATATAAATGCACTGCGCTTCAAATACTATAAACGTCTTCGACATCACCTCCTCCGTATAAGACAACACGTGGTGATGGGTTATCATTTATTTTATGGTGTATATGATTCCAGGTAACAACTGGGCGAAAGGACACTACACTGAAGGGGCGGAACTGATCGAGTCGATTATGGACGTCGTTAGAAAAGAAGCTGAACCCTGCGACTGTCTCCAGGGTGAATATTTAACAAGGGCACACGGTTGCGCCTACAGAGCCATAAAGTAGGTTAGAGTTGCCATGTAGGCGGTTACGCTGCCCCCCTCAAGTATGCAGTATATTGCACACTTAAAACAGATCTCACAACCTAAACTTTGAAATACGATATCAAATCATACCAAAAATTTAAGAGAAAAGGAATTTTTAATAATATTTGTTTTGTAGTTATTTTTGGGACACGTGTCTCTGAACCTACCGTCACATGGCACCTCTTAACTTCGCTTCTCTGTGGTTGCGCCCAACTAGCAAAAATTTTATAATAATAATATCTGGGACATACCACATAGCGCCATCTAGTGCCAAAGTAAGTAAGTATTATGCTTGTATTATGAGATATTAGACAACTGATATACATATTTAAATATTTTTTATAATATATGCATATATACTTTTTACACCCAGACACGAAACAAATAGACATGTTCATGCACACAAATATTTGTCCCAGGCGGAAATCGAACCCGCGACCCTTGGCTTCGCAAATAGGGTCTCTAACCACACGGCTAATCGTTAGTAATGTTCACACAAGCGAAAAAGGGCCATATCATTCAACTTCAATTCGTATACAAGTCGTATTAAAGTTGTCATTATAACAAATCAGTTACATAGAGCGTGTAGAGCTTAACCAAACTATACAAAAAGTTTCAAGATGGCGAAAACTAACGGTTACCGAGAAAAACATGTAAAATAATTTTTTTATCATTTATCTTATTTGTTTAAACTTTTTGTTTAGTTTGGTAAGCTCGACACGCTTTATAAGTTAGGACTACGTACAACCGAACACCAGGTATAACTAAAAGGTCAAGCCCTAATCATAAGACAATTTTGTTGGTCGGGCGTGTCCCTGGAGTCATGGATTACCTTCATCCTTTCCCCAACCATTCTTTCTTTTAGGGAGGACAGTATTTAACGACCTTTCCCCTATCACATTTTCACCTCGTTGTTCTTTATAAGTTCTCTGAAGTAGGAGGCCTCAGACAAAAAATGCTACACATAGGTAACCATGGGAACGAAGGAGCTGTAGACTCGATTGCGGTAAAGACTCACGCACACGTCTTCCGCCACGCTTGAATACGTCGAAGAGTTACAGTTACAATCAAAATTTATGGAGGATCCGAAAGTAGGCACGAGTCGCGTCGAAATAAACAGTTTTAGGTGTAGCGAGGCGCAGTGGAGCGAGGGATGTATGACTGTACCTGCACAAGGACGCTTATAGTGTTGTATTCAGATCCGCCATAAAGTTTGACGCGATCTGTACTGGGAAAGAAGCTTTCTTATATACTTATACAAAAAAAATGTATAACAAGAAAGTCAGTTTGCTTAGACTATTTTAAAGTCAGTGTATTTATTTTACAAGTTTACTCAAAATACTTATTAATATTTGCTCCAAGGTAACTCACCCCGAGGGGAGGGCTAAGCCCTTGCAGTTGGGCATAATGGGCTGGTGGAATGGTGGAATTAAAATTACATGCAAACATTTCGGCCGTTAGATTATTCGTTTATGTGTACAGATTATAACAAACTCAGTTGCAAATAAGGTGTCAGCGGGGGTGAGGACGTGATAGCCTAGTGATAGCGGCGTGCTTGCTTTTTGTTTAGAAGGTCGTGGTTCGTACCCCAAAACGGGTATGTGCCAATGAGTTTTTCTAACTTAATTACATAATTATCACTGACTCTGTGCCTCGGAGAGCACGATAAGCTATCGGTCCCGGTTGCCGTCACCACATGGCAGTCGTTAAAATCCTAATAATTGATACCCCACTATTAATTGACAATTTTATTGACAAACAATTTTTTTTCGAAAAAAAGTTATGAACCAATTTTAGAAAATTTGGTACTATATGATGCCCCGCGAGCTCCTGCTTCTTTTGACACTACCGCCTTTTGTCTACCTTTATAACTTTCTGAGATATAGCCGAATCTCACACTCCAGAGTAACTGATCTGATAATCATTCAATGAAAAGGGCACCTGCCCAGCCCACAGTTTGGTACCGAATCCAAAAAAAAATTCCAAACGGTAGGAAATCTATCTACCTCGGGAGTTTTTTTTTAATTTTTTCGATATTGGCTTTCGTTTTTAGAAATATTCAAGCTTTTGTCCGAAAAATTGGGAAAATACGTTTTTCTTTTCACCATTTCCAATTTTTCGAAAAAGTTATTGACCGATTTAAAAAAAAATTGTTATCGTACAATGTACTACAAGCCCATGTATCTTTTGATACCACTGGCTTTTGTCTTCACTTCACTTCATCCACCCAATTTTACCCCACTGCAGGGGCTTAGGCTTCCCCAGGGTGAGGGAGGGGGCATGGAGCTTAAATCCACCACGCTGCTCCACTGCAAGTTGGGGATTGTAACGACCGCCAACTATTGATAACGTCCGGGACTGACTGCTTAAGTCAGTTATGTACTTAAGTCAGAAAAACTCATTGGTACACGCCCGGATTCGAACCATAGCCCTATGGCCTTATAAATTTGAGACAGGTTCGTTGCGCTTCGGGCTATTGCGACACATGACGCCTTTTGTCTACCATCATAAATTTTAGAAATATAGCCGAATTACACTCCCCCACGAAAACGATCTGATAAACTTTTTCAATGTTAAAAAAAGAGGTATTTCTTTATAAATACGTTCATTACTTTTTAGATTCGAGTGTCTAGATTTATTATTTACCAGCGAATGAATCATTTTACTCGTTACTATCAATCAATCAATTCGTTCAACCTTCAGCCAGACGCAATGTCTGAAAGGGACAAGTCTCGATACACGAAGGGCATTTAGATAAAGGACAGAGTGTAGGTGATAGTCTGGATTGTGAGTGACGGGAATGAGAGCCAGCCGGTATTCATGCAACCTAAATAATTTTATTAGTTACTAGGACACTTATTTCCTGCTATCGGTTGAAAAGTAACAAAAACTCTTTTTAAATTCCAGGTTTCCAACTGACTCACTCTTTAGGAGGCGGGACAGGTTCGGGACTCGGTACTTTGCTGCTAAGCAAGCTTAGAGAAGAATATCCGGACAGAATTATCAACACCTTCAGCGTCATGCCTTCGCCCAAGGTATTTTGATATTTGCTTGTTTTGTGGGTTAGCCAAGCGGTCAGTCTTTTATACTGGTACTTGAGCCAAGTTGCCTCCTCACAAAATTTGGTTATTATTCGTCTCCATCGCAGGTATCGGATACAGTGGTGGAACCATACAACGCGACTTTGTCAGCCCACCAGCTAGTCGACAGCACCGATGAGACTTTCTGCATAGACAACGAAGCTCTGTACCACATCTGCTTCGCTACACTACGCTTGGCCTCACCCACCTATGGAGACTTAAATCATCTAGTATCGGCAAGTATTTAATCTTATAATTGATTGGTTGGCGGACCGGTTAGAGACCCGAACTGCGGAGCCGAGGGTCGCGGGTTCGATTCTCGCCCGGGACAAATATTTGTGCGCATGAACATGTCTATTTGTTCCGTGTCTGGGTGCAAAAGTATCTATATATGTATATATTATATAAAAAAAAGAATATTTAAGTATTTGTCTAGTACCCCATAATACAAGCATAATACTTGCTTACTTTTGGACTAGATGGCGCTGTGTGGGATGTGCCAGATATTATTACACGCAGTAAAATGATATAATTGACGACCGCTTAGCCTAGTGGGCAGCGACCCTGCCTACGAAGCTGGAGGTCCCGGGTTCGAATCCCAGGTCGGGTCAGAATTTATATGATGAATATTAATACTGACACCGGGTCTTGGTTGTTATATGTATGTGGTGTCTTCGCTTGGTACCCAAAATACAAGCTAATGCTTAGTTTGGGGCCTAGACGTTGTTGTGATAGTATGTGTTATTATTATTTATTATTATTATTATAATTAAATGTCGTGATGGCCGAGTGGTAGCGAGTCCGCTTTTTATTTAGAGGGCCATGGTACATTGATTTTTCTAACTTGTGTACTATTACTGACTGTGCCACGGAGAGCACGTTAAGTCGTCGGTCCCTGTTGATGGTAGTCATTTAATTCCATCAACTCGCACTGAATCAGCGTGGTGGATTAAGCTCCAAGCCCCCTCACCATAACGGAAGGCCTAAGTCCCTGCATTGGGGCAAAGGAGTGGAATGGAAAAAAACCAATAATAATTTATTTATTTTTATTTATTTATTTATTCAGTAAATCATCAGCTTACAAAAATACACAGTAAAATTAGTAAAAAAAGAAAAAAACACAGCTAATAACATATTTAAACCTATATAAATCAGATTGTAAAGAAAAAGAGAAAAAGGAGAAAATATTTTCGACATTCCACAAAGCGCCATCTAGTCCCAAAGTAAGCAAATATTATGCTTGTATTACGGATACTAGGCAACTGATATAGGTATATACTTAAATATTCTTTTTTTTATAATAAATACACATATAGATACTTTTATATCCAGACACGGAACAAATAGACATGTTCATGCACACAAATATTTGTCCCGAGCGGGAATCGAACCCGCGACCCTCCGCTCCGCAGTTAGGGTCGCTAACCACTCGGCCAACAGATCTTGAATAATGACTTTATAGGCGAATTTTTGATAAGGTTACCTTGTAATTTTCGTGAGGATCTCTAATTTGTTTAGAAAAATTTGGTGATAACATAGCTTTCTATAGGTGACCAATTTTTTTTAAATCAGTTAAGAAGTTTTTGTTTATTTGCTACTAGCTACCGCCCCCGGCTTCGCCCGCGTGGACTACATTTTTATATCATTTATGCTAATAGAAAAAGAAATGCTACAGGGCCATCTGGTGGCAAGTAACAATGAAGTGGATAACGCAAAAATCTTTTCTGTGCTCGAATACAATTTTTGGATAAAAAATGGTTATTGTGGATTATCTCTAAGAGATAGCCATATAGGTACCATTACGGACTTTTTTGTAGACCTTTTTAAGGTGTACAATACTATAATACATTATTTTGATCTATCTCGTAGGGTTCAGTCAGCGTTTGCAATAAGCACCAAAAATGTGTTTATTTACGACATCACAATAGAAACCTCTAAAATTATTAGTGTTTCTCTACTATATTATGTATGTTCTATACATATAAACGTTCCTCTTGAATCACTCTATCTATTAAAAAAACCTGCATCCAAATCCGTTGTGTAGTTTTAAAGATCTAAGCATATATGGACAGACAGGTGGGAAGCGACTTTATTTTATACTATGTAAGTGATAAACAAAAATACAAAAAATCAAATCTTGCCTCTTTATAATATTAGTTTAGATGAGTTGATTGTTTTTATTTTTTTTTAAGCAGAAAGATGTAATCTAATTTTGTTTATTATTTTTATTTATTATTATTAGTTTATTGACTAAACTATCGTTAGGATGGCTGATTATGTATAAATAACGTGTAGGTCACCCGCTTTGTGGCATTTGAACCATGACCTTCTAAACAAAAGGCGGGCTTGCCACCACTCGGCTATCACGATGCCATCGACACGACGTGCAACCTAATTCTTCGTATAGAGTAAACAGAATGGAGTCGGTCTGCCGGCATAACCTTGGTGCGTTTGGTAGGTACAACCGTTGAAAGACGTGGCATTGTTTAGTCTACTAAAATATGGTTAGAATGGCTGATTCAAGGATAATATGCTACTATGCACACTAGCTATACGCAAAGTACAAAAACTGACATGATCCGTGCCGCCTCTGGGAATATTTGTACGGCTATATCTACTAAACGCACCAACGAATCATGTTTTCATACTTAGTATCATATTATCCTTAAATCAGCCATCCTAATGATAATTTAGTCGATCCGTTGCCCCCTCTGTGTATATAACTAGCGACTTCCAAGCTAACATTTTATTTCATGTACTCACTACAATCATAGAGTGAAAAAAATTGACAGCATCGTTTGGTTTTAATCATATAAGTACGAATTGACTAGAAGCCCTCGTCTGCGTTTACCGTCTAACCACTCATACTCTAGTTAGCCCGTGTAAAATGGCGAGTTTCAGTGCGCGAGGTCCCCGCGTGCCGGTCTTCACCCCCGCGAAGTCGCGTTAGACATTTTCGATACTGTGAAGTGACATGTATGACTCTATTATAACCATAGAGTAAATTAATTTGACAGAAGCGTTTGGTTTTGATCATGTTTTTGATAGTCATAAATGTCACTTCACAGTATCGAAAATGTCAAACGCGACTTCGCGGGGGTGAAGACCGGCGCGCAGAGATCTCGCGGACTGAAACTCGCCATTTTACACCAACTAGCTAGAGTATGAATGGTTAGACGGTAAACGCAGAAGAGGCTTTTTGGTCAATTCATACTTTTGTGGTGACAGCCACATAGACAAATTTTCAAGTATGATATTCTTATAAGACATGAAAACTACATACATACTTAGATGTTTATGGAGTATTTTGGGCATTTATTGCATTCAAGGGTTCAAACGTTCTAGCGCTTACTAGAAAACTTCGTTCGCTATATTGCTGGAGTTTCCGAATCAAAACTAGTGAAGTAGACGTCATAATATTTCAATACACAAATTTCTTTGCTTGTATTTCCATTTTGAACGCTTTAACCGCAGAGCGTGTAGACAGATTTTGAGTAAATAAGGTGTATAGTTCTTATAAGAGCAATTGGCTTTGAAAGCCGATTGAAATCAACCTGAGCTATTGGACATCGTCTCAGCAGACGAGAATGAGGATATTTTATTAATTCATTTCCATTCCATTCCATCAGCCCATTGTACCCCACTGCAAAGGCTTAGGCCTCCCCCCAGTGTGAGGGGGCTTGGAGCTTAATCCACCACGCTGCTCCAGTGCGACTTGGTTGATTGTAACGACCGCCATCTATTGACAGCAACCGGGACCAACTGCTTAACGGGCTTTCTGAGTGAGTGATAGTTATGTACTTAAGTCAGAAAAACTCATTAGTACACATCCGGATTCGAACCACGGTCCCACGGCCTTACGAATTGGAAACAGGTCCGCTGCGCTCGGGCTAACACGACAAGAATTCTCTAATCTGGTTCTTTCCATTTCGATCAGCTCACGATGTCAGGCGTGACGACGTGCCTGCGCTTCCCTGGCCAGTTGAACGCCGACTTGCGCAAGCTGGCAGTCAACATGGTGCCTTTCCCGAGACTCCATTTCTTCATGCCAGGTGATTATATGAACTACGCCATGATTGTGTCAAAAGTGATTTCGGGTCTAGGATACCTTATTGTGTTTCAAATTTAGTTACGATTTTGTATTTATTCAGCGTTTAGGTTTACATTTTACAGATTCATAGCAACGCAACATGTCGCCATTTTTTTATGTCCTTTATACGTAATAAATAACATTAAAACAAAATTAAGTAATCCAATTAAAGTAAATAAATAAAGCTGTAAGTATTTTGTCTACTAAAACAAGAATAGTCGATGGTATAATAATTTCATAAATAATGATACCATACCATCAGCCCATTAATGTCCCACTCACTGCAAGGGCTTCGGTCTCCCCTCGGGATGAGGAGTCTTGGAGCTTAATCCACCACGCTGCTCCAGTTAGGGTTGGTGGACTTTACGGACGTCTGCTCTTATGTCTGAGGGCCAAGTGTGAGTTTTTTACTATTAACTATGTAGTTTGCGTTTTTTATAATTTGTATGGAAACTCGTACAGCACATCTAGCGGTCGTTTTAGGTAACTACGAGTTTCCATACAAATTACGGAAAACGCAAACTACACAGTTAATAGTAAAAGAACTCGCACTTGGCCCTCAGAACACCGTCCAAAACGGTCAACGGGTAAACAGAGAATTGCATCACAAGTCCACCATTTTTGACCTGCACGTCATTTGCAGCCAAGCCCGGCGAGAGCCAGATCGGGCCCCGGGTGTAAAACATTGCGGGGCCCATCCCACCTTACTTTTTTAAAAAATCAATAAGGCCCCCGTTTCTTAGTCCGGGCCCTGGTACCCTTACACCCCCCCTATCGCCGGCCCTGTTTGCAGCAGACAAACAGAAAAACCCTTCGCCTTACTCACTGTAGGGGCCAGCATGCGTATCTAATGTATGCCCTTTTTTTTTTCACGATTTTAGCTGCTATTCGAAAATGATCAAACAAAATGCGGTGTTCAGATTTGAGTCCAAGTTATAGTTCCAATCAAACTTTATGGCGGATCGGAATACAACGTTTTATGCGTGCTTGCGCAGGTTCAGTCATATACCCCTCGCTCCAATGCGTCCCGCTACACCTAAAACTAGTTACTGCGACGAGACTTGTGCCTATGTTCACATCCGCCTTAAAGGTTGATTGGAACTGTACATGCCCTGGAATTTGAACCACGTTCTTATAAACAAGAATTGTGTGAGTGAACAAATATTTGTCCCGGGCGGGAATCGAACTCGCGACCTTTGGCTCGACCGCAGTTAGAATCTCTAACCATTCAGTCATAACTACTTACGAAACTACGAAAATAAAGATGTTTGATTAATACATTTTCCAACCAGGATTCGCTCCGCTGACCGCCCGCAACAGTCAAGGTTATACGGCGCTATCTGTACCAGAATTGACTAAACAGGTATTTAAATGAAACATATATTATTATCATAGATTAGGTTCTCAACGTTGAAGCTATACCTACGCACACACTAACTATTGAATGCTCGACACACTAGATTTGTGTGTCTTTAGGTGCGTGCACGCAGGCAATTAAAAAGATGGACAGACGATATAAGGAAAATAGGAGATTTTACTTGGGAGAGGAAAGCTAGAAATAGATTAGAATGGAAAGAGCTGGAAGAGGCCTACGTGTCACAGGACACGCTGATAACTAGACCGGTTAATCGATGTACAAGTGCTAAATTTTAATCTGTAACATGTATTTTTAAGTTTAGTTTTAGGCAATAAAGGCTTTATTATTATTACAGGTGCGTGGAGTGGGAAATGTTACTACATAGCTAAAAATTACAAAAATTAAAAATAAACTTTAAAAACATACATTTGACGACCGCTTGGCCTAGTGGGTAGCGACCCTGCCTATGAAGCTGGAGGTCTCGGGTTCGAATCCCAGGTCGGGTCAGTATTTATGAAGAATATCGATACTGGTACCGGGTCTTCGTTGTTATATGTATGTGGTGTCTTCGCTTGGTACCCAGAACACAAGCTGATGCTTAGTTTGGGGCCTAGACGTCGTTGTGATGTATACGTTATTATTATTATACACTAAAAAGTTACACGGAAAAAAAATATAGTGAATGGGACTAGAATTTCTAATTTTATTTGTGACCAGCAAACAGATATATATAATAATATCTGGGACACCCCACACAGCGCCATCTAGTCCCAAAGTAAGCAAGTATTATGCTTGTATCATGGGGTACTAAACAACTGATATATATACCTAAATATTCTTAATACTTAAATATTTGCCCCGGGCGGGGATCGAAGCCGCGACTCTCAGCTCCGCAGTTAAGGTCTTTCCACTCGGCTAACCGGTCAGTCAGATACTGATGCGTACCTACATTACTATAGCAAAATTAGTATTGTTTTAATTAGGAGTTTAGAAGTATTCTTAACTTATTTTTATAGTAAATCTAACAATATTCTGGTAACTCGTATGGAACACGCTTTGTTAAATTAAATCATCGAAAACAAAACATGTAAAAAAAAAACCAATGGATCTCATGCTTTCGCACGAACTTCTTACGACATTGGAAATGAACCTAACGGAATAAAGTAAACACACATATTTTGGATAATACTTTTCAAAATAATTTTTTTTCGCAATAAAAATAACATAACTGTATCTGAATAAGCTTAAAACTTCGAAATATAACATTCTGTACGACATTTCGATCGAACGAACCGAATTAGTACGAAATGTAACACCGACGCATATCCGACTTCCAACTAAGGGCACCCTTAACCACTACTTCCGGTTGTCCGATTCTAACAATTTTAGTCTCAATCGATCCCCCGTCTAATTACCCCGAGCCGTTTTTTTTATTTTTTTCTTATTCGGACCTAGTTCTCGAGATATCGGGCTCCCAAAATGAAAATCGGGGAAAAAAATAGCGATTTTTTTCGTTTTTCGCCGAAATTTTTTTTGTTTTTGAAGTTTTTCCAAATTCTCTTTTGCCATCTTGTAGAGCTCGCCGAACTGCGTCTTTTGACACCACGTTTATCCCGATATCTCGAAAACTCTTTGTGCAATCTGCTTGTCTCACAAAATTCCCAAATGACCCCCTATACTCCAACAAAATGAAAGTCATTTCAAATAACAAAAACCAAGTCTCGCAACTCAGTTCTTTTACCGTAAAAAGTTGTGAGATCCATGTAAATAATACCAAGTCGGTTGATTCATTCAGTCCCTACTTAAGGGACCTTCTGCTTTTTAAGTTGTTACGTAATTAGCTAATCTAACAAAATCTTGTAGTGACCACATTAATATTAAATATCTTTTATGTTTAAATAAAATAGATTGACTTGGCCATCGCATGAAATCACAATATAACTCACAAGCAATACATATTATTGTAATTTGTCGTTAAATATATAAAATTCATGTATATAAGTTTTTTTTTTGTATTAATTACAAATTAAACTGGTTGTATTGTCATCCAATATTTTTTTCCATGTAAAAATTCTTCTTGCTTACCTACACTTCCTAAACTATATGCCGCCCATTTAACGCTCTTTTCTTTAAAATACTTTAAAAAAATATTTTAAATTTTATGTTTATGTTTTAAAAGTCGGTTTTTATTTTATTTTTCCATTTTTAGTTGTAACTAACAGCAATTTATTTGTATTTGCTATGAATAGGGTTTCTAAACGCACCGCTCATACGCGATAGCGCCGTTTAGGAAGAAACTGTCGACAAATTGCATTGTTATCCCCTTAACTCCCAATATTGTTATTAAGTACTAGACGACCGCTTAGCCTAGTGGATAGCGACCCTGTCTACGAAGCTAGAGGTCCCGGGTTCGAATCCCAGGTCGGGTACTATTAATATGATGAATATTGATACTGTTACCGGGTCTTGGTTGTTATATGTGTGTGGTGTCTCCGCAAAAATATTTATATATGTATATATTATAAAGAATATTTAAGCATGTATATCAGTTGTCTAGTAACCCATAACACAAGCATAATATTTGCTTACTTTGGGACTAGATGACGCTGTGTGGGGAGTCCCATGTATTATTATTATTATTATAGTACTGTAGCTTCCATCGTCAGCTTTGCAACATGAGATGATGATTTAAAAAGAAAAAACGTTTATTGACAAAAAATTAAAACAACTACATTGTTACAAAAAAGGCGTCATAGAAACCTTATTAGGTTTTAACATGAAGCCTGAGCCGCTATAAATAACTTAATTTCAACAGTATGTAGGTATATACAATTATTAAATTTTTACATTACACTTCAGAAAAATGCTTTTTCAGCAGGGTTTTAATTTGATTTGGCTTTGGGGAAGCAAAATCACCCACTAGGGTTTTTGGTAGTTGGTTAAGAGTGTCTGGCAACATGAAATCTAATGTTCTTTTACCATATGTGTCATTATAATTCCCTGACGCAAATACATGAATAACTAAAAAATTGAAACACACGTCTTTAAAATTTGACGGTTCTCTCGATTTTCATTACATCATCACATCTTGATTTAGCGACAGGGGAACCACTTCAGGAGTGTACCCTTTCAAACAAAAAAATTATTTTCCAAATCAGCCTTAGGAAGTAGCTGCATATTTGTGCCGTTTGGGGTCGGAGGATGGGGCCGCGGGGGCCTGAGGCGCGTCGGTTTTTCCACGATTTATCAGCGCGCCTGATCAACGCCTCGTGTCATCGGAGGGCTGGCGCTTACCTCGGGCAACGAATAAGTATTGCCATACAGCGTGCTAATGCCGCCAGCCTTTTAGGCATTTTGCCGCACGGCACTAATTTAGATGATATTTTTTATTTGTAGATATTTGGTATTAACTTTTATTTTTAATTAATTTGGGTTTATTAATTTTATGTATTATTTAAATAGTTCACAATTAACGAAGATATCGGTGAACATACTATAAAAAAACATACATACAGAGGAACATAGAGCTTCTTTTTGTTGAAGTCGGTTAAAAATCGGCCCAGCCTCTCCATCCACTCCTCTCTCACATATTGGCATTCGTGTTTTCCGACAAAATTTAATTTATGTTGCCTCCATAGTACGGTGCTAAAAACATTAATAGCTCCATGCATAAAATTATACACATTAAATGAACGTATGTCCAGATGTTCAGCCCCTCAAACATGATGGCCGCGTGTGACCCGAGACACGGCCGCTACCTCACAGTGGCCGCCATATTCCGAGGCCGAATGTCTATGAAGGAGGTCGATTCACAAATGCTGGCCATACAGGATCATAACAGCAGGTAAAACGGTTACAATTCGTTTAATTTTCTTACATACATACATACATACATACATACATACATACATACATATACTCACGCCTGCTTCCCATTGGGGTAGGCAGAGACTACAGATTTCCACTTAGTGCGATCCTGGCATACTTCTTTCGCTTCATCAACACTCATCACTCTTCTCATACGCGCTCTCCGGACACTCCGGATACTCCCGGTACTCTGGACTTGACCCTTTCCTAGTATGTCCCTAATCTGGTTCCTGTAAGTTCGTCTAGGGCGATTTATTTTTCTTCTCAACAATAAAATCGATCTTGGATTCGTTGTTAGAGTTTCACTGTTCAAGCTGTCAAGGTCGTCTTATTAGAGGATTCAAACGTTCTAGCGCTTTACCCGAAACCCCGTCGAAAATATTTATACCGTAGTTTCTGGAACAAAACTAGTGATGGAGAAATGCCAATGATATAACGATTTCATTTACAGTGCATGCGCTCAAATGGTTTGCAGTACACTCAAGTCCTTTAATGAAACAATGGAAAATCAAATTACATATTTAAATGCACGACGCGACGCACCAACATACACTGTGTGTGTACAGTGCGGGCCGATTAATCTCCTTCCTTGGCGCAAAAAAACCTGGTGAAAGGTTCACATCCAGATACCAGCGCCAAATTTTAGTATGTTGTTAAACATGATGTCCTGTCTACAAAAGTGCCGGCAGACAGTCTATCAAGGTCCAGGGTCTCCTGTAATGACCTTGAGAAACTCGAGACCACCGCGTTTTATAATATGCATATAACTACGACAACCGCTTAGTCTAGTGGGTAGCGACCCTGCCTACGAAGCTGGAGGTCCCGGGTTCGAATCCCAGGTCGGGTCAGTATTTATATGATAAATATCGATACTGGTACCGGGTCTTGGTTGTTATATGTATGTGGTGTCTTCGCTTGGTACCCAAAACACAAGCTAATGCTTAGTTTGGGGCCTAGACGTTGTCATGTATACGTTATTATTATTATTAACTATATTATAAATTTGACATGCATTTATGGGGTATTAAATTAAAGGTAATTAAATGGACTATATATCTGTATATAATAGGTTATTGTAAATATTGTAAAAAAAAAAGAACAATTAAAAGGAATAAGAATTAAAAAAAACATATCCGCCGCATTTATTTTTATTCTATTGAAACCATTGGTAATGAAGGAAGTTACATAATCTATAACAAAAGGAAGCCTACACTAAATACCTTTCTGTATTTTTTTTTTTTAATATTGTGCGCGAAATAGAATAACAGTTGGTCGCGCGGGCGAGTACTTGCCTCCTATCGACAGATACCCAGGAACGAACGATTGGTATGCTAATAATAATAACGTATGCATCACAACAACGTCTAGGCCCCAAACTAAGCATTAGCTTGTGTTTTGGGTACCAAGCGAAGACCCGGTACTAGTATCAGTATTCATTATATAAATACTGACTCGACCTGGGATTCGAACCCGGGACCTCCAGCTTCGTAGGAAAGGTTGCTACTCACTAGGCTAAGCGGTCGTCGATGATTGTTGGTATGCCGTTAAGTCACTGTATTGGTAATAATTAAAATTTTAAATAAATGTTTTAGTAAATGATAACATGATTGTTGAAGTGAAACTTCTTATGGCACGGGATGAACCTAAAACGACACGAAAATGCGTCACGCTAAATAAGTAGGGGAGATATAAGGAGCAATCGGCTTTCACACGAGAAGCCGGTTGTTCCCTATATCCCCAATACTAACTGCTGAGTGTGGGTAGTAAGGCCAGAGCGTTACTCAGTTCGTTTCGCTGGCAGCTGCGTCATATATCCCTACTACTAACTGCTGAGGGTGGGGAGTAAGGCCAGAGCGTTACTCAGTTCGTGTCGCTGGCAGCTGCGTCATATATCCCTACTACTAACTGCTGAGGGTGGGGAGTAAGGCCAGAGCGTTACTCAGTTCGTGTCGCTGGCAGCTGCGTCATATATCCCTACTACTAACTGCTGAGTGTGGGTAGTAAGGCCAGAGCGTTACTCAGTTCGTATCGCTGGCAGCTGCGTCATATATCCCTACTACTAACTGCTGAGGGTGGGGAGTAAGGCCAGAGCGTTACTCAGTTCGTATCACTGGCAGCTGCGTCATATATCCCTACTACTAACTGCTGAGGGTGGGGAGTAAGGCCAGAGCGTTACTCAGTTCGTGTCGCTGGCAGCTGCGTCATATATCCCTACTACTAACTGCTGAGGGTGGGGAGTAAGGCCAGAGCGTTACTCAGTTCGTGTCGCTGGCAGCTGCGTCATATATCCCTACTACTAACTGCTGAGGGTGGGGAGTAAGGCCAGAGCGTTACTCAGTTCGTGTCGCTGGCAGCTGCGTCATATATCCCTACTACTAACTGCTGAGGGTGGGGAGTAAGGCCAGAGCGTTACTCAGTTCGTGTCGCTGGCAGCTGCGTTATATATCCCTACTACTAACTGCTGAGGGTGGGGAGTAAGGCCAGAGCGTTACTCAGTTCGTGTCGCTGGCAGCTGCGTCATATATCCCTACTACTAACTGCTGAGGGTGGGTAGTAAGGCCAGAGCGTTACTCAGTTCGTATCGCTGGCAGCTGCGTCATATATCCCTACTACTAACTGCTGAGGGTGGGGAGTAAGGCCAGAGCGTTACTCAGTTCGTGTCGCTGGCAGCTGCGTCATATATCCCTACTACTAACTGCTGAGGGTGGGTAGTAAGGCCAGAGCGTTACTCAGTTCGTATCGCTGGCAGCTGCGTCATATATCCCTACTACTAACTGCTGAGGGTGGGGAGTAAGGCCAGAGCGTTACTCAGTTCGTGTCGCTGGCAGCTGCGTCATATATCCCTACTACTAACTGCTGAGGGTGGGGAGTAAGGCCAGAGCGTTACTCAGTTCGTGTCGCTGGCAGCTGCGTCATATATCCCTACTACTAACTGCTGAGTGTGGGTAGTAAGGCCAGAGCGTTACTCAGTTCGTATCGCTGGCAGCTGCGTCATATATCCCTACTACTAACTGCTGCGGGTGGGGAGTAAGGCCAGAGCGTTACTCAGTTCGTATCGCTGGCAGCTGCGTCATATATCCCTACTACTAACTGCTGAGGGTGGGGAGTAAGGCCAGAGCGTTACTCAGTTCGTGTCGCTGGCAGCTGCGTCATATATCCCTACTACTAACTGCTGAGGGTGGGGAGTAAGGCCAGAGCGTTACTCAGTTCGTGTCGCTGGCAGCTGCGTCATATATCCCTACTACTAACTGCTGAGGGTGGGGAGTAATGCCAGAGCGTTACTCAGTTCGTGTCGCTGGCAGCTGCGTCATATATCCCTACTACTAACTGCTGAGGGTGGGGAGTAAGGCCAGAGCGTTACTCAGTTCGTGTCGCTGGCAGCTGCGTCATATATCCCTACTACTAACTGCTGAGGGTGGGGAGTAAGGCCAGAGCGTTACTCAGTTCGTGTCGCTGGCAGCTGCGTCATATATCCCTACTACTAACTGCTGAGGGTGGGGAGTAAGGCCAGAGCGTTACTCAGTTCGTTTCGCTGGCAGCTGCGTCATATATCCCTACTACTAACTGCTGAGTGTGGGTAGTAAGGCCAGAGCGTTACTCAGTTCGTATCGCTGGCAGCTGCGTCATATATCCCTACTACTAACTGCTGAGGGTGGGGAGTAAGGCCAGAGCGTTACTCAGTTCGTGTCGCTGGCAGCTGCGTCATATATCCCTACTACTAACTGCTGAGGGTGGGGAGTAAGGCCAGAGCGTTACTCAGTTCGTGTCGCTGGCAGCTGCGTTATATATCCCTACTACTAACTGCTGAGGGTGGGGAGTAAGGCCAGAGCGTTACTCAGTTCGTGTCGCTGGCAGCTGCGTCATATATCCCTACTACTAACTGCTGAGGGTGGGGAGTAAGGCCAGAGCGTTACTCAGTTCGTTTCGCTGGCAGCTGCGTCATATATCCCTACTACTAACTGCTGAGGGTGGGGAGTAAGGCCAGAGCGTTACTCAGTTCGTGTCGCTGGCAGCTGCGTCATTACTCGAAGTGTCAATAGATATTAAAACCGTGAGAACCAGATTAATGTTGATAATTTCAATAACATTATGAAAATTCAAATTTTAATACTAAAAGTTCTAAGTTTTCACTTCTGTTGGCAGTTCCTGTAACTGCCAATCAGTTTTTTTTTATAGGCGCTTTTTCCTTTCCTTCCTTTCTATGAAGTGTATAAAGGTAATCTAGAATCTATTCAGCGTAAATTTACAAAAATGTTATTCTATCGATCAAGGATTAAACAAGAACCGTACCATGATCGATTAATAAAATTGAATATGCCATCACTCGAGGATAGAAGAGTTTTTCTTGATGCTATGGCTCTAAAAAACATTTGTACTTCTGAGTTTGACTGTCCCGATCTACTTTCACAAAGTATTCTCCCTGCCAACATGTAGAACTAATTCTGGACGAAGGGCTCCTCTCTATAGAATGTGCAAAGATTTCGATAGTAATTTTAACAATATGGATTTGTTCAATACTGACAAGGAATCATTTAATTGTGAGTTAAAAGGCAATTAAGTATGAATGATAGGTAAATTCAAATTATTATTATTGTTAGTCTTTTCTGTTAATATTGTTATTTCTGCAGCTTTATTTGCGTGGTGCACGTTTGCTTCAGTTTCATTGTTTTTAATTCTAAACTTAATTTTCCGGTGAGAAATTTATTACGTTATAGTTGTAACATTTTTATTTCTCATACGGTACTGTAGCATATTTTAAACCATACCTGTTACTGTTTTTTCTCCTAATAAATAAATAAATAAATAAATAAATAAATTTAAAACACAGCATTCTTCAAACAAGCGTTAGGAGAAGTTGTATAGCAATTGAACCACATATGCGGAGCCAAGGATCGCGGGTTCGATTCCCGCCCGCGACAAATATTTGTGTGCATCAACATGTTATTTCGTTCCGGGTCTGGGTGTAAAATATTTATATATGTATAGTTGTGTAGTAACGCATAACACAAGCATAATACTTGCTTACTTTAGGACTAGATGGCGCTGTGTAAGATATCCCATGTATTATTATATGTATATGTACAGAACCCTGATTTGCATATCCCTAAACACGCGAAAAAAATTCTTTCAGTTACTTCGTCGAATGGATCCCGAATAATGTGAAGACAGCGGTGTGCGACGTCCCCCCGCGCGGACTCAAAATGTCGGCAACGTTCGTTGGCAACACGACCGCTATACAGGAGATATTTAGAAGGGTCTCCGAACAGTTCACCCTCATGTTCAGAAGAAAGGTATTCCATCCATTTCGTCAGCCCTTTTTATACTGCCTCTCTTCAATATGAGGGGGCTTGGAACTGAAATCCACCACGCTGCTCCAATACGGGTTGGCGGATTGTAACGATCGCCATCTCTTGACAGCAACCGGGACCGGCTGACTGCTTAACGTGCTCTCCGAGGCACGGAGTCAGTGATAGTTAATGTACTTAAGTCAGAAAAAACTCATTGGTAGGTACACGCCCGGGTTCGAACCATGCCCGCATAGCCTTATAGATTTGACACAGGTACGCTGCGTTCGGGCTATCACGACACACCTATCACTACACATTTGACTGGGTTATCCACTGAATGTCGCGATGGCCGAGTGGTAGCGAATCCGTTTCTGTTTAGAAGGCGTGGTTCGAACCCCAGGGTATGAATCAATGAGTTTTATATAACTTATGTACATAAAAATCACTGACTCTGTGTCTTGGAGAGCACGTTAAGCACGGTCACGGTTGCCGTCAATAAATGGCAGTCTAAACTAGCACTACTAGGTTACTAGCTTTCCGCCCGTGGCTCCGCTCGTGTGGACTACACAGTTGTACCGGGACCGCTATAATTTTTTGCATAGTTGTTGCATCTTTTTTGTACTCTGTAATTTTGTACGCTATTATCCGCACTTGCGGCCCTCTGAAAAAAATTTAGCACTTATAAATACAAGAATAAAAGGTTGAAGAGAGCTGATCTAAAGGCATTGTGTCATTCGCAGGCTTTCCTCCATTGGTATACTGGCGAGGGTATGGACGAGATGGAATTCACGGAAGCTGAGAGCAACATGAACGATTTAATATCCGAGTATCAGCAGTATCAGGTATTTATCATGTCACCTAAAATTATTGAACTCAAATTCACTTTCGCATTTAAATATGTTAGGATATATAGCAGTTGTCTAGTACCCATAATACAGGCTCTGCCTAGTTCAGGGCTAGATGGCAGTGTGTGAGATGTTCCAGGTATTAATATGACATCAAATTATTTCCTCCTAATCATTTCCTAAGAAGACCACGGAATGCACTGACAAATCAGCCCGACGACCTCACTCTCGAAGTCGAACGGCTGATTCAAACTAATGAGTCTTTCTCGGGCGACTCTCAAGTTGAATCCGAAGCGGGGGCGCTCCCGCGCCCCTCACCCCCACCCCTACTGACCTCATCTCAAATGAGTGAACAGTAAAATACTTTTCACGTTAAATTAATAACGTAAATCTTAACCGGAGGTCCGCGCCAACGGAATTATTTCGCATCGAATAATTCTTACGGGTTTCTCGACATCTTCGCGCCGGTGACACCCTAGTGTGCCTCCTGGCCGCTTCGATGAAGTCGTTACAGCTTTCGGGCTAACGACACGTGGAAAAAAAATCAAATTATAACAAAAAGTCATTATGTTATAACAAAAAATAAGGGGATTCCCAGAACGCGTGTATTCGCCCACACCCACAGATGCTTTACTAAGCAAAAGTAATAAAACATCTAACGCCTACACGAGTGTCAGATGTTCTGAAAAGTTCATTCAGTTCTGAGATAGCTAAAGAAATTAGTCTGTGTTAAACGGTAACATTATTGACCGATTGGCCGAGTGGTTAGAGACCCTAGCTGTGGAGCCATGGGTTCGATTCCCGTCCAGGACAAATATTTGTTTCATGAACATGTCTATTTCTGTGTCTGGGTGAAAAAGTATCTATTATATGTATATATTATAAAGAATATTTAAGTATGTATATCAGTCGTCTGGTACCCATAATACAAGCTTTGTTTATCTTGGGACTAGATGGCGCTGTGTAGGATGTCCCAAGTAAATATTATAACAAATACTAATTCTATTACATATCCACAGGAAGTGGGGGCAGACGACATAGAAGAATTTGATGAACCAGAAGCCGCCGAAGAAGAATATGTGGAATAATTTTAGGTGTTAATAAACATATTTGGACTCCCCAGTCACCACTAGGAACTTCTCCATTTTCATTACATCCAACCGTTATAATGTACAAAGATATAGATTTAGAGAAATTTATTGCCAAAGAAATTAAAATCATGGTTCAATAAATATTTTCAAAGTTACCTATCCAAGAATTTAATTTTCATTACATCATATGAGTACGGATCGACTAGAAGCCCTCTTCTGCGTTTACCGTCTAACCACTCATACTCTAGCTAGCTGATAGCAAATTTTAGAGTTCGAGTTTCAATGAACAAGGTTCCCGCTCGCCGGTCTTCAACCCCGCTAAATTGCTTAATGTCACTTCGATACAGTGTGTTCGATACAGTACGACGACCACTTAGCCTAGTGGGTAGCGACCCTGTCTACGAACCTGGAGGTCCCGGGTTCGTAGACAGGGTCGTAGTAGTTTCGGCTGTACGTTGATAGATCAGTGGGGACAAACGACAGACTGACCGACAGACACAAAAAGTAACTTATGTCACTCTTTACAACCTTCTTTCCCGTCCGGAAAGTTTCATTAAAATCTGTTTAGCCGTTTTGGAGATTAGCTCGAATAGACAGATACATGTACAGACAGTCATACCTATAAAGTTTAATTAAAATTTGTTCAGTTGTTTTGGAGATTGGCTCGAATAGACAGATACACGTACAGACAGTCATACCTATAAAATTTAATTAAAATCTGTTCAGTCGTTTTGGAGATTGGCTCGAATTGACAGATACACGTACAGACAGACGGACAAAAAGTAGCGTATGCCACTTTTGACCACCTTTTTGTCATAACTGTGAAGTTTCATTAAAATCTGTTGTCGTTTTGGAAATTAGCTCGAATAGACAGATACACTTACGGACATACAGACGGACAAAAAGTAACGTATGTTAGTTTTGACCACCTTCTTTTCAAACTTGTGAAGTTTCATTAAAATCGGTTTAGCCCTTTTGAACATTAGCTCAAATAGACAGATAGACATACAGACAGACCATAGACAGACATATAAAAAGTTGTGTATGTCACTTTTGACAACTTCCTTTCTATATCTGTAAAGTTTCATCAAAATCGGTTAAGCCGTTTTGGATATTTGCTCGAATAGACAGACAGTTCGATTTCATATAACCTTCCGCTATATTTAAGCTAATAACTTCAAAAAGAATTTTTCAAATCCGACTGGTAGTTTCAGAGATTGGCGCGTTCACAAAAACAAATAAACTTTTCAGCTTTATAATATTAATTAGAACTTATAAAGGGCAACAATTGCGTCATACATGATTTTTGCTTAACATCAACCGTTTACGCAGCGCGCGTAACGGAAGCTCTCAAAAGAATAATTTTTCCCGTTTTTGCAACATTTTTCATTGATGCTGCGCTCTTATTGGTCGCAGCGTGATGTAATAATAGCCTATAGCCTTCCTTGATAAATGGACTATCCAACACAAAAAGAATTTTTCAATTCGAACCAGTAGTTCCTGAGATTAACGCGTTCAAACAAACAAACAAAAAATATAGCCTATAGATTTCCTCAATAAATGGAATATCCAACAAAAAGAATTTTTCAATTTGAACCAGTAGTTCTTGAGATTTGCGCGTTCAAACAAACAAACAAACTCTTCAGTTTTATATTATTAGTATAGATACTGTTTACACCCAGACACAAAACAAACAGACATGTTTATGCACACAAATATTTGTCCCGGGCGAGAATCGAACCCGCGACCCTTGGCTCCGCAGGGTCTCTAACCACTTGGCTAATCGGTCAATCATAATAATGATTCAACAATTTAAATTTGCCTGCCGACATAGCCCAGCGGATTAGCAAGTTGAAGTGACAGTGGGCAGGTCATATAGCATGCAGAACTGATGGCCGATGGGGCCGAAAAGTTCTGGAGTGGAGACCACGCCACGGCAAGCGCAGCGTAGGACGTCCAGCCACAAAATGGAAAGATGACCTTGTAAAGGTGGCGGGAGGATGCAGGCTGCTTCCAGTAGGTTCTATTGGTGGGGCGGGAGGAAAGGAGGGAGGAGGTAGTGGACTTCCTATTGCTGAAATCATGATGATGAATTTTAATTAAATAAATTGATTTCTTGACGTTGATGTAGCCCGATGACAGCTTTGATATTCAACCAGAAACTTTTAAAATAAAATAACCATTGTTATTTTTTAGAAATATTAAATTTTATTGTATTTAACGATTTTATTGGCACTTTTCTTACTATCTCTTTACCAAAATTATTATAATTTAATTCTATTTTATTTTTGTCTTTTTCTCCTTTCATTGTATTCTCAGTAATATTAACAATTATATTAGATACAACTGGTACTTTGGTATCTCTAAATTGTTTAAATGAACCTTTTTCACATTCTCTTTTCCTTTTTCTCTCTTGTGTTGCCGTTATAATTGTATTATTTTGCCCCATATTCAACAGTTTCGGCTTTTCAATTTTTATTTTTACTTCTGAACACTCTTCTATTGCTTCATTATTATATAATTCTGAGTTTACAGTGTTAATCTGAGGTATTTGTTCGTTTTTTGAATCTTTTACGTTATTTTTTAATCTAGTGAACACATCTCGTTTTCTTTGTAATAATTTTTGCTTCGTCTCTTCTATCGTTTCTAGCTCAGGGGCATAACAAACGTGCAGTGATCCACCGTAAAAGTTTTTGGTATCTAACATTTTCTTCGCAATACGAGCCGATTGGATCCTATCGAAAGCTGCATGGTACGTTTCTGTGAATACTTCGTTTGCATGTTTTTCAGTTATGCAAAAGCTTTTTATCTTTCCAAATTTCGTGAATAACGCTTTCGTCTCTTGACGGAGGTTTAACGAAGGCACTCCGAATATCAGTAAGTGATTGGATTCATCGTTTACTGTATAAACCTAAAATGTAATAATTTTTGTATTGATTAATTAGTACAAAATTTAATGAATTATGCATCCTTTTTATTACAAGTCTTTATAGTCGAAAAGGGTTAAACAATCGCTTGATTTCCATCAAAAAATTATTTGACCAGGAGTAGAAAAATTTAAACTATGTTATATTTATTTCTCATTCTTGTCGCCACTACCACGAAGTCTGAAGACCAAGGTCTTCAACCAGTGCGACCTGCCTACAAAGACATACTGAACCGAAACATGGATTTTCACAGCAGGACTGGTTCAAAAATTCAAAGTCGCTCAGCCTGCTATGGAGTGGGCTATGCTCAGTAATACTTTGATGGATAAAATCAGAAACACTGAAATCCGTCGATGAATCCAAATTGTCGACATAGCCGAAGCGATCAGCAAGCTGAAGTGGCAATGGGCCAGTCACATTTGTTGTAGAACCGATAACCGATGGGGTAGAAGAGTTCTCGAGTGGAGGCCACGTACTGGAAAGTAAAGCTTTGGACACCCTCCGACCAGGTGGACAGATGACTTGAAGCACCATACCGGGGGTAGTTGGATGCGAAAGGCGGAGGATTGCGTGTGGTGGCGAGCTTTGGGAGAAGCCTATATCCTGCAGTGGAGACATGGGCTGATGATGATGATATTTCTTTCACTATATCAAGAAGTTAAGTGTCATTAAATTGTCATTAAAATTATAATTTATGTTCGCTCTAACACGAACAGTTCTAATTTCGGTTTTCAAAAAAACTCGCTACCACATACATAACTAAATCGAAAATTATGAAGTTCAAAAGCCACCAATATTAAAATTGTTTTGTGATAAAAAGAACATATTCTTGTAGTTTCTTACCCTTGGTAAAATTAATTTTGTATGGAAATCAGAGTTATCGTTTAACCTTAAGGGGCTTTGCTGCAAGGCACCAAACTCAAATGCGCAGCCCGTGTAAACGCATGCTGTTTCACGTAATATTGTTCGGTAAATAGGTAAGTTGTGATACACATAATGAGACTGAAAATTTCTATCGCCAAATTAAAAAAAACCTACTACTAAAACATCTAAAATAATAGTACATTATGATGTAAGTACGGTAAGCTGAATATTATAGTCGAGATGTTAATAAACCGATGACTATAATAGCCAGCTTACTGAGTATGAGCATCATATGACCTTTTTCAATACATTTGCGTTTAAAATGAAGTAGATACTTCAAATGTAAGAAAGGCGGGAGCTAAGGGTGGGAGCAGGCTGCTGTTCGCGGTTTACGCATGCGTTACAAGTAAAACGCTTGTTTTTGATTGGTGTAAAGTAAAAGGGCCTAGTCCATTAAAATACAACATTACACTCTCCAAGTTTCAATGTCATAAGGAAATGTATTGAAAAATATACTTATGTAAAAAAATCTGATTAATAATAAGCTTCTATGTAAAAATTACTAAGCAAGAAAGTAAAAACTAATGATCAGTGATTAAAGCGCAGAACTATATCTATTTGCGTCAGCCCATTATACCCCACTGCAGGGGCTTAAGCCTCCCCCCAGGATGAGAGGGCTTGGAGGTTAAATCCACCACGCTCTCCACTGCGGGTTAGTGGATTGTAACGACTGCCATCTATTGACAGAAACTGGGACCACCTGCTTAATGTGCTCTCCGAGGCACGGAGTCAGTGATAGTTATGTACTTAAGTCAGAAAAACTCATTGGTACATGCCCAACCACGGCCCCACGGCCTTATAGATTTGAAACAGATTTGCTGCACTCAGGCTATCACAACAGTTGCTAGCTAGCTAGCTATTAAAATATGAGATATGTATTTTAAAAGCTTATGGCTTAATTGCAAATAGAAAGTTTCAAATAGTATTTTTTTGATTTTTCATGCTTCAGGGCTTCAAAATAAATAATTTACTTTAAATAAAATAGCTCTATTTCTGAGCTTTAAACACTGATCATTATTATTTAGAGTTCAGTTCAGTTTTTAAATAAAACCTAGTTTTTTCTGACATACCTTTTTAAGCATAAATTAAATGAAAATGTAATTACTCGTAGAAACTAAAATTAACTACTAATAAAAAATATAAATTATAATTTTATTAAATCCCTGAAAATAACTAAGTTAAAATTATCTATCTAATTATTAATAATCTAATAACCCACCCCTTGTCGCCCCCAATGCAAAGGTGCCTAATATCGGTAATTGATTGACCGGTTGGCCGAATGGTTAAACAACCTAACTGCGGAGCCAAGGGTCGCAGGTTCAATTCCTGCCCGGGACAAATAATTTAAATCTTGCTTACTTTGGAACTAGATGACGCTATGTGGGTCATTCCAAATATAATTATTATTATTGCCATATTGAATAACAATAGACAATCTCTAATATTAGTACCTACTATAAAATATTACTATGGGTGAAATTTATTTGAGGTGTTTTGTGTTTTTTGGCATATACCTACTTTTACATCATATGGGGCATTGGTCAATATATTCGTACTTTACAGAGAGAGGTCGAGGAACCTTTTGCAACGGTGTTCTGCAATTAATATTTTTTAATGGAAATATGAAAAGAAAAATTGAGCTTTTTGGTAGCTTGTTGTCCTGTTTTGATCGACTCCGCATATTGAGACAAACAAAACTACCACCCCAAGACTATTAATAATAAGAAAGTGAGGTGAAGGGATTAAACCAAAAAAAAACTAAATTAAAAATGAGTAACACATACTCGCTACTAAGACATTTTTGATAGCCATCAAACTCAAAACACTTGAAATTAATACTAAATGGCCAGCCACTCTTCTAATAAGTATTAACTATTTAGGTTTGGTACATAAAAGAATGTTTAAAAGAAATTTGGTCAAGCAGGTTGCTTTTCCACCATTTCTCAATCAATAGGTAAGTTAGGTTAAAAAAATACAATAAAAAACGAATATATGGGCACTCCGACTACTATTCCAACAATCAATGGTCCAACCTACGTCAAATTTTCATTTGTTACTAAAGTTAGGTTATGAAATTCTAAACGTATTTACTGTTTTCAATTCATTTTATGTTGAAGTCTATTCCCTCTTTCAATAGTTGATCCTTTGATTATGTCAATGCAAGGAGCCAATTCATGTCAGTGGTAATGAGTGTGTATTTTTCATTTTTGTTTTTTTTCCCATTACCACATTTCTAAAAATTCTGAAAGTTGTTTTCGTGTCCTCGTCCCACCATCCTCTAAATTATTAATACTTCTACGGTGGTAGTTTTGGGAAGCCATACCCAAAACCTAACGTTCTATTAAAAAATGGTGGGCCAACAACTTATTTTAACCGATTTCAAATTAATCATTGGTATGAACATTAAATGCAGGAGGCAGGTTTAGAAAGCCGACTCTAGTGGGACCCTTTCTTAACATTTTGATACCTTTTTGTAAATAATGGACAATGTTTTATGTTTTGTAAATATTGGATATGATAAATAGGTAATTAAACTTGTAGGTAAACTTGTACCTACCTCAATAAAATGTTTTTTTTTTAATATAAATTTTTATGTCGAGACAAAGATTGAATAAGACCGGAGGTCCGGGGGTATTTATAACACGGTGAGGGACGCAGAGAGATCGGATGTAGGGTGATCTGGTTTGTCTGGAGTTCTGGACATGTATGCATGAATCATGTGCAGATGCAAGGTCGCAAAAGGAAGTTGCGAGGAACTCCGACGTGGCGTGATGTGTCGCGACATGCATCATGAATTTATGTTTATGGCCATATGATTATGTGGACTGTATAAAGGTTGATAACATAACTAGGTTCTGTCAATTAATAGTTACCTTAACGGCAGTAAGTTTGCGTCCTTGCCTGTACGGCAGTCTAGTTGTGCAAAGAGGTGATTGCTCGTGTTGAGGCAATAATATTTTCTCTTTAGAATCCATTTTCATACACGGATTGAGGTGCTTATTAAGATGCTTTAATTTATTAGACGCATTTTAAGCATTTCTCTAAGGATCTTTTCATGTTTAACATAAAGTACTCTGTGTTTAACATTAGCAGCACAGCAATTGACAGCAATTAACAGTTTGACACAACAAACAACCACACAAACAACAACAAAGCCAAAAGATAAAAACAAAGACAAAACTAAATCTGTCAATCATGTGCAGTGCTTCCAGCAACGTAATTACGGTAGAACTACCGTAAATTTGACTAATCTATCGTTTTAGGTATTGGTAAAAATACCTTTATTGGATCTACCGTATTTGTTTACTTGAAGGGAATTTTCATTCCACAAATAATCTCGGCACGAAATTTATGCGCAACTAATAAAACGAGTTGTCTCTGTCTGACAAAGGGGCAATATGTACATTACATCTTTCTTTTCGTCACTTAGATCAACCATTCGTTCAAGTCAGGCATATATTGTGAACAAATTTTTTTTGTCGAAACAGGGCTGCCTACGTTTTGTGAAAGATATGGAGTATGTCGTGTTAAAAAAGTTAAAAATACTATGAAAGCTTAATATCTTTCATCTCTTCGACACATGAAAAATACCTATCTCTTTCATTCATAAAATGTAAGCACGGTTATCTGGACAATTCATGCGGTGTGGATCTTCTAACAACAAATATGTTTTCCCAGTAAGCAATTGCTAGAAATCCGGAAAATTGTTTTAATTTTAAGCTTGCAAATAAGGTGATTGCAAGAATGACTGCAAAAATGAAAAACAAAATTATTTTGCAATATAAATTTATAATCAATGTAATAAAGCAGCACTAAGTTTTTACTATAATTTTACTGTGATAAAAATCTTAATCTACTGTATTTTTTAGATGGAAACACTGTAATTTTACTTCTTCTTCGTGTTCTTAGATAATGGCATTCTCTGGTTGGTTATAGCAATTTCGCCAGAGTCGAGTTTGTTACTTTGATACTTTCAGATTATTATATGCATTAAATGTTGTGCAGTTTTGTGATTAATTTTTCATGCCGGCGTCGCGTTTAATTTGAAAAATAAAATACCCGTTCACCGTTACAAAAAATAAAGCAACGAAACAGTAGTATAAGTTGAACAGAAAATAATAATAATTTAAATTCAATTTAATAAAAACGTCTCACAGCGAAATCTAGCAGCTAAATCATGTACAATATATGAAGAGTTTGAAAATTGAGAAAGGAAATTCAACTCGGACGAAGCTAAATCTACGTCTTAAGAGGTCGTATCATGGTAGTAATTAATATTTAAATTAGTGTCTGTATCTTCTGTCTGTCTGTATCTAAATGTGCGTTAAATTACTATAGTAAATGACTGACCTAAATTTAGTCTCTTTTTTTTTATCTCTCTTTTTTTATGTCACAACCCCTGAGTCTTTCTCTATATTATATTCTTAACGTGACATAAAAACAAGAAAACTGTCAAACTGACAAGTTTGAAAAAAATTCGCTCCGTATATATTTTATTTAAAATAATAAACAATTCAAAAATTAAATACAATTTTCATCATTATAAGAAAAAGTAACTTCTAAATTTTGTTGAAACAGTTTATTTAATACCTCAGTGGCGTAACATGGAATCCAATCAATCTTAAATAGTACTGATATGTCAAAGTGTAAATACAAACTGAAAAATGTTCAAGAAAGGTTTATTATATCCACACATCTCCTTATGGAGAAAAAGTAATGATGTCGGGCTCTTTTTCCTTAATTCGACGACATAGCGCCTATTTTGCGCCTATTAAGAAAAAGTGATCACCTGGAACTATAAAACATGAAGAAGATGTCAAAAAGTCTTTAGATTTCACCAAAGAGAAGTTTGATCGTTTGGATTGTGTGATAATTTGTGTTGGAAACTCTCGAGCATATCCTGTCCTTCATTGTCTATAACAATCGATCACATCTTTTGGATGATTCTGCAGAAATAATTGATGTTAAAAAAAAAAAAATCAATACGAACATTTAACATGTTAAGGTTGTCAGTAGTTATGACAGCTGAAAATCAACCAAATGACGATGGATAAAAAGGCTTGTTATTGAACACTACTTCAATATCAGTGTATGAAGGTGATATAGGGCATGTTGCATATGTTGCTTCTACTTTTGGCATTATTGGTATGACTTTATCTATAGTAAGAGTTTTGTGATCACAGGGCATCAGGATCGTCACTATAGCGTCAGGCTATTTTGACACACCATTAATTTAATCTTTTTTTATTTAGATTTAATATTAAATTTGTAATTATTTAGTTTTCATTTATTATTTAGTTTTTAATTATTTAGTTTTTAATTATTTAGTTTAAATTTATTTATATAATAATTTTAATATCATGCAAAGTTCTATGTGCTTGTGCGGTAATTTGGCCCTAAATTCGATCGATGACTGTATCATTTGTTGCGGTTGCAATACATGGTTTCATATAAATTGCGTTTGCAGTTCACAGGCCACAATTCCGTTGGACACCTCCACTACGAACTGGTTTTGTGCGGGTTGTTCGCATTTAGATGAGTCACAAACATGTTCTCAAACACAACTCAATCAGTGTTCAATCTGTTCAAAATGTTTCAAAAGTTTTACAGGACTACGTATTCATTTCGGTCGTAAACACAAAGGTCAGCAATTACCCCCTAGACTTTTAACTAGTGCTTGTGACATTCCATTGAACCATGGTATTCCGTTCGAAGAATTTCTCACTGGACGTCGTCGGTCCATAAAAGTTCTAAAAAGAGTTCCAAAAGGTGCACGTCGTTGCGCAGCAATTAAGCTTTCACAATTAATTTCTAGGTGTATTGAAGACAACTCTACCCAAGCTTGGGAAAACCTTTTTTTATTTTCTTATTCAGCTCTTAAGGTTCCAGATAAATCAAATAAATCATTAACTACAGCAATAAAAATTAACTTAGAGAAATCGGAACTACCTGTCCAAAGTAATATAATTACCAAACCTATTATTAATAAATATTCTAGACGCATTGAGATGAAATTAGCTGACTATGACATAAAAGGTGCAATACGTTTGTTGTTATCCAACGATGACTTTGCTCTTTGTGACGAATCAACTTTGAAGACTCTTCGTACCAAACACCCTTCCCCGTCTAGGTTGTTATGCTTCCCAGATCCACCAGTTCCGGGTGACACGTGTCTATCCACTAACCCAAAAGATATAATTGATGCCATAAGGAGCTTTCCAAATGGTTCCGCTGGTGGTCTTGATGGTATCAGACCTCAAGTTTTGAAAGATTTAATTTCTTTTTCCGCAGGAGACGCCGGGATCAAACTTGTAGATATGATCTGTGGTTTAATCAATATGATGTTATCTGGTTCTGTAAATGAAAATTTTTCTAAATACCTTTTTGGCGCAAGTTTATGTGCTTTAAAAAAGAAAGATGGCGGTTTACGTCCAATTGCAGTTGGCAGTGTTTTTCGACGTATAGCTTCCAAATTAGCTTGCTCCAGTGTCACCAACTCTCTAAGCAACCTTTTTAAACCAACTCAAGTTGGATTTGCAGTTCGTAACGGTTGTGAAGCAGTCGTTCACGCTACACGTCATTTTGTTAATTCCAATAGCTCCACCTCTAAAGTAATACTGAAAATAGATTATAAAATATAATATATAATAGATTATAAAAACGCAAGTATCTTTCCATATATGTGGCAAAGTTACTACTCCTCGTCATCATTGATATTTGAAGATCAAATAATTAATTCTAGCGTAGGTTGTCAACAAGGTGATCCCATGGGTCCAGCCGCCTTCTCACTTACTATCAATCCATTAATTACTCAACTTTCATCTGAGCTTAATGTTTGGTACTTAGACGATGGCACTATTGGGGGTGAACCCGATTCTGTATTAGCTGATCTTTCTAAATTAATTTCTTTTTCAAAACACTTAGGCCTCGAAATTAACACCAACAAGTGTGAACTATATTTTCTTTCAAATACTGATAACAGCGTTTTCGAGTCCTTTAATAATTTAGCTCCTGGCATTCGTTTAATCTCCAATGAAAACTTCTCCTTGTTAGGCGCCCCAATTAAAGATGAAGGTATACCATCGACCTTAGAATCAAAGCTAGTTTTATTAAAGCACGCTTGTTCCAGACTTGAGAAGATAGATCCTCATGTTGCCCTTTTTTTATTAAAAAATTGTATTTCTTCTCCACGATTTGCTTACGCACTTCGCACTGCTCCAACCTGGGACTGTAATATTCTCCACGATATCGACAATGTTCTCAAGTCATCTCTTGAATCTATAATTAATATACAACTTGATTCTAACAAGTTCACACAGGCTTCCCTTCCAGTTCGTCTCGGTGGTCTGGGAGTGAGAAAAACTTTAGATTTAGCAATCCCTGCATATATTAGTTCCTTGAGTGTCACTAAACCTTTATGCAACGCTTTACTTTCGAGAACTTCTCTCTCTATTTCTCATTTCCATAGAGAACTAGAGGGTTTAACTCTCTGGAAATCCGCTTCTTCAGCTGATTATCCTCTTTCTCCATGTACTCAAAAGGCCTGGGACCTCCCTATAGTGAAAAATATCTTTAACACACTTCCAAGATCATCAATCACTGATGAAGCGCGTCTCCTGGCTTCATGTGAAAGTGAGTCCGGTGCCTGGCTGCGAGCTATTCCCTCTCCTAATTTGGGCTCGTTGCTTGACCCGGCCTCCTTACGCATCGCCGTCTCTTTGAGATTAGGTCTCAATATTTACCGATCTCACCGTTGTGCTTGTGGGGAAAATGCAGATACTTATGGTCTCCATGGGCTCTCCTGCATAAAAAATGCTGGTCGCTTTTCCAGGCATTATCGTCTCAACAACATTGTAAAAGACGCTCTATCCTCTGCACAGATACCTTCCTGTCTTGAGCCTCAAGGTATCTTTCGGGGTGACGGCAAGAGACCCGATGGTGTCACGATGGTTCCATACAAAAGTGGTAAAGCTCTTGTTTGGGATGTAACTTGCGTAGATACATTGTGTCAAAGTTACATAAAAAATACATCAAAAAAAACTGGAGCAGCTGCTGAGACAGCAGCTCGCAGGAAAACAGCTAAGCACATGGAACTTTTAAATCGTTACCATTTCATCCCTTTTGCTGTCGAGACGATGGGTCCCTGGTCCAAGGATACCAAATCATTTGTCCACGATTTGGGTGTCGCGCTGTGTCTGTTGACAGGGGATCCTATGTGCAAGGAGTACTTTGTTCAGAGGATCAGTGTCGCAATACAGCGCGGCAACGCGGCAAGCATCCTTGGTACCCTGAACCCATCGTCTCTTTAAAATTTTGTCATTCATCATAATTTACATAGTATTTTTTAATTTGTAAATACTTTTAGTTTTACTTTTTATATAATTTAGTTATAATTTGGTTTCTTCTTGTTTTTATTATTATTATTATTAATTGAACTCAGGAATAATATATAGTAAAATATAATAATATTAAAATATTAATTTAAAAAAAAAAAAAAATTTAAAGGTGAAATAATAATTAAAACCACTAATAAATGCCACTAGTTTTATGCCACTGTATAAGTTTTATGTCTATTATAAGAAAATAAATAAGTTTATAATACGTAAACGAATAGGTAAAGAATAACAATGATAATTTATACTACATTCTATGACCACATGAGTATTTATACAAAGCTATTTACAATTTTGTTTAATGCCGTTTTTGATGAATACAGAGAAACCACCGTATTCATCAGGTCTGTCATCCCTGAGACACGCGAACCCTGGCACTCTGAAATGAAAGCCTGGCCTCAACAATGTCTCAGAAATGACAGCGATGAAAGGTGAAAATTTGTTTAGGAAGTAGATAAGATCGGACTTATTCCTCTTGATACTTTGGCTGTTCCACTGAACAGCTGCTGCCGGGATGCCGTTTATGAGACTTATTATAGGTTGTGAAAAATTGGCTACGTAGGACGGTGCAAATTCTGAGGAAGAAAGAAGATTCAATAATGAAGATAAAAAGGTCGAGCAATATTTTTTGTTGAGAAACGGTCTCAACTGGACGTGGGATATTCAGCGCATAGCCATTGGGTTGTGTGGAAAATAGCCAGAGGAGATGGTTTTCTGGTGGACAGTTTTATCATAACCTTTAGGTCTAGGGGCTAACGGGCGAGGCTTAAGTTGGATTGTTTTCTTGTAAGAATGAGAAATATTAGGAGACCGAGTGCTCTGGTTACTACTCATCTGAGTAAAAGTAGGACCAGTAACATCAGCATAGGACCTTCTAACAGTTAAATGGATTTGAGAAGCCTCAGCGTAGGAAATAGAGTCTTCAGCCATAGAAATTTTAATTCGCTTCGGTCTATCCAACTCAGGGCACGATTTACTAGAAGTGAAATGGGAACCTGTGCAGTGGAGGCAGAACGCATTGTTCTCATTCAAGGAACAGGATTCGCCCGAATGCGCATTACCATATTTAAAAAAATCCGGGCTGGGATATACATTGGACTTTAGTATGTTCGCATCGGCAGCAATTGTGGCATTGAATGGTCGTATATATTTCAACAGGGAGTGTATGTAGCAAAGATATATCCGTTGGGGCAATGTCTGTCTATCAAAAGTTAAAATTACAGTTTGAGACGGTTTCCAGGTGGCTATGAGCCATCCACCATTATCTTATAATTTAAACGCCTAATCTTTAACATAGGACCACAACCTTCCGGTACCACGACACTGTCGAGAATTTCCTCCGCAGAACAATCAGAGGGGACGCCTCGGTAGGTACTAACCGAGACGTGTTACATTGAAGGACGGAATAAATGCCCTTGGACCTTTGTGTGTTAATATTGAGTTATTGATAAAGGAGTTCGCTGCTGAGGAGCTGTGAAAGGAAAGGACAATGCGATTCCTCGCAATACTTTTTACACTACCGTTAACAATCTCTTTAATATCGGCTGTTTTCAGGAGTTTATTGAATGTACTGGGTGGAGTGCACTGCCAGATTAGGGAGAGATTTCTGTTTTTTGGACGTGGATAAGAAAGGGCCTTTATCTTTGTCGTCATAAATGGTACAGCCTACACTATTGGGTGATTTAGGCAATGCAGTGGTTTGTGTGGGAGGAATTGTCGAATTGGGATCATTTAGGAGTGAGATGAGTTAATTTAGTGGAGAGAAGGATTTGTGTGGGTTGGGACTGAGTCTGCTCGCTCACTTTGACTTTTGATTTAATGAGTTCACACGGTGTTTTACCTTGCGAGCTCGTTTTGGAAAGACGCGGGTTTTTAATTCATCGTCAGAATTACAATGACTTACCGTTGAGGTGTCCGACATCACGGTTTGATACGCGGCTGAGGATAGTGGAGTAGGTGGAGGCTCACTGGTGTCCGGGAGGCGGACTTTGTCCGCCTCCATGACCTCTATTTCGGGTTAGACGGAAAATGTTATGTAAGTAATGATATAAGTAATTGTGGGGCAAAAAAAAGAAATGTATACAAAATATTAAAAATAAAAATATACTGCACGTTACTAATACACAAAACAAAACACTGAACTGCACAATCAATAAAAAATACACCGGTAAATCTAAACTAAAGAAACGGGTGTTTTTGGTTATGACGTTCAACCAGCAAAAAAAGTGTAATTTTACTTTCGCCATCTGGAAGCACTGATCATGTGTCAATCTGAATTAATCTGAATTAATCTGAATCTGTTGTGACGTGATCTGTGATCTGTCGCACATCTGTCGCACCGCACGTATTGATAGCTACCCAGTGTTCCTTCAAATCTTCAAATAAATTTGTCGCGATTTATCTACATACGTTTTCAGAAAGAAAAAAATAAGAATATTGCATGTATTTCATGTGTGAAAGAAACTGAGGAAAGAAATGGACGCGTTACATAGACGGCCTGTGCACCAGCACAGCAGTATGACCTGTGTGTGAGTACAAGTTTATTTGGCGTAGGTCTTCTATTTTGCTAGGTAACTAACAAAAAAGTGGAAGAATTACAATTCCGAAAATCCAAATCCTAAAACATGAAAGCGGCAGCAACAAACTTGCAGTCCAAGTTCCCGTTGGTTCCCGTCGTATTCCAGTCGTTCGAGTGCTCAGTGCTTTTGCCCAGGTGTGTCTTCAGTGCCATGAAATTTGTGGGTTGGCTTTCCAAAACTAGCACCCTAGGGGTGTTAATAATAAGAAAGAGGGGGGCAAGGTGAACAGATTAAACCAACTTTTAGAATTTTTAGAGATGCGGAAATACGAAAAAAACGAAATTAAAAATGAGTAATACATTCCTGCTACTGAGACATTTTTGATAGCCTTCAAACTCAAAACACTTGAAAGTAACACTAAATGGCCAGCAACTCTTCTAATAAGTTTTGACTGTTTAGGTTTGGTACGTAAAAGAATGTTTTAAAGAAATTCGGTCAAGTTAGGTTGCTTTTCTACCATTTCGCAATCAATAGGTAGGTTAGGTTAATTTAAAAAAAAAAACAATAAAAACCAAATATATAGGCACTCCCGACTACTGTTCCAACAATCAATGGTACCAAGCCACAAGGAACATAAAAAACGCGCAAGGCGAGCGAGCGAAGCGAGCGTGCCGCGCAGCGGCCGCCGAGCGCCACGCAAATCGAATTTTTACTCGTTTTTAAAGTTAGGTTAGAAAATTTTAAACGTATTTATTGTTTTCAATTTATTTTAATGTTGAAGCTATTCCCTCTTTCAATAGTTGACCCTTTGAATAGGTCAATGCAAGGAGCGAATTTATGTCGGTGGTAATGAGTACATATTTTTCATTTATTTTTGGTTTTTTCGCATTTCCGCATTTCTAAAAATTCTGAAAGTTGGTTTCGTGTCCACGTCCCACCATCCCCTAAATTATTATTAATACTTCTAAGGTGGTAGTTTTGGAAAGCTGTACGAATAAATATTTGTCCTAGGCAGGAATCGAACCTGCTACCCTTGGCTCCGCAATTAGGGTCTCTAACAAATCAGCCAATCCATCAGTTATATATTTGAGAAAAAATTAAAATATAAATTAAATTATTTAGTTATAAATCTTCTAGCCTACTGTAGCTCTGTAATGTAATAAAATTAATCTATTAATGAAAAACACACTTTCAGGTTAAATCTACCCACCTATGGACTGAATAATCAACAGAATTCTGTCACTGACTGTTTTGGAGTTAAAAAAGCCGATATCAAGTCTGAGCATGAGGATGATTACTCCTATACTTGGGTCAGTATCCATCATCTTATCTTATCTTTTTTGATTGGGGTGGGACCCTACACTGCGACCTATTTACATCTATTGTGTCCCCATCCTACGACCCTACTAATTGTCATTCTCAAATACGCATTTCATGTATTGTATGATTTGACCAATTTGCATGTCGCAGAACTCATCCGGTTTGGGATAGCATACCCCCCTAGATGCTTCATACGTGATGCCCCTAGTGCATCACATTCACAGAGAATGTGTAGCATTGTTTCCTCCGTAATACCACATGCCCTGCACAGTGCTGTTTCTGTGAGTCTCATGTGCTGCAAGAGCCTGTTGGTGGTGAAGTGCCCAGACTCTTGTGACCAATCTTAGTCGCTTTCTGTCTAGTTCTAGAAGTTGCCTAGCCTTAGAAGTTTAGTGTTCTTTTAGGAACATTTTGGCATGTATAATTGACTGTGGACTTCCTTCGTCCACTCATCCATTTTTGTTTTGATGGTGTTTGTTGAAAGCCCAATGTATGGTTCTGGACAACATACACAGTTAGAAGATCCTTCTCTTGCTAATTCATCAGCCCTCTCATTCCCTTCGATTCATTCATGTCCTGGCACCCAGACCAATGTTACCTTGTTATTTGATGCCAGTTCCTCCAGGTTCTCCAGGCAATTGAGAGTTAATAATGAGTTAATTTTTGTACTGCTTAAAGCCTTGATTGCTGCTTGGCTGTCACTTAGAATGTAAATGGAACAATTTTTAATATTCCGATCCAGGCATTCTCTTGCGCATATAATAATCGCTTGTATCTCCGTCTGATATACTGTTGGATATTGCCCCATGTTTTCCGACACTGCCAAATTCAAGTTTGGGCAGTATACACCAGCACCTGAGCCTTTGTTCATTTTTGATCCATCCGTGAACCAGAGCATTCCACCCTTAAGAGCTTTCGGAGTGCCACTCCTCCAAGCATCACGAAGGCGAGGCGCGGCTGAGGACACGACAACCTTCCCTTCTTTCTACAAGTAATATAGTCAGACAGATGTCAATTTTCATAGGAAATCATTCCCATTTACAAAAGACCCTTATAATGTATAAACTCATGACTGTTTTGTTGACATTCTAGAAACTGAATTTAAAGAACTTAAAAACTTTCTCTTCAAAAAATGGTTTCTTCAACATGACTTATTGTCGTGTCGTGATAGCCCGAACGCAGCGAACCTGGTTTAAATCTATAAGGCCATGTGGCTGTGGTTCGAATCTGATTTTTTCTGACTTAATTACAATAACTATCACTGACTTTGTGCCTTGGAGAGCACGTTAACCAGTCGGTCCCGGTTGCTGTCAACGACGGTTGTTACAATCCGCAATCCGCCAACCCGCATTGGAGCAGCGTGGTGGATTTACGCTCCAAGCCCCTTCATCTTGAGGAAAGGCCTAAGCCTCTGCAGTGGGGTATAAAAAGGGCTGATGTAATGGAACATGACTCATTGCAGTATTATATTATAACAAATTATAGTAAATATATAGATTTAAGCAGTGCATTCTCCGAACTGTGCTATTTAATTGTAAAGAAAAAATGTAATTATTTACTTGGCTCGTACTCATGCACCATTGATAATGTCATGTTCGCATATCTGAACACAAATCTAGATCAAAGTACACTGTTGTATTGGTGCTGCATTGATTCTAATGTTTTGTGAATTTATTAAATAAATAAAAAGTAAATTATATTTATAATTAAATTCTGTTTGACAGGTAGATACAGATGTAAACGAAGGAAACAATTTTGATATAAAACAAGAACTGGATATTGAGCCTACAGTGCTGCAACGCCGCTTTCCACCTGGCCCAGGCCCGTGTCCCACTGTTGTGAGTAATGTAATACAATATGATTCTCAACAATCATGCATCATTTTCATACTTCTTGAGTCGGGCTAGCGTGCTTCTTCATTCATTCAAGTACCTTCTTCTTGAATATAGTTCAATCAGTATTATATTAACATTGATTTAACTATATTCAAGAAGACTGTAATTTTTTTTTTCAATTTCTATGAGAACATGAATATGTATATTTGTTCCATGTGTGGGTGTAAAAAGTATATATGAATGTATATATTATTTAAAAAAAAATTCAAGTATGTACCAGTTGTCTAGTACCCCATAATACAAGCATAATACTTGCTTACTTTGGGACTAGAAGGCGGTGTGTGGAATGTCCCAGATATTATTATTATTATGAGAATAACAAAAAATAAGGATTGTTCCTGTAAACTAAGGGCCGGTAATTCATTTTGGCCTTAGAAATTAGCCTTACGTAAGGTCTCCCTTTGCAAAGGACGACCTTAAGTATTGCATGTGTATTTCAATACAATTTTTTTTTGCCTTTAACTGAGGAAACAATACAACCAACTTTCTGCATTTGGGGGTTACCATGTGCCAAGTGACACCCTGACTTAGAGATATTTTTATCTAACATAGATCCTTGTTTTAATGTTTAATGAAAATAATAATGAAATAAAAATTATCAAATAATAAAACGAAATGCAATTAATACTTTTGAGATTGAATAAAGTGAACATTTGTTAAATTAATATCCACCAAAATGTTATATAATGGTATTTACGTTTATTCCATCTGGTAACAAAATTGACACGCTGAGCTGAGTGGGCCCCGCACCTGTGCATAACACAGCCGCGTCCACTTCACAGCAAACGAAAAGTACGTAGGTACCTACTATGTACACAAAAAAAGAAAAGGACTCACCTCCGAAATTCTCTCGAGGTACCAATTATTTGCCTTGTACAAAAATTCATAATGCAGTTTTATATAGCAAAAAGTTAATGAAAGCAGCTATTTCTTTGTTTCTTTTAAAAACAATACCTATTTTAATTTGACATTTACGTTTTGACATATTTTTTGGTTTTGTTTTGACTGGTTTTCACCACGTTCTGACCACAGATTACTAGTCTCTCTAGTTCTGACGTTTGTTCCGAACTTAAGGTAGGCCTTAGGTAGCTCACGACTTCCCTTAAAATTCACTACCTTAAGTGACGACTTAAGTTGACATTTATTCTAAGGATCTAATGAATTACACTTTTTTTTTGTCTAAGGCTGCCTTAAATCTAAAGACAACCTTAAGGTCGTATTGAATTACCGGCCCTTAGAAATCAATATCTATTAGACTTGAAAATGTTAGGTTTTAGTAGGGGAGCCCAAGAGGGGATTTTGGGATTTACTAAAGCGCGGCAGATTAACATACAGAGAGGAACCTAGTACCCCATTAAATACCTCCACCAAGTATTAGCCCGGTATATGTGGCCGCGCGTCAAGGATAAAGGATCAGATTAGTAAAAAAAATTGATCATCTGAAATTCTCGAGCGCGTCAGATTAAGGTAGGGTAAGTTAGTTATATGCTAAAAAGTGTATATTCCACTAATCTGACAATTTTCGATTGACGATAAGAAGTAGGTGGGTTACAAACTTGTAAAAAAAAAACGTCATCTTGACTTTCTCGAGCGTGGCTAATTTTTTTTAATTTTAAAGGTAATAATTCAACGTTCACGAATAATACATAATCTGACGATTTCCGTAAGCCGAAGTAAGGAAAAATAATCGATAAAGTTTAATGCGTGCAGCTACGTGATGCCGGTATTCCCCTTCTCGCGTTTCTATAATTTAAATATAATTTTTTTTTATATTTTTTATACTTATTTTCTCATAAATAAAAGTTTTGTACTTAAAAGAATATATACTGTTTTATTTGCATGCTATTTTTTCAGCTCTTTAATTTGTTAAGTTAAAAGATTTGATAAAATACAAAAAAAATTCTTTTCATTGTCAGATTAGGCGAATCCTTCCAGATAATCGTCAGATTATGAGACAGCACGTTTAGGGTATATAAATGAACCATGTATATCTTAATCTGACGCGCTCGAGTATTTCAAAATGGCGATTTTTTTGCACATTCTAATAATGGCCGCGAGTTTGGGTCACATCCAAATCGTCAGATTATTACATAAGAGCCTTCTTTTAGGTTCACTTAACATCCCCTTTGAAAATCTCACGCGCTCGATTAAATTTATTTTTTTTCTGTTTTCAACTCTTACGTACGACCACCCCCATCATGGAAACAATCAGATTAACATATGTATGTTTTCAGATATAAGTAGGACATGGATGCTATTAATATCTGACGCGTTCGAGTATGTCCATGCAACTGTTTTTTTTTACATTTTTGAAAATTTATAGCCGCTCCCCCCACCGATGAAAGTGTATATATTATATGACATTTTTTTCTTCTTATCATCTAAGCTTCGCAATCCAATAGGTCTCTTTGACGCTCGAGTAAATCCCGATTTAGCATCCTGGCCTCCCCTACTATTTTAACCTATGAAGTTGCCGTTTTGTATGAAATAAGTTGAAGTATTTTTTTTCTTCAAACATCTTTGTTTCCGTTATTCAAAGTAATCACCCGTGCAATCGATGCATCTTTGCCAACGCAGTGGCAGTTTATTGATGCCCTTCTTGTAAAAATCAACTGGACGGGAGCCAACAAACTCTTCCAAGGCATTTTGTACTATTTCTCGGGAATGAATTTTTTTTCGCGTTAAAAAGTTTTCCAAATTTTGAAAAAAGTAATAGTCGGTAAGTGCAAGGTCTGGTGAGTATGGCGGTTGAGGGAGAACTTCCAACCCCAACTCCAGCAGCTTGGAGACTGTTTGTTGTGCAGTATACGGTCGCGCGTTGTCGTGAAGGAACAGCGGGGACGACCAATTGACCAAAGCTGGTCGCAGATTTGCGAGTTTCTACATCCATTGTCTTCAGTTCTTCACAGTACACATCTGTAGTAATGTTCATGCCCTTTTGTAAAAAGCTGTAATGAATCACATCGGCATTAGACCACCAAACAGTGACTATCACCTTTTTAGGGTTTATTTTTCGTTTAACACATTCCTTTGGTGCTGAACCAGGGTCTAACCAACTTGGTGAGCGCTTTCAATTGGAGAACAGAATCCATTTTTCATAACAGGTAACAATCCGGTTCAAAATTCCTTCATTGCTGTGCCGGTTGAGCAACGCGAGGCAGGTCTCGACGCGTACGTTGCGCTAGCGATCGTTAAGTTCGTGGGGTACCCATCTATTAAGCTTTTTTACTTTGCCAATTTGGCGCAGATGGTTCAATATTGTTTTGATGCTAACATCAAAAGCTGCTGCTAGTTCAGCTGTAGTTTGAGTATCATCAGCTTCCACAATCGCCTTCAATTCATCATTGTTGAGCAAAGTATCCGGATGATCACGAGGTTCATTATTCAAGTTACAATTTCTAGAATGGAAGCGGGCAAACCAATAACGGGTTGTGCGTTCGTTTGTTATGTTCTCTCCGTAAACGTTGTTGACGTTATGTGCCGTTTGTGTAATGTAATATTCCATAATCAGACGATTTTTTAAAGTGTCCATTATAACGAAAAATGTTCTAAAAAATTTTTTTTGTTTGAAATGACCAGTACTGAAGAACGGCAACTTCATAGGTTAAGACCTAATATAAACAAAAGAAAATTATAATCATGTTGCTTAAGAACTTGTATCCAGTTCACACTTATTTTAAAAATACGGCCTGCCATACCCAAATTGTCATTTTGGTATTGTTTTCATCATGTTATTCACTTTTTAATACATTTTAATAGTATTCTTCCCTGCAATGATTTTATGGTACAAAAACATAATAATCAGGATTAATTCAAATATTTTTCTAGAGAGAGCTTTGGTTGTTGGACATTATAAGGATATCAAGGACTGTTCTTTTAGTGTATGTGTATAGCGATTTGCAATCTCTTACTGAGTGTTTTAGTTTGTAGTGAACATATTTCTATAATTTTTTTTTACCTTTCACCTTTTATTGGCTATCTGATATTTAAATCTGACTTAAGCCAGACTTAGTACATAACTATAACTTGCTCCGTGCCTCAGAGAGCATGTTAACTGTCAGTCCCGAGAGCCATCAATAGATGAGAGTCGTTAAAATCCACCAACCCGCACTGGAACAGCGTTGTGGATTAAGCTCCAAGCTGTTCCAAGGTCCAAACTATCAAAATTGCAGCCATTTACATTTTTAATTTTCAATCTAACCTTCCAAGAGGCACTGTTCTTAAGGCATTCTGTTCCATCCTATAATCCTCTCTATGTTAAGGAAAGGTTGTACTCCAATAGGAAATGCTTGAATGCTGATGATAAGGGCTTTTCAGTTTTCATACTTTCTCATCATACTGTGTTGTATAAAAATTGATGCAAATTTATTTTTCTGGCAGGGCACAGTGCTGCACTCGTCGTGGGACCAACAAAAATTCATAGGCGATAAAGAAAGTTCAAATCACAAACTTCTTAGTGCTGAGGATAAACAGTATACCAATCACTTAGAAAATAGCATTGATGACTTTGGTCATACTGGTGAAAAACCCTACGATAATGAAATATGCAATGCAAAAGTTACAAATTCCTCTACTCTAATATCACACAAACGCACACATATTGGTCAAAAAGCATACAATTGTGAAATATGTAATGCGAAATTTAAAGACTCTAGTAATTTCAAAGCACACAAACGCGTACATACTGGTGAAAAACCATACAAGTGTGAAATTTGTAGTGCAAAATTTACACATTTCTCTACACTAATATCACACAAACGCATACATACTGGTGAAAAGCCATACAAGTGTGAAATGTGTAATGCAAAATTCACAAATTCCTCTAATCTAATATCACACAAACGCATACATACTGGTGAAAAACCATACAATTGTGAAATATGTAATGCGAAATTTAAAGACTCTTGTAATTTCAAAACACACAAACGCAAACATACTGGTGAAAAACCATACAACTGTGAAATATGTAATAAAAAATTTACACGGTCTAGTCATTTAACTGTGCACAAACGCATACACATTGGTGAGAAACCATATAATTGTGAAGTATGCAATAAAAAATTTACGCAGTCTAGTAATTTAATTATGCACAAACGCTTACATACTGGTAAAAACCATTCAATCGTGAATTATGTAATGCAAAATTTACACATTCCTCTACTCTAATATCACACAATCGCATACACACTGGTAAAAACCATACAATCGTGAAATGTGTAATGCAAAATTCACAAATTCCTCTAATCTAATATCACACAAACACATACATACTGGTAAAAAACCATACAATTGTGAAATATGTAATGCAAAATTTACACATTCCTCTACTCTAATATCACACAATCGCATACACACTGGTAAAAACCATACAATCGTGAAATGTGTAATGCAAAATTCACAAATTCCTCTAATCTAATATCACACAAACGCATACATACTGGTGAAAAACCATACAATTGTGAAATATGTAATAAAAAATTTACACGGTCTAGTCATTTAACTGTGCACAAACGCTTACACATTGGTGAGAAACCATATAATTGTGAAATATGCAATAAAAAATTTACGCAGTCTAGTAATTTAATTATGCACAAACGCTTACATACTAGTAAAAACCATTCAATCGTGAAATATGTAATGCAAAATTTACAAATTCCTCTACTCTAATATCACATAAACACATACACACTGGTAAAGACCATACAATGTGTGAAATGTGTAATGCAAAATTCACAAATTCCTCTACTCTAATATCACACAAACACATACACACTGGTAAAAACTATACAATTTGTCAAATGTGTAATGCAAAATTCACAAATTCCTCTACTCTAATATCACACAAACGCATACACACTGGTAAAAACAATACAATTTGTGAAATGTGTAATGCAAAATTCACAAATTCCTGTACTCTAATATCACACAAATGCATACATACTGGTAAAAAACCATACAATTGTGGAATATGTAATAAAAAGTTTACAAGTCTTGTCATTTAATTAAATACAAACGCGTACATACCGACGAAAATCCATAGTTATATAAATTTCACACACACGCATACATATAAGTAAGAAGTGATATCGTTGTGAAATATGTAATAGACAATTTGGGTCGCATTTAGCTGAATAGAGCGTCGCCGTTCCGCAAGATTGGCGTAGGCACCCCGCACATGTACCAGTGAGCCAGCGACAGCGCAAGATTGGCGAAGACGCGTACCAGCGACAGCGCACGATTGGCGAAGGCGCTCCGCACGCGTACCAGCGACAGCGCACGATTGGCGAAGGCGCTCCGCACGCCTACCAGCGACAGCGCACGATTGGCGAAGGCGACCAGCACGCGTACCAACGACAGCAACCCGTTGGGAATCGATTATTTTAAAAGTATTTAACAGCCCCACCGCACCGAACCAGCGACATGGTGGCCTTAGTGTTAAAACTCCTTAACTTAATGTTGAAAAGGGAAATAAAAAAGTTATACTCAGTACTTTACAATATTGTATAAATAAATAAAAAATATGTCTATTGTTTGGGATTATTTACTATAAACTTCTAATATTGTGGACTGTATATTTGTGACAAGATAATTTCGTAGCGAAAGAGTAATATATGCCTTTACCTGGTTAATTGCGTTTTCTTTGATTTCTTATCCGACGCCGGCCCTTCGGTCGTTGACACTCGCACTCTAATTTCCCTTTGAATGATCCTCAAGAAGACTCGATCATAGTCAACAATCTGTTGGCCGAGTGGACCCTAACTGCCGAGCCAAGGACCGCGGGTTCGATTCCCGCCCGGGACAAACATTTGTGTGCATGAACATGTCTATTTGTTCCGTCACGGGGTGTAAAAAAAATATAAGTATATGTAAATATTATAAAGATTATTAATTTATATCAGTTGTCTGGTATCCATAGTACAACTTTTGCTTAATTTGGGACTAGATGGCGCTGTATGGGATGTCCTAGGTATTATTACACAAGTTTATAAATTAGGGTCAACTTTTGGACCGGAACAGATGATGAGAATTATTCTTAACGTTATCTGATGCCCTGAACTCGGATCTTCAATCCGTGTGTCAAGATTGGCACTAGTTTGTGAGTTCGCGCATGTTGGCAGCTAGATGGGGCAAGCCTACTGAACATGCGGGCGCGCGGACAATTGCACTTCGCGACCCTGCTATTCGATATTGTGCGTACGGAGAGACCTTACTATTTATACGAAAAACTAACATGGTCAAAGCGTGGGTTCCGTGACAGAGCTATCCTGCCTACGCATCGGACTGTGGCGTTTCGGGGAAGTTTTAAATTCGCGGCGTCCAAGTGCTGGAATAATCCTCCTCCCATCCGCAATGCGGCTGGCAGGTTCACCTTTAAACATAACTATAAGAAGCACTTGTTAAAGTTGCAAAAACCTCCATCTTGAGTCATATATGTATATATGTATTCTCTTCCCCAACTATACCCCTCTTCATGTGGGTAAATATGTATTTTCTACGCGGATGAATGTAATTGCGTTTTGTTTAATTGAATAATATGTAAATAGTATATTTGACTTTTATTATGATTTAGGTATTAGTATTTATGCTAGAACGTCTTTATATTTGACGACTGCTTAGCCTAGTGGGCAGCGACCCTGCCTACGAAGCTGGAGGTCCCGGGTTCGAATCCCAGGTCGGGTCAGTATTTATATGATGAATATTAATACTGGCACCGGGTCTTGGTTGTTATATGTATGCGGTGTCTTCGTTTGGTACCCAAAATACAAGCTAATGCTTAGTTTGGGACCTAAACGTTGTTGTGATTGTATGTGTTATTATTATTATTATATTATTATGTGTAGTACTTACTTATTTGACTAATTGTTTAATGTTTGTAACTTTACCTACCTACTTGTTTTTGTTTATTTTATTTTTATATCTCTTGAACATTGTACATAATTTGTGTAGCTCATGTCATTACTACCTTAATGTGTATTAAAATAGTACGGACGGGTTGCTGTGCTTGTGGTGTGCGGCGGCGCCAGGTGTGCGGCGGGCTTACGTAGGGGCTGACTGAAAATCAGTGTTGTGGGCGTGGTCATACACAACTGCAGCGTGTGCTGAGTCAGCTCCTATCATGGTTGCGGAGAACTTCTATTTGTGTTTTGACATTTGTATTTGTCTGTTGTGTACACAGACCAGTCAACCTATAGACCACGCTTTAATAAACGTCAGTACGAAAACGGAATCGCCAAAAAGTGGCGGGGTGCGGGGAGAGGTTAGCTAGTTTACATTGGCTCGTTCAAAATTGACAATTTAATGGCTTCCGACGTGCTTCCAACTGACGGCTCACAAGAGACGTAGTTATGTAGTGTCACTACATAGCCTTGGCGGATGCTACTCCATGTCAAAGCGTGGTCTATAAGGTTGACTTGTCTGTGGTTGTGTATTATGTATCCGTGGCCGTGCTTAAATGTTTCTTTCTTTCTTTCAAATACGTTATACTGACTGACCGATTAGCCGAGTAGTTAGAGATCCTAATGCGGAGCCAAGGGTGCGGGTTCGATTCCCGCCTGGGACAATAATTTGTGTGCACAACACGTCTATTTGTTCCGTGTCTGAGTGTAAAAAGTATCTAAGTATATATTATAAAAAAGAATATTTAAGTATATAAGTATAATACTTACTTACTTTGGGACTAGATAGTGATGTGTGGGATGTCCCAGGTGTTATATTGTTTATTATGAAATCATCTTTCAAAAATACAGTGATTCGAGCTAGAAACTCGAAAAGCGAGAAGTTTTGAAGTTGGCTTGTAATTCAACCGTTAATCACTTATTTATTAGGAGAAAAACAGTTACAGGTGTGGTTTAATATGTGCTAAAGTACAATAAAAGAAAAAAAAATGTTACAACTATAACCTAATAAATTTCTAAAAAAAATCTGTTTTTTTGACTCTTTATCTCTATATTTTCGGAAAAATAATAAAACATCAAAAATTTTGGTCCAAGCCTATTTATTTTTACAATAACAATAAAACAGCAAAAAAAAAATATATTATCTTATTCGTAGCCTTCAACCTTCATATCGTTGAGTCCTAATTCCTCGTTCTGTTCATAGGAACGCTCGTAATGGACAATCCGTAGACCTGCATAGAAAACGTATGACTCAGAAAAGTAATATATGCTGCGGGTTATTTATGCTAATGTAATATGGTTTTGATAGGGAAACAATATAGAAACCAACCAATGGCGCGACAGCACACGTGATTGTTGTCACGTCACGCCATTGGTTGGTTTCTATATCGTTTCTGTATCAAAATCATATTACATTAGCATAATTGACCTGCTGTTGTTTGTTTGATTGACGAACAGCTTATGTATTGACAATTTAATGCGCGGAATGCGGAAACGTAAGGTCATTCCAATCGGTTTTAAATATTTTCTATTCTGATTTTTTGACAATATTGTTAAGTTCCCTACCATCATCTGCGACACCCGGTTCCGTAGCGAAGCTCTGGACGTAAGAGTTTCCAGCTGGGTCGTCCAAAACCAGCGTCACCGCGCGTTTACCTTCTAGCACCTCGTCCAAAATCTTCAGGAAGCTGGAACAAGATATGATAGACAATAATTTTTTTTTGTGTACTGTAATTCTTTGAATTTTTAAATCGAAATTAAATTGAAATTTAAAATTAATATTTCTTAAAAATATAATTTTTAATTTCAATTTCAGTTTTTATTGTTCATGTAAAATAGCTATACAAATAAATACAAATAATAGATGGGACTTCCCACACAGCGCCATCTAGTCCCAAAGTAAGCAAGTATTAGCCTTGTACTATGAGGTACTAGATAATTGGTAAACATACTTATTTTTTTAATAATATAATAATAATAATAATAATAAGCCTTTATTTATTTTCCATTCACTTACATTTTTTTTTGTTAGTTAGTTAGTTAGTTAGTTAATAGTTTGCATTTGTTGATTAAGTAATTAGTTTAGTAGTAGTTAGTTTAAGTAAATTATTTATTTATTTAAATGGATCCCTCTTGGGTGAAGGCCTCCTCCAGTCTCTTCCATTCCTTTCTATTCTTTCCCTTTTCTATCCAGTCATTTCCTCCAAGTTCCATAATGTCATCGGACCACCTTTTGTATGGTCTTCCCACATTCCTTTGCCCCGTAGGTCCTTTCCATGTGGTAGTGAGTAAGGTCCATCTCTTGTCTATAATGCGTGATACGTGGCCGGCCCACTGCCATTTTAGTTTTAGAGCTTGTGATAATGCATCTTTTAGTTTAGTTTTCTCTCTAATGGTTTTGTTTTTTACTTTATGTATTCTTTTTAATTTCAGCATGCTTCTTTCCATCCCTCTTTGACATGTTTCAATCGAAGCTTTCACTTTATTTGTGTAGGTCCAGGTTTGGCAAGCGTATAGTAGGCTGGGATAGACACAAGTCTCCATTACTGTTTTCTTTAAATCAGATTTGTAACTTCCTTTGAATATTTCTTTTTGGGACCAGTATTTTTTCCATGCAATATTTATTCGCCTGTTTACTTCTTCAACGTTACTATTTTTCTTAAATGTTATTAGTTTTCCGAGATATATGTATTCCTCAACAAAGTCTAACTTTTGTGTACCTGCTAATATGTTATAATGTGTCGATCCATTAGTCATAATTTTTGTTTTACTAAAATTCATTTCTAGTCCTACTTTGATGCTTTCTTGATTTAGTTGGTTCAGCATTGTTTCTAGTTCCTCGGGACTCTCGTTAAAGATAGCAATGTCGTCCGCGAATCTCAGGTGGCTTAGATAGTTGTTGTTAATTTTGATACCTTTATTCCTCCAATTAATACTTTTAAACACTTCCTCTAGGACCGCTATGAATAATTTAGGAGAGAGAGGATCTCCTTGCCTGACTCCTCTTTTGATTTTAATATCGTCTCCTTTTCTTTCTAGTTTAATATTGCTCACACTGTTTGTATATATGTTCTTTATTATGTTTATGTATTTATTGTTAATATGCAGTCTATTGAGTGCTTTCCAGATCGCATTGTGACTTATGGTATCAAATGCCTTGCTGTAATCTATGAAGGCTATATATAACGTTTTGTTAAATTCTTTGTATTTTCCAATGATCTGTTCTATTGAATGTATGTGGTCTATCATTGAAAAAGTAGACCTAAAACCTGCTTGTTCAATAGGTTGTGCATCGTCTATTGATTTTGTGATTCGACTTAGTAATATTGTAGCAAAAAGTTTATACAGACAAGGCATAAGGTTGATGGGTCTATAGTTTTTTATGTCTAGAGGATTCCCTTTTTTGTAGAGTAATATTATGTCCGAGCGGGTCCACTGGTAAGGTATGGTCTCTGTGTCTAGAATAAGATTAAATAGTTTAGTCAGGTGAGGTATTAAAATTGGAGCTCCAAGTTTAATAGCTTCATTTGTCACCCCGTCGGGTCCGGGACACTTATTGGATTTTAGTTTTTTAATATTTGTTGCTACTTCCCTTTCTTCGATTTCACTGACACCGATTTCCATATTTTTTGTATTTATTTCGATTGCATCGTCAATGATTGTATCTACTTTTTTGTAAAGGTCCCTGTAAAAAGACGTTGCCTGTTCTATTATTTCAATTCTAGTTTTTGTTTCTTTTGTTCCATTTTCAAGTTTCTGTATCCACTTTTTGTGGGTTCCTAGATCTTTATTGGCACGTTTTATACTTCTAAATTTGATTAAATTTTGTTCGATTATTTTCTTTCTATGTCTCTCATAGTCTTTTTTGATTGCTTTGTTAGTTGTTTTGAATATATTGCTAAGTTCTTTTCTTACTTCGTTGTTTTTAGGTTTCTGTCTTATCAGTTCATAACGTTTTTTAATTAGTGTTTTAGTATTTTCACTTAAAATTGTATTGTATTTTGTGTTGTTTATTTTTGTATTTAGTCCTTTAATTATGGCTTTTTCTATGTTATTGTAATAATTTTGTAAATTTTGGATATTTTCGCATGCTTTTTCGTCAGGTGAAATGTAATTTTCAAGCTGTTTGATAAAAAAATCAACTGCATCTGGCGTTGAAGGGTGTTTAAGACTAGTAGAAAAAAAAATTCTGGTTCTTTTCGGTAGGTCTAGTCTAAGTGTTGCTCGTACTGGTCTGTGATCCGAAGCAAATTTTATATTTGAAATAACCTCTATGTTTGTTATTAGTAACGGGTTGTTACATAAAACGAAATCAATTTCATTTTTTGTACGATGGTCAGGAGAGATCCAAGTCCATCTTCTACTTTCTTTTTTCTTAAAAAACGTATTCATTATAGAGAGCTTGAATTCGCATGCATATTTTATAAGTTTTTCTCCTCTTTCATTCCTCTTGCCATATCCATACTTTCCCATTATTAGATTTTCGTGTTTTTTAGGATTCCCTATTTTAGCGTTAAAATCGCCGATGACGAGTAATATTCCTTCTGATAGATCGTGTGCTTTCCCGATGTCATCGTAAAATTTATCAATCTCATTTTCGGACGAATTTTCTGTCGGTGCATAAACTTGAAGAATTGATATCGATTGGTTTTCTAATTTTAGTTGTAGTAAAGCCACTCTTTCAGAAATTCCCTTGAAGTTAATAATGGCATTTTTATAATGTTTTCTAACGAGGAATCCGACGCCATATAAACCTTTGGTTTCCCCCATATAACAGAAAATGTAATTGTTATATTCTTCGATATTGCAGTTGTTTCTTCTAACTTCTGACAATCCGATTATGTCGAAATTTATGTCTTTTAGTGCATAGGACAGCTCAAGATATTTTTCGATTGATGAGAGAGATCTGACGTTATAGGTACAAATTTTCAAAGTAGTTTTAAGTTTTGAGTTTTGTTGATTGGCTGGAGGGTGATGGTCTGATTCCCCACGAAGACCACTCGGATTGGGGAATGTTTTTGAAAAGTTAATATGGTTTGTTTGTCTTACTGTATCAGTGTGGGTGCGGTGGCCGATGACTTTTTCCTAGCTCCTCTTGTCTGGGGTATTGTAACTGGAGGTGTGAGATGAAAAGGAGTTTGATCTTCCACGCATCATATCGAAAGCGTTGATGCGGTGTGATTTGGCAACGGTGGAGTTACTTGCTTGGGCTTGTTGTTTACGAGTTTGCAGCATGGTTTCTGGCGATTCTGATTCTTTACGTTTGCGTTTCTCGTTGTTATTTTTAGTGTTGTTTTCTTTGACTATCAACTTGTCGTATTTTATTATTGCGTAATTACCCTTCTTCCTTTCTTCCAACATTTTTTCCTGTAGTTCCTTCCTTCTAGCTAATATTTCTTTCGGGAAGTCTTCCGTTGCGTATGCTTCCTTAAGTTTCTTTTGGTTTTTTAGAATTGCGTTTCTTATCCAATAATTTGTGAATGAAATCAGTAAAGGTCTAGGCTTTCCTGTCTCCTCTTTTTTTCCAATGCGAAAAATATTATCTATGTCTCTGTTTGTTAACATTATGTTTTGTAAGTCGTTGTTTAATTTTTGTAATATAAGCTCTAATAGTTGGTTTTGAGACTTTTCTGTTTCTCTGATCCCAAAGAGTAATATATTATTCTTTCTTTCATTTCTCTCAAATTTAAGCAGTTTACTTTTTAAAATGCAGTTTTCCCTCTTTATTTCTTCTATTTCTTGAGTTATGGGTTTTAATTTTTCATCAATTTGACTTAATATTTCTTTCGTTTGCATGTTCAATTCTACAATTATTTTATCATAAAACGCTTGGAATTGGGTGTCCATGGTTGTATGTAATTTTATTATTGTTTTTTTTTTTTTAATTTTTATTTCCCTATATGTAGGTAGCTTGTAAATTACACGTAGTAAGCAGTGGCTCTTCGACACGACACGTAGCGGTCAATAGATGCGGTGCGTAGCGATCCGTTTATGCGTACGTAGCGGGCGGCTACACTTGGCGTAGCTTTACGCAGTATGTTGCTACGCGGTTTCGGTGTCTAGCTACTGGTTTGCAAACCGGTTACGATGGCTCGCTGTCTTGCGATCGAAGTGTACGTTGTTTGAATCTTTATTTGTCGTAGGTCAGTTATTTACAATATTCAACACACTGTTGTAAATATTTTTTCTTATTATTGATCACTTATTTACGTTTTAGGAATTTTATGAATTGCACTGCGTTGTGACACGATTTGTATTGATTTATTTCACAGTTTAAGCTTGTTACAACCACGGTTAACAGGTGAAATTATTAAAAAATTTAGGAGCGTAATGAAACACTGTTTACAGTCCGGCGCACCACGCCGTACTTTTTTAATAATATATACATATATAAATACTTTTTACGCCCAGACATGGAACAAATAGACATGTTCATGCACACAAATATTTGTCCCGGGCGGGAATCGAACCCGCGACCCTTGGCACCGCAGTTAAGATCACTTACCACACGGCCAATCGCTCAATCGATCTCATATCCTTAACCCCTGTAGTATTAGCGTAAAATGTATTTTAATTATTTTTACTATATATTTTTAATGTATATCCAGCATAAGAGTCAGACAAAGGTATCACAAAACTAACCTCTGCAGCTTCTCCCTTGTGTGTGGTGTTGCAGCATCATGAGCGGCTGGCGCTGCGAGCTGTTCCGCCGCCGCTCTTAACAACCCTTCCGTGGTCGTGAAGCGACCAGACAGCGCATGCGGTCCTGCCTCCATGTCCAACTCGGGTATTGCCATTGAACAGGTCTCCGACTGGAAAACATGTTTCATAATGTATGGACACCTGGGCTAGCACATTGTACGTACAATACTGCAAAAATACGCAATCAAAGAAATTAACAAGTTTTACTACATCATCATCAGCCCATTTTTTTTTACCCCACTGCAGGGACTTAGGCCTCCCCCAGGGTGAGGAGGGGGCTTGGAGCTTAACTCCACCACGCTGCTCCACTGCGGGTTGGGAACTGTAACGACCGCCATCTATTGACAGCGGCCGGGACCGACTGCTTAACGTGCCCTCCGAAGCACGGTGTCAGTGATATTGTGTACTTAAGTCAGAAAAACTCATTGGTACACGCCCGGATTCGAACCATGGCCCTGTGGGGCCTTATAAATTTAAGACAGGTTCGTTGTGCTCTGGGCTATCACGACACTCCCCCGCACCACCCCGCAATCCCACGACCCCGCAATCTGGCGTGTTTTGTAGCTGTACAAAATATACAGGTTGAGGTTTTAATGACCAGCCAAATTTTAATATAATGATCATTTGTAGAAAACCGATAGCCGTCTTGTTTCCTTTTAGTATCGTTCTATAGAAAAATATTGAGATATGACTACACAAACCTTTCCCGAAAAAACCAATAACTCTAGTCACCATTCATGCCCGCCGCCCCATTCCGTTTCAAGGCGTCGGGCGCGTACGTTTACTATAGCGTTAAGAAGGCAACCAAACGTTATAAATTAACACTGTAGATAAAATAATTTATTATGAAAATGTAACCCATATTTTTTATTTACGCAATGAGGTCTATTGGTGATACCTAACATCTAGAAAAAATTTTGCCGGTTACTAAAATCTCACCTTTTATATTGAGTTCAACAATTGCAACACTGACATGAAAATGATTAATGGAGAATGGCAATCAAAACTTTCACATATCCTAACACTGTCATCTGCCAGGACAGTGACGCTTCAGACAAATTTTTTGTCGATATAGCATTACCTACGTTTTGTGAAAGAAATAGATGGACGCCAAAAGTAGGTACCGCTATTTCAACAAAAAAAAAATTTCGGCTTGTCTTTTTAAAATGTGACATTTTGATAGAAATCATTTTTGTATAACAAAGGTACTAAACAAATTACATTTTGTGTATTTTAGACCCTAGGATCCTTCCATTTTTCGATATTTTTTATTAAGGTGTACAAAGAAGAAAAATTTAGGCGAACGCAGCTCTATTGCTAACACGCTAACACAGAAGCAAAACTAATGGGTGTGTTCAAAACCTTAAACGAAATTTCTATAATCTGTAATACGACAAATTCAGGGTGCCAAGGAGATTTGCCGCGTTGCCACGCTGTATTGCGCCACTGATCCTTAACAAGGTATTCCTTGCTCAAAGGATGCCCTGTCAACAGATGCTGCGCTACAACCAAATCGTGGTCAAGTAATTTGGCATCCTTGGACCAGGGACCCATCGTCTCGACAGCAAAAGGAATGAAATGGTAACGATTTAAATGTTCTCCGTGGTTGGATATTTTTCTACGAGCTGTTGACCTAGCATCTGCACCAGTTTTTTTTAAATGTATTTTTTATATAACTTTAACACACAGTATCCACGCAAGTTACATCCCAAACAAGAGCTCTACCATTTTTGAAAGCAATCATGGTTACGCCATTGTCTCTTGCCATTACCCCGGAAAATACCTGGAGGCTCAAGACAGGAAGGTATCTGTATAGAAGACAGTACGTCAGATTGACATGATATGCCATCGCGGACTTTTCTTTAGACCTATGAAAGAAGAATTCCTGTATACATTATTTTGTTATATCTCAAAGGGATCAGACTAAGTTTTCGATGTAAACTCCCAATCGGCTTGATTTTTCCGACATTTTAAACAATCATCGTCATTCAACCAATTTACACAAAACATTAGTGAATTATACACATAAACCTTCATCTTGAATCACTCCATCTATAGGTGACAACCGTACGAAAATCCGTTTAGCAATTCTTGAAATTATCGCATTCAGACAGATAGACAGACAGACAAACGCGGCGGAAGACTTCGTTTTATAATATTAGTGACGTACAGTTTAGCTACCATTAACACGATATCATCAGAGAAAGCAACTGGAACTTTTACCTTCAGCACGTCCCTGGAGAAGTCTTCTTTGCCAGCCAATCTGACTTCAAACTTCACGCCTTTGGGCTCAATACCCCCACCGGATTTCACCTGGGCAAATATATTTTCAATATGTACAACATAAAGTAGTAGGGTAGACAGTACCAGAGTTGTAACGGATGTCTAGCAGATGAGGATGTTGAGATGAACTGTTCTGAAGAAGCAGATGCGGATATTTGAAATTTCATTTTTGAGTTTGCATAGAATAATAAAAATTTAATATTTGGAACATCTCACACAGCGCCATCTAGTCCCAAAGTACGCAAGCATTATTCTTGTAATATGGGGTATTAGATAATTAATATACATACTTAAATACTCTTTATAATTAATACATAAATACTTTTACACCCAGACACGGAACAAATTGACGTGTTCATGCACACAAATATTTGTCCAGAACGGGAATCGAACCCGCGACCCTTAGCTCCGCATTTAGGGTTTCTAACAAGTCGGCCAATCGGTCAGTCAAATTACACTTGAATCACTATGGTTGTCTCTTACACATATATAAAATAAATGTATAGATTGTCACCACAGCTAGGAATGGGTCAATTCCCAACTAGTGAAATAGTCATGGAAACCTTATTTATTTATTTATTTGGAAAAAGAACACTCACAGTTAATGTTACAGATACATGGATATGAATTAAAGGCATTACAAATTGTTAACCATAACCTTAACATTTCTCGCTAAAAAAACTAATGCAAAAAAACACACACATACACAGATGCCATTTGCGTGGCAAGCCATACAAAAAGAAAACCTAACTTAATTAAAGTACCCTGGAAATCAGACAAAACAATACGGAAGACACCACAATGAATTTGAAAATTATGGAAACCGAACCAGTGAAATTTCACTGGTTTGGTTTCCATAATTTACAAATTACACATTACAAACAACATATTGTTAAGTTCGCGTCTGTAGGACTGGTTACTTCTATTATAGAAGTCAGTGCCGCTAAACACGTCATTAAAGCTGCTACACATTGTATCCAAGGGAGCTCTCTGACCCGCATTCGTACGACACTTAAGTAAGGCAAATAAATGCGGCAATGTAGAAGCAATACGTGGTACTCTAAACTTAATCTGTCCGAGGAGCTCAGGGCAATCTACGTCAGAAACACAGATGCTTCTCAAGGTCGTAACGTCGAGAACTTGCCGTAAATTTTCTAAAGTTAGAAATTTTAGATGTTTTTAAATGGGACCTTTAAATGCTTTAAATCATGTACAAATTACATGACCGCTTCAATAAGAAAGTATGTTACAAGACACATCCGTGATTGTTCTTGGATTTTGTACCCAAATCGGGATTTGTTAGACACTACAAAACCAATGCAAGACTAAATATATGCGCATCAGTGAGTTTTATAGTATCACTTTTTGCTAGTTGGATTTTAATCAGAACAAAAACGAAGAAAAGCTGTGAAAGAAACTACTAGAACTATGGAGTTAGAGTCTGGCCAAAGGATCGTGACCGATTGAATGAGTTTTGTCCCTTTATGTTCCTCTAGTAGGTATTAATACTTAATTAACTCAAAAACGACTGAACCCATTTTGATGAAATCTGCACTGTTCCCTAGTTTAGTTTTAGTTAAAAAATAATTTTTGCATACCGATTTACAGTTTTTGAGATATGCGCGGACAAACATACATATAAATATACATACATACACTTATGACATTTGGCACACATGTTAAGAAGCTGATATAGACTAAAATGTACAAAAACTGTGCACTTATGACATTATTACATACATACGCGTCCGACTGATAATCCCCTTTATTTTTGAAGTCAGTTAAAAACCCTATGTGACGCAACGTCACATAATCCCAAAAGTTAGCTGACCATGTGCAAATATGATGGTACATAATTGGTCTCACCTCATTGGTGCGATGGCCGCAAGCTTCGCAGTTCGTAGCCATGATCACGACCTCTTTGAAGTATGGAATACCTGGCAACAATAATATTAACTGTTAACAAGCCATCTACAGATGGACACAAATAGCAATTCACTATCGACTTTATGTCGCTGACATTAAGGTCAAAATCGTTAGGCGCGGTTAATCTAAGAAAAGACCCGATGGAACCTTGTCGTCGTGTTAACCTGCATACTGTTACGGGCTGTAGGGGTAAGAAAGAGATGGGGATGTACTTCCTATGAAAATTGACATCTGTCTGACTCTATTACTTGTAGAAGGAAGGTTGTCGTGTCCTCAGCCGCGCCTCGCCGACCAGTAGATGTTGTAGTAAAACAAAAACGAATTTACTAATTAAACAAATTTAATAAACGTTAAACAAAAATTATATACAATATTAAAGAACACAACTCTGGACAAGGACTTGCGTACCTGAGTGCGGTGGTGTTTCTACTGGTGACAATTCATATTGTTGCTAGGTATTTTATATGTTTTGCGCTTTGTATTTTAGCCAATCAGAAAACGTTTGGTGTCATCCGGAGTACAAAGTATTTGGGCCGTACGATGTCACGTGTACTGACTGAGCTAGCAGAAATATTGTTTTTCAATAGAAATAAATGACTGTGAAAAATGATCGGAAAATGTTGCGACATTGGGGTCACTGATTTGGACTTTAGTATAAGCGGTCAATACCCTTATAGGGCTATAGGTACAGACACGTAGGATACACGAACACACCGATTTAGTTGTACTGTATTCCAAAACAAAATCACAATTTGTTTCGATCACAATTCCCACAAATTACAATGTCCACTTTTCACAATGTCCACAATGTCCACCGGCAGTTGATCGCAATTGACTTTTCAAGAAAACTGACTCGGTCACGAAGTCGCGAGGGCTTTATAAAGCTCCGAAATCCCCGCCCCGCAGCATATCGAAATTTCCCATCGCTAAACATTCGATATTTAAAATTCTCACAATTTACCGTTGGAATATTTCCAAACGCCGGGGCGCCCGCTTCGTGTTGGCACAATTCTGTATTGAAACTATTTTTATAAGCGCTCAATTTCTTTTAAGTAAAAACCGCTTCTAAAATTAAATTAAATTACTGATTTATTTTAATCTCGGAATTTCTTGATATTTTTGAATTTGGTCGATGTGTTTGGATAGCCACGTGATCTTTCGAATACTTTCTATAACACATCGACGCGCTTCTATACATAAACGTCACAATACTATTACAAAAACCGACACCGCCGCTGCACGTTGACCACAAGATCATCAACCACCAACCAGGTTTCAGCGACAGATCGGAGATGGCTCGAGCGATTACCGCCCTGGCGACATGACCTGACCGCCATGCTGCGAAGTTGCCGGAATATAGTACAAGTATATACCAACGAGTTTCTGTATTTCAAGGCAGCATATGAAGAACAATAACATCGGTTCACGCCAGCGGAGAACCTCGCGCGTCTGCGTCGATGTCTGACCGGAGAAGCTAGGACAGCCGTTTCTTATCAGTTACGCGAACCTAATGAGGTGATGACCGTGCTACAGAAGCGCTTCAAGCGAGCGGAGCGCATTGCTGACGACGAGTTGCAGTCACAACGTGTTTGCTTACAAAGTGAAGAACACTGTGTCAGCGCTGCGTCCTGTCGAAACGGAGGATCGTCTACGAAGGACTGACATCATCAAGGCCGTGAAGAATAAAATAACACCTTTGACGCATGATTGGACCGGCTATGCTGTCCGACGGTGTGACGACCTAACGCCGGAACTGGTGAAAGTTAGTGAGTTCTCCAACGAACAGGCTGACAATTGTCGGTTGCCTGGAGTGTCGACCGTCACGACCGCTTGGTCTCTTCGCAGGCGCCCAAGCACCGATCGACGTCGAGAAAACGAAGTACTGCAGAGAAGAAGACAAGACCACGATGCGCGGTGCATCTGACTGCCGCCACCAGCGTCGCCGACGCTGCAACCTGTCCACAGTGCGACTCAGCTGATCACGATCTGCAGGCGCGCACTAAGTTTAAAAAGGTGAATCGACGTGAAGTGGGCACTCGTCCGCAGTGCAAGAGTTTGCAGAAAAAGCTGCTCTGTGACCTCCTGCGGTCGACTACATCACACTGCTGCACTGTGCACGACCTTCAACATCGCCCGATACCATGACAGGCGCAAAAGAAGAGGCACCTCAGGAGGTGGTGGCGAGCATGGTTCATTAGAGTGGGTTGGAGTTGGCATGTAGGTGGTGACGCTGTCCCCCTCAAGTATGCAGTATGTTGCATACTTAAGACAGATCTCTTAACCTGAACTCTATAATGCGACATCATCATCATCATAATCATCAGCCCATTTTTAACGCACTGAAGGGGCTTAGGCCTCCACCAGGGTGAGGAGGGGGCTTGGAGCTTAAGTCCACCACGCTGCTCCACTGCGGGTTGGGAACTGTAACGACCGCCATCTGTTGACAGCGTCCGGGACCGACTGCTTAACGTGCCCTCCGAAGCACCGTGTCAGTGATATTGTGTACTTAAGTCGATGCGACATCAAATCATACTAAAGATGTAAGTGAAAAGGATGAACGACTTAACTGCTTTCTAAAATGATATAAATGTGAGACAAAACTATATACGTATGCCACAGACAAGTCAACCTTATAGACCACGCTTTAACAGGGAGTAGCATTCGCCAAGGCTATGTAGTGACACTACATAACTACGTCACTAGTGAGCCGTCAGTTGGAAGCACGTCGGAAGCCATTAAATTGTCAATTTTGAACGAGCCAATGAAAACTAGCCGACCTCTCCCCGCACCCCGCCACTTTTTGGCGATTTCGTTTTCGTACTGACGTTTATTAAAGCGTGGTCTATAGGTTGACTGGTCTGTGACGTATGCGTAACGCTATTACTCACGATACGTGGATACGTTTCTTTGTACTACCGTCACATGGCACCTCTAATCTATTCGATTCTCTGTGGTGAAGAGCGCGGACAGATGCGGCGACCGCGCACTGCTGAAAATCGTTCCTATCACAATCCACGGACCGGCCGGAAGTGCACAGATGTTCGCGCCACTAGAAGACGGGAGCATGGTGTCGCTAATAAAGAGCAAGTTCACAGAACGTGCGAGCCATTCAGCATCAGCGGAATCACATCACCAGTCATCGTCAACGAGTAGCGGCACGTTACCTTCATTGTCAGGCCCCTCTGGATACCGCCACGAACTATTTCATCGTAGGAGAGTCCAATGTTACTCGGTAAGCCGGTACTGGCGGGGAGGCCGGTATAGTTACCCGCCTACATTGTAAGGGCAGAACGATATGAGACGAACTTAATTTTCATAAATTAATTGAATCTAATAATAATGATGTAAACAACAATAGATGAGCTGCAGTTGACTTCTCAGACCGTCGAAGAAATCAGCTGCTTCTCACATCTGGCCGATGTGCCCATCGAGCCTTCCACTGACGCGGTCCCGGAGATATAAAAAAAAAATTAAAATACAAACTTGTTAATTATCACCACAAACAAAATTCAATGTTGCAAATAAAGTACAGTAATAACGATAATGATATCTGGAACATACCACACAACGTCGTATAGTCCCGAAGTAAGCAAGTATTATGCTTGTATTATAGGGTACTAGACAACTGATGTACATACTTAAATATTCTTTTTTTTAGTAATATATACATGTATAGACACTTTTACACCCAGATACGAAACAAGTAGACATGTTCATGCACACAAATATTTGTCCCGGGCGGGAATCGAACACACGACCCTCGGCTTCGCAGTTAGGGTCTGTAACCACACGGCCAACCGGTTAGTCAAACAGTGCAATACATTGTTTGTGGAAACTGGAGCATAAACTAGGTTTTATAAAAACCTCCTCCAAACGGTACTTTATAAACACGAAGACATACTGCTCAGAGACTACATTACAGATCAATAAGTTATAGAACCGTGTTTGCGCGAGGGTATATACGTTACTGTGTGTTCGTGTGTGGAGAGGGCATATATGTGAAACAATGTCAAACAACTTCAACTACAGTTTCTTTTAATTCATATTAAAGCTGGAGCCGAAGGTCGCGGATTCCCACCCGGGACTCCCACCGGGAATATTTGTGTTCGTGAACATGTCTATTTGTTCCGTGTGTGGTGTAAAAGTATCAATATATGTATATATTATAAATAAAAAAAAGAATAATTAAGCATGTATATCAGTTGTCTAGTACCCCATAATACAAGCATAATACTTGGTTACTTTGGGACTAGATGGCGCTGTGTGGGATATCCCAGATATAATTATTTTTATGAATTTTTTAAATTTCATTCAATTTCTCTATTACAAAGTTTATTTTGATGAGAATCTAAAGTCTAGCCAATTTTGTATTGCTTTCTTACAGTACCGTGCAGTGAGAGAGTATATTACATTAGTTGCCGACGCTCGTTGCCGATATTGGTGGGTCAAGACAACTGGCGTCTGTTGTTGCTGCCGGACGATGTGCGTCGTGGACACAGACCAGTCAACCTTTAGACCACGCTTTAATAAACGTCAGTACGAAAACGAAATCGCCAAAAAGTGGCGGGGTGCGGGGAGAGGTCGGCTAGTTTTCATTGGCTCGTTCAAAATTGACAATTTAATGGCTTCCGACGTGCTTCCAACTGACGGCTCACTAGTGACGTAGTTATGTAGTGTCACTACATAGCCTTGGCGAATGCTACTCCCTGTCAAAGCGTGGTCTATAAGGTTGACTTGTCTGTGGTCGTGAACGCCGTGACGAGCCCACTGCCTCTCATACCTTTTTCGGATGGGTACTTCATGGCGGCAGCAGGGGAGCCATAGTGCGGTGAATTTCGCTGGACATTCATCGGGCGCCGATTTTTCGCTCGGAGAAATCGTCAAAGAACACTACCGGCTCGAAGCATTCGGTGTATCAACTAAAGCACGACGTTACCTCGAGGACGAGAGACCGCTGCGGATTCTGGAGTCGACTTGCGTCCGCACCGATGACAACAGATGGCAAGCTGGCCTGCTCTGGCGCGAGGGGATTCAAGCAATGCCACCGAGTTCTGGCAACGCAATGATACGGCTGCGCACGCTGGAACGAAAGATTGACACGGACAATGCGTTCGGGGAGGCCTACAACGACTAGCAAGATGCACTGGGTGCTGCTACATTTTGCCGCAGTGAACCCGACCAAGCTGCTTGCTTAACAACGTGCTCATCACTGCGCCCGACCTGCTGCAGTCTCTACTGGGCGTCCTTTTTCATTTTCACGAAGGGCAAGTTGCTGTGGCTGTTGATGTACGGGAAATGTTCCTACACATCAAAGTGGCACCGAGCGACAGACCGGCGCAACGCTTTTTGTGGCGCAGATGGAACCGGCAAGCCCCGCCCACGGAGTACGCGATGACGCAACTCATCTTTGGGGTCACGCTATCATTCTTTTATCTACTATAATATTATTTGAACTAAAACTAGGTTTGTGTTAAACCAAAATTCCGAAATTTCTATAAACATCTTAGTTATTAAATCTTAAAAAGCGTAATATTTGTCTCCAATTTACCCAAGATTGGACATTTCTAATCTAGTCGAATAAAAATTGAATGGAAATTTTTACAAGACAAACTTCATACACGTAAACGAGATCGTGTATGATTTTTTTTGGTACGACGATTGGCTTCTGTATAGTCAAAAACACGCTAGAGCTGAATCAAGTCACAGGCATCGCGGCCCCTCGATTTCCCGCCTGAATCTCGCTCTGTCACAACCTACGAAAATTTGCTGCGGTGCAGCGGCGATGCAGTAGGAGGAATGGCTTGGGGCGTATCACTGAACGGGCCGCCTCCGTCTCTTTATTCCACAGCCTAGGTCAGAGCTCGCATGCGTGCAGACCACGTGCGCATCGGAGTTGTGGCGTCCGTACAGAGATACCTTTAGTAACAATTCACCTCCCGTCCTAATTAGTACTATACTAACTAGTAAGTTTCATATCAGTCTGAGCAGGAGCATTGCACTCGGGGCAGTTCGTGTTGAAGGTCAGGACCTCGTCACCGGTTATGCGCTCGTACGTGTGCTCGGAGGGATCGGTCGATGTCAAGATCCCAGATTTAGCTGATGACGCTTCAGGATCGGGTTCTGATACCTGTACAAAGAAAATTCATAATAGGAATTTTTTTTTGTAATTTGGCGTGTAGGTTGCCACTATGTAGGCGAAAGAACTGTCGACAATCATCCACGGAACCCCGCGCATCCGCCTTCACACCCGACATTTTGGTTTACCTTCTTACAAGTATGATATTATTATTATAAACTGATATTGCCAACTCTGTGTTTAAACAAATCGATTGAATGAGTGGTTAGAGACCCTAATTGCAGAGCCTAGGTTCGATTCCCACCCGGGACAAATATTTGTGTGCATGAACATGTCTATTTGTTTCGTGTCAAGGTGTAAAAACTATTTATATAATACATAGCACATCCCATACAGCGCCATCTCATCCCAAACTAACCAAGTATTATGCTTGTATTATGGGTTGCTATACAACTGATATACATACTTAAATACTCTTTATAATACATACACCTATATAAAATTTACCTACACCCAGACAGTTTTCCAGGTGGAATCGAACCCAAGACCCTTGGGGCCGCAGTTAGAGTTTTTAACCACTTGGCCAATCAGTCAATCAATTTGTCATATGTATATATTATAAAGAGAACATTTTAATTATGTATACCAGTTGTCTAGTACCCCATAATATAAGCATAATCTTTCCTTATTTTGAAACTACATGGCGCTGTGTGGTATATCCCAGGTATTATTATTGTTATTAACAAAAAATTGTCCCAACCAGGGCGCTATGCACATTAGCTTACAGTCAGCGTTTTCTGATCAGTCGATATGACGCTGCGTTTTGATCGACTCTGTTACTATTGTGGTTCAAAGTTCAAGTTACTATGAAAGTATATGGGAACAGGCGTAACGCTGGCTCACTAAAAGCCGCTGGCTATGAGCTAATGTAGCCGGATCACCGAGCTTTGAATTAGGTCAATAGAGGAGTAATGCTAGGCGCTTACTTCAAGAAACAAAGTAATCACAATTGAACCATGGTATGAGGAAGGGAGACGGGCGGGAGCGATTGGTTACCTAGATGACGTGTTTAGGTGTTTGTGTATTACCCGTTCCAACTAGTATTATTATTTTTTGATAATTATTTGGTCGCATTTGTGGGTATGGTCGTCGACGACCACTTAGCCTAGTAGGTAGCGACCCTGCTTACGAAGCCGGAGGTCTCGGGTTCGAATCCCAGGTCGGTCAGTATTTATATGATGAATATTGATACTGTACCGGGCCTTGACTGTTATATGTATGTGGTGTCTTCGCTTGGTACCCAAAACACAAGCTAAGGCCTAGACGTTGTAGTGATGTATACGTTACTATTATTATTTGGTCGAGTGTATTTAGAGGCCCTTCTTGGACCCTCATCCCCTGCTCGATGACGTAAGAGTACGAAAGCGTAAGTACACAAACAGGTACAGGAACTTTGTTTTCAAAATATGTAGATCACTTGGTAACAACCTTGATTCACGAGATATATCGACATTTATGGCAACAACAAAAGCGTTTCATCGCTAATTCTGACAGGACTTTAGTCATCATCATCATCATCATCAGCCCGTGTCTCTCCACTGCAGGATATAGGCCTCTCCCAAGGCTCGCCACCACACACGGTCCTTCGCCTTTCGCATCCAACTACCCCCGGTATGGTGCTTCAGGTCATCTGTCCACCTGGCCGGGGGGCGTCCAACGCTTCGCTTTCCGGTACGTGGCCTCCATTCGACTTTACTTTAGTTTACTTTATTTACTACTACTTTACTAGGACTTTAGTATGGATGGCTTTTTACAAACGTTTTCACATTTGTATTATTAGGAATAAAAATAATGAGGTATTTAATTTATCTGAGACTGTACAGTTTCATCATTCATTTCAAGGATCACTGGTTCAATTCCCGGTCGGGACAATTATTTGTGTACATGAACATGTCTATTCATTCCGTGTATGGGTGTAAAATATATATCATCATGATCATCAGTTCATTTTTACCCCACTGCAGAGGCTTAGGCCTCCCCTAGGGTGAGGAGGGGGGCTTGGAGCTTAAGTTTACCGCGCAGCTCCACTGCGGGTTGGGAACTGTAACGACCGCCATCTATTGACAGCGTCCGGGACCGACTGCTTAGCGTGCCCTCCGAAGCACGGTAAAATATATATATATAAAGAATATTTGAATATATACTTGCATACTTTGGAACTAGATGGCACTGTGTGAGATGTCCCAGGTATTATTATTATTATTATCATTAAAAAAATAATTACAACCTCACCTCATCTCTAGTAAATATGCCGAGTGCGTGGTCCTGCTCTTTGGTTCTGGTGAACTCTGTCTTGGTGCAGCGAGGATCGGCACGAGGTATCTCCGGATTCTCTATGAAACAATTACCTGCGACAAAGAAAAAAATTCAGAGTGATCGAGCAGTAATGGACTGGTGAACCGACCCGCCATCAATACATAGATAATGGGTTCGATTCCCATCACAGGCAAATACTTGTTTTAATTTTTTAAACACAACAACATAATTCTAATAAAAAACACAAGCTTCACCTACATCGTCACATCTGTAACAATGGGAGTTAATCGTCGACTCACACCGAACCAGCCCCAAACACATGGACGCGTCAGAGCACTTCTTTCACTGTCCCGCGGTTGCACATCCCAATCCGTTACACTTGGCAGCGGCCTCCGGTGAGGCCCCGCCCGCCACCAACTTTATCAGACGTCCACGGAATGCACTCAAAGATGCACCTGACGATCTTACCACCGAGGTAGAGTTTCTCAGAGCATTAGGCCGATCAGACCTTCAGTCTAACGTCGAGAGCGGTACAGACACCTGCTCTGGTATTTGTACACCGTCCAAAAGGGTCGACGGTCGAACAGAAAAATGCATCTCACCAACAAGACTAACAATCTCACCATGCACTTTTATTATATACCAGATGGAGTCCCCTCTCCTCATAGTAGGGGCCCGCACGCGCGATTCGTGTCTTTTTTACGATTTTAGCTGCTATTTGAAAGTTTTCAAAAAACGAAGTGTTCAGTTGAGCGCAGGCGTCTGTACGTACCACCCGGAATCACCTAGTTAAAGTAATAAATTTGCTCGAATGGCGTCTACACCTTTATTTATTCATAATCGTGCCGCCCAGCTTGAACTGTTCTCGCACAGCGAGGGATCGGCCCGCGTCGGCCCTCGACTCGAATCTAACTCCTACACCGTGCGAGGCGGCGCTCTCAACGTACGGGCGGTACCAAAGGCAGCCACGCACCGAGGCATTCTCGATGCGTCCGGTCCGCGTTAATTTCAAAGCCTAACTCTTCCAAGTATAATAATAATAACGTATACATCACAATAACGTCTAGGCCCCAAGCTAAACATTAGCTTGTGTTTTGGGTACCGAGCGAAGACACCACATACATATAACAACGAAGACCCGGTACCTGTATCAATATTCATCATATACTGACCCGACCTGGGATTCGAACCCGGGACCTCCAGCTTCGTAGGCAGGGCGCTACCCACTAGGCTAAGCGGTCGTCATTAGTATAAGTAGAGGATGTAGTTTAGCCGGTCGGGCTGCACCTTCTGTGTTGTCCCAACCCGGCACTAACTGCGCGATATGTCGGATAGTTGTCTATATGCGGATTCGGCCCTCATTAAAAAAAAAAAAACTAACCAGTGTGGTGGGTTTATAAGTCAAACTCTTTAATTTAACATAGAGGGTAGCTGTATTCCAGTAGTAGAGGCTTGAAAGATTGATAAAGATGCCACGGCTGGCTCAGGCTTAATAATAGGCAATAACCACGTAAAGGCAACCCAGTAGCTTTTTTCCCGTTTCATTTTTCTTCTGCATATTTGAAGAGCTAAAATTATAGCAATCTTTACGAAATCCATTTCAAGAATGAACGCGTTTTGTCGCCCAGTGACTGTTACAAGTGGACGCATCCTCGGTGACAATAAGTAACAGAGACCAAAAGTCACCCTGTAGATGCGGTAGCCCTAACATCCCCCGGTATCCCGAAAATTAGCGATATGAAAGCGTCCTTTTCTGTCGGGCGGCATATCATAGTAAAGGCCTCGTTATCTTACTTTTACTACAAATATAACTTTTTCTATCTTTCCATTTTGATATCACTACGCTAACTCACCGCTAATATCTTCAAGCTCAAGCGTGAAAGGCCCGCTTTCGAGCTCTATAAGCGCATTCAGCCGCTTAATGAAGCGCTCGATATTTTCAGCGGTTTCGGGGTGGTCAGCTTTTCTCGCTTTTTGGTCTTGAGATAAGCCGTTTATGGTGCGAGATATGATGCCTTCTACTGTTGTCACCTCTGAAATGATATTTTTTAGTGAAAGTGATAAAATCTGTATGAAATGTGGTTCATTAAGAGGAATAGGTATTTGCGGAGTTTTTTTCAAAATGGCGCACGTGGAACGTTGTGGTTTTGTGGCGCTATTTTGAAAAAGCTCCTTATTAACCGTAATATGTTGCCTATTCTTGTTATATTTGTTAAAATACAAACAGAATACCTTCTTCTTATAAGCCACAGGTAAAGTTATCTAAATCAAGACAGTAGCCAATAACTAAAAGAAGAAGATGAAGAATAGGTACTGACAAATTTCCATACAAACGGCGTTAACGGTTGCATCCCATTAAACCTTAACCGATTGGCGCAACAAAATTATATGGCATTCAGCTCAGTAAATACTAAGTTCATAGGTTTTAAGTTTTTAAATATTTTGCTTAAGGTAAGGTTTGTTAAGATTTGGTAAGGTTAATGATTCTTTCATGGGAAATTGTATCCGTTTTTATAATAAAATTCCAAAACTTTTGGAATTTGGAAACAATAGAGACTTGATATATTACGAGACTTGAATTCTAATCAATTTATTAAGTGAGTTGAAGTCCAACTCATGAAAAAAGCTTATTATTGTATTAACGAGTATTTAAATGATAAGTGCGCATGGACATCATTGTAATAGTTGTAAGCACTTTAACTTAAATATAAAAAAAAAAAACAATTAAGAAAACATATATTTAAATAAAACAAACAGGGAGGAGTTTCTTGCCGGTTCTTCTCCTTCTAGTTTTTGAACCGGTATCTAATCAATTCATTTCAACTTCCAATAAGTGTGTGTAAACATCTTATATTGAATAAAACCTTTTTTAATTTTAATTTGATACAGCGTAAGTAAAAAAACTTAAATGCGCGAGTTTTTTTCGAAATTGATTTTGATGAAACTTTTATCTTTAAATATATAAATGCATGTTCCAACATTAGGAAACTAGCTTCCCGCCTGCGGCTCCGCTCGCGTGGACTACACAGTTGTACCGGAGCCGCTATAATTTTTTGCTTAGATATAGTTTATAAGCTGAAGAGTGACATACGCTACTTTTATCACGGAAAAAGGGGTTCCGACACAAGCGTGTAGTCCACGCGAGCCGAACCGCGGCTGGAAAGTTAGTTTGAAAATAAAATAAAGCCCATGCCACTCGCTGATAACGTAGCTTTCTATTGGTGAAAGAATTTTTAAAATTAGTTCAGTAGTTTTTGAGTTTATCCACAACAAACAAAAAATTAAGTCTTATCTATTTATAATATTAGTATAGATGTCTTTTAAAGTTTTTTTTTAAGAAAGCAAATGCTGTACATTTCGGTTTTATTGATACAAAATGTACCAGCGTGCGCAATAAAACAATTTATGCAAAGACGTAAAAAGTACGCGATAATATTTGTACAGATTAAAAACTAAATAATTGAAAAGGAGAAAACTACGCAGGCGAAGCCCTATGTCATGGCACCCAAGTGGTAGCGAACTCGCTTATTGTTTAGAAGGCCGTGGTTCGAATCCCGGGGCATGTACCAATGAGTTCTCATAACTCATATACATAACTATCACTGACTCGGAGCCTCGGAGAGCATGTTAAACCGTCGGTCCCGATTGCCATCAATATAATAATAATATTACTCAATACTTGAATAATAATAATACTTGGGACATCCCACACAGCGCCATTTAGTCCCAAACTAAGCAAAGCTTGTATTATGGGTACCAGACAACTGATATGTATACTTAAATATTGTTTAAGATATATACATATACAAATAGACAATTTCACACCCAGACACGAAACAAATAGACATGTTCATGCACAAAATATTTGTCCCGGGCGGAAATCGAACCTGCGACCCTCGGCTCCGCAGTTAGGGTCTCTAACCGCTTGGCCAATCGGTCAGTCAGATGGCAGTCGTTAAAACCTACGAACACGCATTAGAACAGCGCGGTGGATTAAACTTCAAGCCGAGGGGAGGTTTAAGCCCCTGCAATGGGGCACTAATAGGCTGACGAGTGTTGGTGGCAGTGTGGTGGAAGCCCTAAGTAAAAGCTATATTAAATAACCCAATTTCAAACTCTACCTCCTTTCTGACTCTGTGCCGGTATCTCCAGTTCCACTTCTGGTATTCTGACGCTGGTATAATCGCTTTTGACGACCTGACGGTTCATGTCCGCCTTCGTCTCCACACGGAGGCGCCATCTGAAGGTCATCAATTCATTACAGAGGTACAGGAATTAAGGGTTCGCTTGAATTAAGGGGGTAAGGGATAAAAACAGTCTCTCTATTATTGGTACACCTTGAAAGTGTGATAGCCCCAGCACGGCGAACCTGTTTCGAGTTTAGAAGGACGTGTGGCCGTGGTTCGAATCCGGGCGTGTAGGAATGGGTTTTCTCTAACTTAAGTAACTATCACTGACTTCATGTCTCGGAGAGCACGTTAAGCAGTCGGTCCCGGGTGCTATCAACAGATGGCAGTCGTTAAAATCCACCAACCCACACTGGAGCAGCGTGGTGGATTAAGCTCTAAGCACCCTCACCCTAAAGGGAGGCTTAAGACCCTGCAGTGGGGCATAATGGCCTAGTGGAATGGAAAAAACACCTTGAAATATGATTAAAAAATACTTTTGTGTGACGCACTTTTTACATACTCAAAACGATTACGTAAAAAGTTATGATCGACCTTTGGATTTAGTGCTACCATGAAAAAGGTAATAATAATAATAATACTTGGGACATCCCACACAGCGCCATATAGTCCCAACGTAAACAAGTATTATGCTTGTGTTATGGGGTACTAGATAATTGATATACATACTTAAAATTCTTAATAAAAGATAGTTTTTACACCCAGCCACAAAACAAAGTACTTAGACATGTTAATGCCCACAAATATTTATATTATATAAATATTATATCATGCATCACAATGTACTATTAGTAATTGTTACGTATAACTGTAAAATTACGAACTGACTAAAAGTCCTCTTCTGCGTTTACCGTCTAACCACTTATACTAAGCTAGTGTAAGATGGGGAGTTTTAGCCCGAGTTTCAGTGCGAAAGGTCCCCGCGCGCCGCTCTTCACCCCCGAAAAATCCCCGTGCGCCGGTTTCACTTCCCCAAAATTGCGAAACGTCACCTTGATACTGTGAACTGACATTTATGACTCTATTAAAACTAAACGCTGCTGTAAAATTATTTTTATGCGTATAACATGGGTTCTCGAGTGGAGGCCACGTATTGGGAAGCGAAGCGTTGGACGCCTCCAGGCAAGGTGGACTGAAGACCTGAAGCATCATACCGGGGGTAATTGGATGCGGAAGGCGGAGGACCGTGTGTGGTGGCGAGCCTTGGGAGAGGCCTATATCCTGCATTGGAGAGACACGGGCTGATGATAATGAGGATTATCAATATTTGCTAGAAGACGTGTGATCGTATCCATCATGTATATTCCGTTTATCTGTTCCGTCTTGTCGATCGCTTAGCCTAGTGGGTAGCGACCCTGCCTACGAAGCTGGAGGTCCCGGGTTTGAATCTCAGGTCGGGTCAGTATTTATATGATGAATATTGATACTGGTACCGGGTCTTGGTTTGTTATATGTATGTGGTGTCTTCGCTTGGTACCCAAAACACAAGCTAATGCTTAGTTTGGGGCCTAGACGTCATTGTTATATTAAAAAAAAATTTTAAAAAGTCTGTTGACGCAGATCCAAAACCAAGTTGGTTATCGATTCACCACTTCTTTTATTAGGTTTGACGAAAAACCCGTGAAGTGCGAGTCGAACTCCCACACGAAGGGTTTTGCATCGTCGCTGATTAATTTATCAATAAAAAAAGTCGAAAAAAACGTGTTTCTTGTATGGGGACCCCATTGAGGGGATAGTCTTTCTGTCCGTGGCTACGAATCGGCATCTCTATCTCCATTTCGATCCTTCTTCCCAAACCTATCCCTGAGTGATGGAGATGACAAGAGCATATTTCCAAAAATACCTATAAAATACCCGTCGAAACCGCTTGCCGTGATTGTTTCCAACTCTGAAAGATGTATGAATGGGAACCAAAATTTGCAGGGTGATTGAGAAAGGATGTCCCTAGAGCGATACGTTTGGGGTTTTTTTTTAAATTCGCATTAATATCGAATTTACGGATCATTATTTTCAAAAACGAAGAACCGATGGAAATCATGTTTTTAAAAAAATTTTTCTAAAACAACTAAATAAGATATCAAAAAAAACAAAAACATACCGTCCTGTAGCAGTGTTTCTCCTATCACGTTTTTTTTTTCTGCAAATATTGATACAGAAATACAGCGAAGATTAGATACGGGCCGAACCCTCTTTTTTGCATGAAAAGCCTACCCCCTTAAAGCCTTCTGTCATAAAAAGATTGAAATGGAAGGATGTTTTTGGAAATAACGATTGAGACACTGGTCTTTTCGCATTCACAATAGTAACCCATTCACCCAATAAATTTACAGTCTTGCTACTGATTGTTAATAATTAATATTAAAAAAACAAATTAAAAAACGAAGAAAAAATTACATCTATGACATTACCTATACTAGACAGAATTTTTATCAACAATTTTTTCTATACATTTGTAAAGTCCAATAAATAATAAATACGAAGTGGTTCCCAATTCAACTATAATAATAATAATAACACCTGGAACATCCCACACAGCGCAATCTAGTCCCAAACTAAGCAAAGCTTGTTTTATGGGTATCATGAAACTGATATACATACTTAAATATTCTTTATAATATATACATATGATTTTCCACACACAGACACGGAACATATAGACATGTTCATGTAGGTACACAAATATTTGTTTTGGGCGGGAATCCAACCCGCCATCTTTGGCTCCACAGTTAGGGTCTCTAACCACTCGGCCAATCGGACAGTCAAAGCAGTTTTTTAGCAAAACAATCGCATAACAAACAATCACGTGAATAATGGACGACACCTAACATATGTTATTTGTCATCTAATCTGCATAACAACAGAAGTCACAATAATTTTACTTTAATTAAAATTACGCGTACAAAGTCAAAATTATTTGATGGCACGTCTATGACCTCGTTAAGCATTTCTTCAGAAAAATGGCACGTTAATACGTAAAGGTTCGCCATCCCTGCACTACGAAGTGCATTCTGTATTGCAAATTTTTTTTTTTTAATTTGCTTTTTTATTCAGGAAACAAAAACAGACGTTTACATGGATTCCACTTTGTGAATATGAATCTAACCTGACTCCTTTTTCAGCATACGCTCCTCCTGGCTGTATCTCGTTGTTCTCGTAACCGCAATGATCACAAGAAAAAGACATGATCACTACATTCTTGTAGTATGGTATTTTTGTCAGCAACAATCTCGTTATACCCTGAAACAAACAATTATCATATCTAGATTTAACAAATTCGAACTAACTAGTTAAGCTTTATCTTATCACTGACTCCGTGCCTCGGAGAGCACGTTAAGCCGTCGATCCCGGTTGCCATCAATAGATAGCAGTAGTTAAAATGCACCAACCCGCATTGGAGAAGCGTGGTGGATTAAGCTACACCCTCATCCAGAGGGAAGGCCTAAGCCCTGAAGTGGAGCATTAATGGCCTGATTAAACTTTGGTGGCCGAGTGGCTACACACTCTTCTTTTGACACAAAAGTTGTGGGTTTGATCCTCGGAATAGGCATGTAGACCAATGAGTTGTAAAATTATAGACTTAAGTCATATACATAGGTCATGCCAAAAGATATTAATATTAAAAAAATATATTTTCTTTAATACAGGAATCGATCTTTTCAAAGTTTTCACCTTGAGCACGTATCCAATTTTCCATTCGAATAAACTACTTGGAAAATACTTCTGACCACTCTTCTTTAGACACTTCGGATATCTCTAAGTTATAAGCAGCCAGCGCATTTTCTTTGCTTTTCAATTTTTACATTATCAAAAAAAAAAACAAAGAAATGGCAAGAAATAATCAACGTATGAAGAACGGTATGCGGAAAAAACTATATAGAGTTTATGTTATACTGTTTTTGTTTCCTTTTGTAAATGTATATACAATAAATAAATAAATAAATAAAAAATAAAAAAAATCTAATTTTTCGAATGGAAAAAGTCGAGTGTTCGCACAGATATGTGCTGTCATGGTGCCAGAATAAGTGCCGGATTCCAGACTTCAGCCGCTTGTCACACCAAGCTTTGACGACCACTTAGCCTAGTGGGTAGCGACCCTGCCTACGAAGCTGGAGGTCCCGGGTTCGAATCCCAGGTCGGGTCAGTATTTATATGATGAATATTGATACTGGTACCGGGTCTTGGTTGTTATATATATATATTAAAAAAAAAATATATTTATATATGTATATATTATAAAGAATATTTAAGTATATATATCAGTTGTCTAGTAACCCATAACACAAGCATAATACTTGCTTACTTTGGGACTAGATGGCGCTGTGTGGGAAGTCCCATGTATTATAAAATAAAAAAAAAATAAAAAAACTGATACTACTCCTGATTTAACCCTTCTTGGATCCTCTAGCAACGCAGTAGCAATATGATCCGTCATGCAATAAAAATTAGGCAACCATTTGTTCCTGTGTGATTCGTGTACGGCGCAATTTCGTTCTTCAAAACGTCATATCGAGGAATCTCGCTTACTTTCGGGATTATAGTTATATAACCATGTTTCGTCACCAGTCGGTATATTATAATCATTTTTTTTCTTTCCATTCCATCAGCCCTTTTTAAACCCCCCTGCAGAGGCTTAGGCCTCCCCTTAAGATGAGCGGGCTTGGAACTTAAATCCACCATGCTGCTCCAATGCGGGTTCGCGGATTGTAACAATCGCCATATATTGACGACAACCGGGACTGACTGCTTAACGTGTTCTCCGAGGCACGGAATCAGTACAAGCATTGGTACGAGGCATTGGTACACGCCCGGATTCGAACTACGACCGCATGGCCTTATAGATTTGAAACAGGTTCGCTGCGCTCGGGCTATCACGACTCATTTTTTTCCTTTTTTTCTTACCAGCGTCTATCTATCATAAATCGGCACCAATCCACGCGACAACCTTTATGTCAGCAGTGAGATTGTGCGGCAACCATCTCGCACAACGCTTACGAAGAGAGACATGGTCACGCATGATGGTTTGCATTGCCGCCGATCCAATGCCCAGTTCTCGTTCAAGTTCTATATACGATTTCTCGCACATTTTTTTTTTAATGACCACGGCTGGCGGCCGATCTGTTTTCGCCTGATCTACAAAGCTTCCCCGTCTTTTTTTAAAAAAACGCGGGAAACCAAAAACTGTTGCGAGTGAACAAGCAAACTCGCCAAAAGTACTAGTTGATTCAAAACATTCTTGACGCTTTAAACCTTTTTTATAATTATAATAAATAATGGCGCGAAAATCTCGTCGATTTAACTTCATTGTTACTAGCATATTCCCGCCCGATTCTTTCAGAAAAACTTATTTAAAACAAGAATAATTCGATTTCACAAGTATTCCATTTTTAAATTTATCATTAAGAAACCAGTTTTTACGAAAATGTATAATAATAAAAATATCTTGGACATCTCATACAGCGCCATCTAGTCCCAAAGTAAGCAAGTTTTATGCCTGTATTATGGGCTACAAGACAACTGATATACACACTTAAATATTCTTTTTTTTAATAACATATACATATATAGATACTTTTACTCCCAGACACGGAAGAAATAGACATGTTTATGAACACAAATATTTATCCCGGGTGGGAATCGAACCCGCGACCCTCGGCGCCGCAGTTAGGGTAACCATACGGCCAACCGGTCAGTCTTTTTGCAGAAAGAGGTAGAGATATCAGGCAGAATTGAATACAAAAACCATGGAGGGCATGTATAGCTACTTGCTAGTGTCAAGCAAATGTGTAAAGGGTATCTAATTTCTTTTGGCATGACCCACTTATATACAAAGCTTTGCCGATATTCCCATTTCTGTGATGTTGGAGGTCAAATATTTATGTATCAAAATATAAATAAATTTAATAAAGACAGGTAAATTTACAATGTTAAGGAGTACCAATGGGGAACCTATTACTAAGGCTCCGTTGTCCGTCCGCCTGTCACATGGCCGTATCACCTGAACCGGAATAGGTAGACACTTGAAATTTTCACAGAATGTTTATTTTTATAGCCCTTATAACAACAAATAATAATAATAAACTAAACTTAAAAATCAAAGATGAGCCCCACACAAAAAACTAATTTTATTTTTGGTATTTGGTGATCGGTAACTGTGAGATCATTGCTTAACGCTTGAAGTTTTCATAGAGTGTGCACTACTATGGCTGTTATAACAACAATTAATAAAAATAAAATAAAGTTAAAACTGAAAGGGGGTTTTCATACAAGAAATGTGGTTTTTTTTTTAATATCGTATGGTCATACGCATGTCCAATTCACACTTGGCCAGTTTTTTTTTTGCAGGAAGAGTTAGATATATCAGGTAGAAAAGAAATTAATAAATACTGAGATTTGCTACCCCATGGCCAGTGGCCATGTACAAGTAAGTCAGTGTCATAAAAAGACACGGTGTTTTTCCACACCAACCTATGACATACTTTCCATTGCCCTAAAATTTTGAAATCCGGCTAAAAGAGGTCTCATAGTACAAAACAAAAATCTGCAAATTACTTTTCTATTCATAAGTAGATTTTTTTTGTATTATTTAATTGACACTTGTTTTCATACATATAACAGTATGCGTTTTTATCATATAACATTAAACTAAAATTTTTTTCTTCATTTACATTGCAGCATTGAGAGAATTTCGTTAATAAAAACTTCAAGTTCCTATTTTATATTGGGATATAAAAACTATGTAATAAATAACTGTTGAAATGATTGAAAATAAAGTGTCTAGCTTTAATAATAATAATACTTTGGACATTACACACAGCGCCATCTAGTTCCAAACTAAGCAAAGCATGTACTATGGATACCAGACAACTGATATAAATACTTAAATAATCTTAATCTTCTTTGCATAAGGTAAATTACAAAATTCTGCTATATATCCTAAACGCAGTAATAAAATAACTAGGTTAAATCTAACTGGAGCTTAATAGGAAATAAAAATAAACCACAACAAAAATTATGAATTTTCATAATCTAAAAAAGTTATCTGTTTCTCAGAGAACATGTTAAGTTGTCGGTTTCGGTTCCCATCAACAGATGGCAGTCGTTAAAATCCACCAACCCACACTGGAGCAGCGTGATGGATTAAGCTAAAAGCACCCTTGCCCTGGAGGGAAGTCTAAGTCCTTGCAGTGGGGCATAATGGGCTGGTGGAATGGAATGGAGAAAAGTTTCTTATATTCTTAATAAAATTCTGAGCATTGTTTTTAATTCATCGATTTTCTTAAAATATACAATCAGGTATTAAGAAAACATAACAACAAACATTATACAGGTAGGAAGAAAACATTGGTAACAATTACATAATATAATATTTTTTAAAAATTCTCATAAGAAATGGAGATGAGTAGACAAACAAAAGGTAGCGCTTTTCAATGTAGCCTGCTCAAAAGTTACAAAATATTTAATCAGGCTTATGGGGCAAGGATGTAGGAACCTCATGCAGTAAATATTTTTTTAAGAAAATGAAAAAAAATTATAAGGCTTATTAGTTGCTCGTCGCTCCACTCCGTTTAGCTTCTTGCATTATCACAAGCAAACCATAACTTAACCTATTTTTTTTAAATGACGGACCATCGACCTATCTTAGCCAGATTTCGAATTGATCATTTTTATGAACTTAATTTTCATCAGGCAACAATGAAAAGCCAACCCAAACAAAAGTCACCGACATAGCCCAGTGGATTAACAAGTTGAAGTGGCAGTGAGCTGGTAACATAGCATGCAGAACTGATGGCCAATGGCGCCGAAAAGTTCTGGAGTGGAAACCACACTATGACAAGCGCAGTGTATGACGTCCAGCCACTAGGTGGAAAGAAGATCTTGTAAAGATGGCAGGCAGACGCTAGCAGTAAAGTCCTATTGGAGTTCAATGGGGGAGGCCTATGTCTAGCAGTGGACTTCCTATGATGATGATCATGAATTCTCATAACAACAATGCTGTTACTTTATTTATTTTGTGTATCTACTCACCGTATCTGATTTCTTTATCTGTATTTCTTTGCACATTGTTCACTCAATTACTCAGATGTAGAAACGAGACAGATTCATTATTGCAGTTTTTTCTATTAATGCATCATGTTTACAGCAATGTATTACAAATCTCTTTTTGATATAATTTAATGTTCATCTAGTTGAATTAACCTAAAATTGGTGGAAATTAATTTTATTGCTATAAACATGCTTTATTGAAATTTGTGTTATCATTATTTTGTTAGTTAACGTACTTAAGTTTTCTACCTTGTTACCGATTAGACGTAGGTTTCTAGAAAAATGGAATCCAACCGGGGCGACGGTCATAATCAGTATCTAACTTTCGTGAACAAAAACTATTTAAAACGCATAATAATTGTTTTTTTTTTAACATCGCGGTAGTAACAATGTACCTATTTAAAATATACTTATTGATTCAAATAGAGTTTGCTTCTATTTTTAAATATTTGAAGAATGTTTCTAGAAAATTTCGATATGTTTACTAACATTAGCATGACAATTGACGCAAAAAGATTCCACTTCGGTCACCTCGGGCTCCGGGTCCTCAGCTGTGAGGTCTCTAAATAGAGGCTTCTGTTTTTCTGTATCCATTTAAAATAAAGAAAAAACTTTATTAAACAACACTATCTACACTATTCAAAAAAATGTGCCAGCAAGAATGACAATTCATTGATCATTCATGACAATGACAACCAATGACATCTGACGTCTATTTGATTGACATTCAATATGACAACGGTTGTCAGTATTGACGCTATTAACAATGAAATCAATGTTGCCAGAGAAAACGTTCTGAGAGACATTATAGCGCAAACCAATCCGAAATGCGGGGCTCAACAGAAAGGTACAAAAATAATTATAATAAGTTTATCTCTTTTTGTTTCGAGTGTACGCAGTAGATAGTTCTTCTGTTGATATCTCTGAGCGTCAAATGAGTAAAGATAGAACTAAGTAGGTATAGTTAATTTCCATCCTTTTTTATCTATGGCCAACCGCCACTTTAGGGCTTTATGGCTTGCCTACTCTACTTGTATTATCTCTATGGGCCGGACTGGCCCTTGAAGCGAGTCGAGCGAGTCGTTTCATCTATACAATTTTAGAAATCTGATCACTCTGCCTGTATTTACAATTTTTTTTTGGTTTTGTGATATTCATTTCACGACTCTCTGATTTCGAATCAACCTTTTTTTTTAATTTTTGTATGTCCTTTTATAATTCAAGAAAAGCTTGACGGATCCTGATGCAAATTGATATTTATAGTAAAAACTTTGGTAAAAACCTATGATTTCAGTGCTGTAATTGCGCAAATAATAGGCTATAAGTACCGTGTTCGGCTGGACGTAGTCCGAACTTTTAAAGCATGGAGAGCTTACCAAACCTAACAAAAAGTTTCAAGCGAGCAGTTGCCGAAAACTAACGATTACCGAGAAGAACATGTTTAAAATATCATTTTTTAATCACTTCTCTTATTTTCAATGGATTAATATAATAATAATAATAACGTATACATCACAACGTCTAGGCCCCAAACTAAGCATTAGCTTGTATTTTGGGTACCAAGCGAACACACCACATACATATAACAACCAAGGCCCGGTATCAGTATCAATATTCATCATATAAACACTGACCCAACCTGGGATTCGAACCCAGGACCTCCAGCTTCGTAGGCAGAGTCGCCACCCACTAGGCTAAGCGGTCGTCAAATGTCTTCAGCTCCACCCACTATTTGCTTGATGTGAATGGAAATTACGCGACAAGACGGGACCAGTATAGGCCAGGAACGGGGACTGATAATGGCTACAGGAATAATTTAGTCTCGTCTCGTCTCCCACTTCGGACGAATATCAGTGTGACTGGCACGTTTGACGGGAACGAAAACGAGAAAGGGAAGAGCGTGATCGAGATAAGACTGAGATAAAAAAGTGAATGCTATGATAAGTGAAGCCATACTTGGTGTCCATTTCCATCAGATTTAAGTTTGTTTCACGCGTTTCAAAAATTCAAGCGTATCATAAATGAATTGCTTGTCCGTGAGTTGAATGAACGCTAGACCAAGGCCACACTACGTTTTTTTTTGGGGTTTATATGTGGACGGCCACACTACGTTTTTTCTCATCGCTGAGAAAAACCGTAGTGTGGACTAGGGCTAACTAACGTTATGAAAACGGAATATAAAAATGTCATAATCTTCATTTTTACTCTGTAGATAAAACAACTCGCTCTTAGATGTTCAAAATGCTGGATGTCGTTTAATGCCAAGTCGGCCAACGCAAATTAGTATCTCAGACATTTCTGTGAAGTGGCTAATCATTATTTTTATTTATTAACACATGTCCTTTGAAATTATTGTATAAATGTACGACCGCTTAGCCTAGTTGGTAGTGACCCTGCCTACGAAGCTTGAGGTCCTGTGTTCGAATCCCAGGTCGGATTAGTATTTATATGAGGAATATTGATACTGGTACCGGGTCTTCGCTTGGTATGTACCCAAAATACAAGCTAATGCTTAGTTTGGAGTCTAGACGTTGTTGTGATGTATATGTTACAAAAAAAAAACAAAAAAAATTTGAATTTGATGAATGGCTGTATTTATGGAATAAAAAAACTTGTACCTACAGGTAATATTTTATTTTATTGTTCCCAACATAAAAGCATCATCATACAAAAATATTATGCTACAAAAGCAACCACTGAAAAATACTGTACACCATTTTGTGAGTTATTTTGCACAAACATAACTTTATTTGTGGAAACTTAATGTCTATAAGTAGTATATTGGAGAATTTGTATGTGTAATTATTTAGTTCCAAACTTAACTTCTTTGAAGACATATTTAGATAATTTTTATTAACAATATGTCTTTGGACACAAAAGATAATTTCTACTTAATCAACTAATTTCTTTGAAGACATATTTAGATATTTATTAAATCAATAAAATTTCCTTGGAGACATTCAAATAATTCTTATCAACAAACTTTATGTGGAGAAAATATTGAAATAATTCTTTTCAATGTTTTGTTTTTAACCTTTTAACTAGTCATCAATCATTCACAGTCTCTGATAATTGAATGGGTCTTGACCTTCAATCTGACCAAATATGGTTAGTGAGTAGATAGTGAACAGGTTAAACATATTTAGATAACCCTAGCGTACAAAAGGAAATTCTAATCAACTCATTCCTTTGGAGGCATATTTAGATAATTCTTAACAAATAAATTTTTTGAGATAAAGTATTTAGATAGTTATACCAACAAGGTTTTTTTTTGTAGAAAATACTGAAATAAATTCTAATCAACAGTCTTTTTGGAGACATTTAAACATACTTAGATAACTCAACTTATCAATACAGTTTCTTCGGATACAAAAAGCAATTCTAATCAACTAATTCCTTTGGAGACATTTTAGATAATTTTTGTCAACAAGTTTATTTGAAGACTTCTTTAGGTACAGACTGAGCAAAACTGGCCGATCCGAATATAGCGTTGTGTAGCGTGGGATAGTAAATTGGTGTCAGCGGGCGCCCGCGGGGTTTGCTATACCGTCGCAAACTGGCATGCGCCTCGTGTTCAGAGCAGACATAAAGTTTAGCTTAATCTGTATATGATCTTCAACGTCAACTTATTTGAATAGAGACTTAATTAATCGTTTTGATGAGTAAATGATGAAATAAAATATTGTATTGAACTTTAATTATAGACTTTTAATACTAGCATTTTCTATACTTAAAAGATTAGCCATGGAAACTGAGTTTTGTTTGTATTGGAAATGAGCCAACTTTGTTTTATAATTTGCTCATGTATGACATACATAAATACTATTTACTTTATTTTTTTAATTATATAGATACATATTCATGTCAATGACTTCAATATTAACTTTGTTTCTTTTAAATGGTAACACTGATAGAAATGCAAACAAATACCGATATAGCTGCGGCCTGCCGTAGCAATGGATGAATTACTGGACCAGCAGACGTGGTCCGCATTTGCTGGTGACTCACACATCACCTGTGTGGAAAACTTCAGAGTGAATGCTATTTCTAGTCCTATTTAATTATATTACTGTTTTAATATAAATATTTTTTAAAGATGCAGTTGCATCACATAGGGTAGGGGGGGGAAGGAGGGGGAAGGAGGAGGGGGGGGGGGTTATACGCATATATACATACGCACATGCGCATTATACAATCATATATTTAATACAAATCGAATGTCACACATTTATGTATTTTCTTATAACCTACTTATTGAGTATTGTTTACTGGTTTATATAATCGCACTTGTTCTTAATAAATCACAGCTCTATTTAATCACATAATTACTTATTGCCTTTTAATTATAATTATTCATATGCATCTGTTTTTACACCTCTCTACTATTTTGTTGATCCTTTACATAACCATTAAGTGATTAGAAATGCCAAGCCATTTTGGAAGTATCAATCACACCGATATTCACATTACGTACGTTACATACATATATCTATCACAATCAATCACACAAACGCGGGGGTGCGGATTGCGGAAGCGAGCGCGGACACTTGTGTTTACCCCGCCCGTTTAATAAGCGTCAGGGTCTGGTGTGGTTCTGAAGCAGCCCAGTATAAAGACTACATGGCTCAGTAGTCCACACAACCGCTTCGTGTGTATTTGAACACTTGGAAGTAATAAAAATTAAAGGAATCGAATTACATGTCAAAAGCAACTAGCACACAAGCGGTAGGCCTCCAATAACGGTTCCAAATGCAATCTATCTCCATTACAAGCTTTAGAAAAGAGATCTCATTTCTACATCCTCGATTTTAGTAACTGTTAGCTGTAAAAATTCACATAAGAGTGCACCCTAAGCAGAAAAGCGAATTTAAAATATAATTTTTTAGTGAATCAAGTGATTTTATTAAATATTTTAATTTAAAAAAAAGGTTTATATGCCTAAAAGTTGATACACCTTTGTGTGTATGAATTCGATCCCACTTGAAAGAGACAATGTGTACTGATGTGTACACATACCTATGACTATAAACTTTGAAAATACTTCAAGTAAAATAGCAACAGATTTTTAGTCCCAGAACTTTTCCACTCTGACATCCCAATATAATGTTCTAAAACTGTTACTGCTAACACACTAGGTTACCTATTATTACCACACGTATACTAAAACCTGACCAGATAACGTATTTCCATACTATAAACAGAATTCACATTGTACAGTATTGCGCACGAATCTTTGCCGCTGTGAAGTTATTTACAGAAAGCGTCGCAATAGCATAAAATAGAAATGAAGGAGAGGTCAGATAGTTCGCGCTACTCGCTCGGGCGGGTGGCGTACGTCTACCACTACTACCCCTCGCTGCCTGAACGGTTGTACCAGCGCACTGAGTCTTGTCATTGGCAGGCAACTCAGAGCGGCAAAGATCCGTGCTTATTACTGTACTTACAGTCATGTTTAGTTATTAAAAAACAAATAGTGTAAATCTGACCAGTGGTACTTGAAGTATAAGTGCACAAATTGACAAATAGAGAGAGATTGTGTTTTGGATGGATGGATAATCCTATTTGTGCCCAAATTCTTATAAAATAATTCAGAAAGAAAGTTTGTAATGTTTTTTTTTGTAACGTTCCAGACAATAACTTGAAACATATGTGTTTATTTCTAAATAAATAAATATAATGTATTTTATGAGAAAAATGCAAAATCACAACATTTTTCCTTTTTTATGTTACTTATAAAATGTTCTGCGATATTTGCATGTAACATTTGTTTGACGACCGCTTAGCCTAGTGGGTAGTGACCCTGCTTACGAAGCTGGAGGTCCCGGGTTCGAATCCCAGGTCGGGTCAGTATTTGTATGATGAATATTGATACTGGTACCGGGTCTTGGCTGTTATATGTATGTGTTGTCTTCGCTTGGTACCCAAAACACAAGCTAAAGCTTAGTTTGGGTCCTAGACGTTGTTGTCATGTATACGTTATTTATTTAAAATTTATTTATAACATTTGTGGTTTTTAAATATATTTTTGTTTTTAAAAACAACACAAAACTTTTCGTGTGAGACATTTCGAAAAATGGATTAACATTTCTAATTATTAAAGCGGCTCTACTCTGACTCTTAACACGGCGCCGAAGTAGCGTCGAAAACGCTCCGTATAAAAAATTCGGTGGTTAGGAGCTCCGTGTTCAGGACTAAGGTATACAAATTTTTGAAATGGCGCTTATTCGGCGCCATGTTAATTTGCCAGAGTACGGCCGCTGTTTAGCAGTTCACGTCAAATAAATAATTATATAATCGTCACAGGCATCCATTAGAGCGTCGCGATGCAAGTTGTTTTCATACAGTTTTTGGTCCAGCAAGCGATTGGCGTGTGAAGTTAGAAATATAGCCATGCGGTCCTCGTCGCACCAAGCATATTTTTTGTCACCTGCGATTATAATCATAGACAATATAAGTGTGTTTATTTTGATTCATTCGTATTATTTTATATAGGAGTAATTACTCTATGGGAATAACGAATGCATCTCGACCAAGAGAACATTTCAGTAGTTGACAAAGCGTAAATAAAAATCCACAGATCTTGCAGTCCCCGCAACCATCGGTTTCATTGAAAATGAACCTACCCAAACCCGATTTTCACAGATTATTTTATTTTATTGCCACGAAAACGTGGCACTATTCTTTTCAACTCTTTAAACTCAGAAATAAATCAACGAAAAAATTCTCTGCTACCCGTGCGAAGCCGGGGCGGGTCGCTAGTTCAACATATTTGAAACATTTAGGTTTTAAACTGCAGCCTCTGATATCCTTAAACGTTCTGAACTCGATAATGAAGCATTCGGACGAATACAGGCCGAAAGGCCATGACCGTAATGTTAACAAGTTCCCGAACGTCCATAAAATCTAACATGTGATGTCAAATTTCTTGTTCGATTTCCAACCGATTTCCAAAATTTTGGTCTCAAACTGTAGCTACTGACGCCTTCTAACCTTTGGTATAACACTTTGAAGCAATCCGTCGAATACCCTCTCAAATATAGTAACTTATATCCACAAACACAAGCGATCGACCAAAAAATCTCATCTTTCGGAAATAATTTCGCTTACAATTACCAACCGATTTCCAAAAACTTGGTCTCAAATCGTAGCTACGTTAATGGCCGAGATGCAAATTTTTTTTTATTTTCGATTTCGGTTCCCGTTCTTGAAATATTTTGGATTTAGTAAAAAAAAAATTCCGAAAAATCCCGATTTTTTTACATTTTCCATTTTTTTTTCAAAAACTACTTAACAGATTTCCAAAATTTTGATGTCATACAATGCACAACTAAATTCTTAATCTTTTCAAACCTTAAAATCTTGGCTAGACCCTATACCCTCGGGGTTATGGCCAAAAATGCGTATCCCGTGAAATGGATACGATAGTCATTTTCAATGACAAAAGGGAAAATTTACGCACGGCTAAAATGGATTTACAACGAGTTGCAAGAAGGTTACTTAAAGTTGGCACCTACTCAAGGAAACCATTGACCAATGACATGAATTTTGAAAATGAATATTATGTGATTGGTTCATGATTTCCTTAACTACGTACCGAGTTCTTTGTGACTCACCATTAACCATTGACGACCGATTGGCCGAGTGGGTAGAGACCCTAACTGCAGAACCAAGGGTTGCGGATTTGATTCCCGTTCGGGACAAATATTTGTGTGCATGAACATGTTTATTTCGTTCCGGGTCTGGGTGTAAATATTTATATATTTATGTATGTATACCAGTTGTCTAGTAATCCATAACACAAGCCTACAATCGCCTACTTGCTTACTTTGGGACTAGATGGCGCTGTGTGCGATGTGCCACATTTGACATATACAAATGGCTGTATTGCATTAATAAAATCAAAGTACGTCATATAATTACTTAGGAGCTTTAATTGTTTCACGGCGTTTTTAGACAAACGTCTGTCTGGCTTTATACAGGGGCACACAAATGAGCCAACCCAGAGTCCTTGAGTTACCTATGTCTGTGTCAAACATTGCTTCTTTCCAAAATAACAATGACCTACTAACTTTTTCTCATCTCCTCCTCGTTCACATCTTAAGTTTTCGGAGAAGCTACATTTCGACAACAAACCCCAAACATAGCCGCGCGAACGAAGGAGCCGTAGGCGCAATCGCGGCGACGTAGCCCGCTACCAATACGCTTACCAAGTGGTAATCAGCAGTCGCCTACTGCTTGTGGAAAACGAGCGAGTTTATACATACTATAATATCACGATTACCTTACCATAAAATTGCAATGGCCATTTATTAGCATTATTTGCTTTGGTGACAAGTTCTGAGGGTAAGGATCCCGGGAAGAGTATCTTAGCAGGCCACCATGGGAAGGACTTCATTTTGTGCCATACTATGTCACCATGAGTGAAAGGCGGACCTGATTTACAACACGGGCACATTTCGTTGTTTGAACCATGGGGATCCTTAGCGGCCACGGTGCGTGTACGAGAAAGTTGCTTTTGGAGAATTCGAATTCGACCGGAACTATTCTTTGGCAAATTTCCACGATCTAGAAGAAAAAAATTAGATAATATCATCGAGCGAAAAAATTTGTATCTAAGTCGAACACGAAAGTTTTCCTTGGACAAATACCTACATCATTTTCTTTTTCTTTTCTACCCTTTAAGCAAGAGAGAGAAAATGATAATGAAGTACTTAATGTTCTGTCGCTAAGCTTTTCAAAGATACTACGTCTAGATAATTCTGTCCTGTGGTGGTAGGATGTAACTTCACGTTTGATGATTTTACTAATTAAATACCATAAATACTCTGCTAAGCAAAATCCTAAGCAGAGGCATATTATTATTTTATTTTAAGATGTTTAGGCTATAATGTCCCACTGCAGGGGTTTTGGCTTCCCCTCTGGATGAGGGGGCTTAAAGCTTAATCCACCACGCTGCACCAGTGGTGGATTAATCCACGATGGTGGATTTTAACAGCTGCCATCTATTGATGCCAACCGGAACCGACGGCTAAAAGTGCTCTCCGAGGCACATAATCAGTGATAGTTATGTACATAAGTTAGAACAACTCATTTGTACATGCCCTGGGATTCGAACCATGGCCTTTTAATCAAGTAGCGGGCGCACCACCACTCTGCTATCACGACGACAACTGATTGTTTATATCTTTTTGAGCCGTCAGTTTGTACTATGCACAAATTACATGTAAAATAACAAACTTAAAAACATTATTTTATAGCCTACTACAATATGTTTTATTCAATGTAAAAAAGGGTCGTGATAGCCAGAGCGCAACGAACCTGTCTCAAATTTATAAGGCCCCATAGGGCCATGGTTCGAATCCGGGCGTGTACCAACGTGCTTGCAACTCATTGGAGTTTTTCTGACTTAAGTACAAAATGTCACTGACACCGTGCTTCGGAGGGCACGTTAAGCAGTCGGTCCCGGACGCTGTCAATAGATGGCGGTCGTTACAATTCCCAACCCGCAGTGGAGCAGCGTGGTGGACTTAAGCTCCAAGCCCCCCACCCCCCTCACCCTGGGGGAGGCCTAAGCCCCTGCAGTGGGGTAAAAATGGGCTGATGATGATGATGAATGTAAAAAAACCTAAAAATTATATAAATTAAAATAAAGCAGTTGTATTGAATAAACTCAGATAATAAAGTTACATACGTGATATAGCGTTCAACCAATTTTTGGTGCATAATCGGTGGTATGACGCTGGACAAACTCTACATTTCTTCAAGTTGTCAGGCTCACCGCAGACCAAACACCAAGGGAGTTTAGGGTTCATAATGGCTGGAAGTCTGTTGAACTATTCTGAAAATATTGCAAATTGCAAAATTTTAAGCGTAGTTGAAATATGTTTTGCAAGGAATAAAACCGGCCAACTGCGAGTCGGACTCGCGCACTGAGGGTTCTTGACCTGAAGTATTTGATATGAATTTTAATTTAATATCTCTACGCGTTTATGAGGAAAGGGGTAGTAAGTTTAAAGTTATTAAAAATATTTTTATTATATTATGTAACTAAAAATTTATGCTTTTCGCAATTTTTCCTTTATCTGTGCTATAAGACGTTGCTTCGTACCAAATTTCAAGATTCTAAATTTTACGAGAAGTACCCTGTAGGTAGGTAGGTTTCGATTCCTTTGCGAATGTAGAAAATTTGCAGTATAAACGGCTGTATCTTTTGATTGCATTGGTTTAGAAGTTTCATTTTTTCATAGCTCCAAGGGACAGTATACTTGAGTATTTGATATTAATTTCAGCTTGATACCTCTACGCGTTCCTGAGAAAAAGGGTCTAGATAGACGGACAACGAAATGATCCTATAAGGGTTTTGTTTTTTATTCCTTTTGAGGTACAGAACCCTAAGAATGAATGCGAAAAATGTGAGCAAGTATGCCCGGCGCAAGTTTTGCTTAAACCATTCTGTGATTATATCTCTTTCACTCTTATATATTTGCTGGATTGGAAAAGAATGATAATTATTATAATATATTATTATGCTATAGACTCTTATCATTTCAAATAATAATTTTTACCCTTCACTTTGTGACATAAGCATGGTACGAGTACCTACTTGGCACACATATTCCCTGTATAAAACTAATCAGATTGAGCCCGGTTTCCAGCAGTACCGCCCGTAGGGATAAGGGGGAGGGGGGACGCAAAGTTTGCACTCACCGCGCTCTGAACAAAATTCCATTTATATTTATTAAGACAAAATAAAATTTAAAAATTTCATTTGTGATTACAATTTAGTGTATTACATCCATACAAAAAAAAAATGTTCTTTTTCCAATAAAGTAAAAACCTTGTCTGGCATTTTTTCTTTAATTTTCTATAACTTTTTAAATACTGAGATTTTGTATATTTAAAAAAATTGTCAATAAGCTTATTTATTACCGTTTTTAAAAGTATATAATATGTGTACACTTAATTAACAACAAGTACTAGAAAAAATGGGGAAGGTGACGTAGCGGCGGGCAGTGGAGTTCGGGTGGTGCATAAAGTAAATAAAATTAACAGCAGCGTTTGGTTGTAATAGAATCAGAAGTGTAACTTCACAATATCGAAAATGTCAAACGCAATTTCGCGGCGGTGAAGACCGGCGCGCGGGGATTTCGCAGACTTAAACTCGCCAAATTGCACCAGCTAGCTAGAGTATGAGTGGTTAGATAGTAAACGCAGACGAGGGCTTCTAGTCATTAGTTGTAACTGGCTGGTTATAAATAGCATTACAAAGGAGACATTAAAAAAATATATAAAACCGTTTTCCGCCCTTATTCAACTGTTTTTCTGTTCAAGAAAATGAGTGAATCTAACGAAGAATTCAATTTAAGTATTTTGATATTTTATCCCAAAAAGGGAAAAAATAAGACCTTTTGTGTCTTATTTTATCCCAACACTATTTTTTCACTATGTAAAGTTGCTAGAGTTAATTTACTAAGTGACGACCTAGACACAACACAACATAAATAAAATAAATAAAAATGTTTGAAATGTTTGAAGCAACATAAGCTGTCCCAGTCATGTTCAAATTTTTATAAAAAGACTTTGAGAGTTCTAGTGAAAATCATACTTTGTTTTTCATTAGAATAATAATGAAAATAGCCTGAGCCAAATTTAGGGTGCCAACCCCCTCCCCTCTTTGTAATTTGACGACCGCTAGGCCTAGTGGGTAGCGACCCTGCCTACGAAGCTGGGGCTCCCGAGTCCGAATCCTAGGTCGGGTCAGTATTTATATGATCAAAATTGATACTGGTACCGGGTCTTGGTTGTTATATCTATGAGGTGTCTTCGCTTGGCACCCAAAACACAAGCTAATGCTTAGTTTGTGGCCTAGACGTTGTTGTGATGTATAAGTTATTTTTATTATACTAAAGCCAACACTGTCTCAATTAGGCAAAGTAACTTCCACTATGTAAAGTTACTAGAGTTAATTTACTAAAACCAACACTATGAACACTATCTGAATTTATTTATATATTTATTTATCTATTCAGGAAACAAACAGTGATATATAGAACATGAAATAAAACATATATATATATATAGAACCTACACAAAACAGTTTCCACAGTTCAATTATACATAAATACAATAGATTAATACAATAGATACCGCAAACAATAAAATTAGCAATGAAATGAAATAAAAATTACTTACTAATAATAAGAATTAGGCACAGTAACTTCCACTATGTTAAGTTACTAGAGTTTATTTACTAAAACTAACACTATGAACACTATCTGAATTAGGCAAAGTAACTTCCACTATATAAAGTTGTCAATAAAATTAAACTTTTCCAAAGCGGTGTCAGAAATATTTTAATAGTTATGATATTTTAACTGGTAACATGATTGTACTTATAGATATTTACCGTATGGGGAAAACAAAAATGCAAGCAAAAAATATACACCGTGAACCAAATATATGCCAGATAATGTTTGAAATAATAACTGTAAAGTAGAATTTTGTATAAAAATACAAAATTCTTACTGGAAAAGAAAGTAAATATTCCAAAATTACATTTGATGTGTAATTTATAAAATTATTGTTTAAAACAATGATAATGGTGTAGGTAAGATCGGTATAATCACTGAGTCTGACAATTTCTTCACATTTTGAAGTATGAGATTCTTATGCTATCTAAGACGGGTAGGCAAGACGTTGGGCCTTTGGACTAAATGTGAAATTGAAAACATTTTTAGCCACCACGCGGCGCCACTGGACGATTTATCAACGTAAAATCACTTTTTAGAAATACTGAGTTATTTTGAAAATTTGATTTTCTTGTAGTTTTGAGTCAATTATAGATAAATAATGTCATTAAAAGTGACAGCTTTATAAAATGACAAAAAATTTGAGTGTTAAAGTATTAAAATTTGATAAAACTATTGTCATATAAACCCATTTTATAAACCTGATTAAATTTTAATGAAAAATAATTAAAAGCTATCGAGATTGTATACAAATTAATGGGATGTATCGATGATGGGATGCTAAGTTGGTTGGTGATACTTGGTGATACTTGTACTTTGTACTAGCTGTAAGTTTTCCAAGCAATAAATAAATAAATTAAAATAAGTTATTGACCCTAATTAATATTAATATTTTTAAACATACCTTTACAAGAACTTTATTAGTTTCTATGCTGGTGTTTTTTATAGTGCCACAGACTGTCTAGGTCATATTAACAATAATGTCTTTTCATCCATGATCCAAGTTAGGTATAGCAAAGCTTTTTGTAACTGTAGGTAAGGACTCTATGTGCATCCTTGTAGTTTTACAAAATCATACAATAGTTCTGAAGCTAAACATTGAAAAATATTAACTAATTAAATTTATAATATTTCAGCTATTACCATATTTATTTAACTTACCAAAGAATTCGATTTAGTACATTTATTCACTATGCAGTGTCCCTATGTAGACAATGGCTAAGCGATCTGTCAGACTACTGACCGACTAACCGAGTGGTTAGAGAACCTAACTGCGGAGCTAAGGGTTCGATTCCCATCCGGGACAAATATTTCTGTGCATGAACATGTCTATTTATTTTGTGTCTGGGTGTTAGATATATATGTAATATTATAAACAATATTTAAGTATGTATATCAGTTGTCTAGTAATATAATACAAGCATAATACTTGCTTACTTTGGTACTAGATGGCGGTGCGTGGGATGTCCCAGAGATTATTATTTCTAATATAGGTAAATTGGTACTTGTTTAAAACAAAATGTGAAAGGATTAAAAACTTGGAATGAAACATAGATTTACATCACTATGTACAGATGGGTTTTCACCATAGCTAAGTATTGGTCTTTCATTCAAAGAAAAACAAAGAAGGCTTTCAAATTACTAATAAGTATGACTACGAAATTATGCGACGATTCGACACAAAAATTTTGCCTTGTGTAACCAGTGTGTAGCTTTCGTGATGATGCATCCATGTAGGTAAAGTATGTATATAAACGAAACAAGTATTATAAAATACATAGCTGCTGAGTTTACCAAGTTTTGAAGAATTGAAGGTTACGGAGTTTCTATGCGAAGTTGCATATGTAGGTAGCACAGCACAGTTTACAGCAGTAAAATTCAGCAAAGCGACTTGTAGATTGTTGTAGTTAATGAACAAACATGAGAAGTGATGAAAACTTATCGAAAATGATTTAGAACGATTAAAAAGTAACTCTTCGCAAAGATCGCAACTTTTGAAATTTCGAATTATTTTTTTTTATTATTGCGAGTTACCTGGATACTTGTTTCATCAGCTACCTTATATAGTCTTTTAGTCTTATGCACGAATCTATGCCGCTGTGAAGTTTACGACAGTAAAGTTCAGCAAAGCGGCTTGTAGATTGTTGTAGTTTAATGAACAAACATGAAAAGGGATGAAAACTCATCGAAAATGATTTAGAGCGATTTAAAATTTTGTAACTCTTCGCAAAGTTTCGAATATTCTTTTTTTATTATTGCGAATTACCTGGATACTTGTTTCATTGGCTACCTTACATAGTCTTTTAGTCTTATGCACGAATCTTTGTCGTTGTGAAGTTGAGTGAAGCAGGATAGGTCGGATAGCTTGCGCTACTCGCTCCCGTGCGCAGGGTGCACCTCACACTGTTACCCTTCGCTGATAGCGCGACTGTACCCACAGACTATGTAGGCTGTACCTTCGCAAGCAACACTACGCAATACCGCGCAGTAAGCTTGTGCCTGTCTGTAGATTGAGCTGTTCGCAGTAAAGCTCAGAGTAGTGTAGGAATTCCGATTTTCAGTCCAAAATGAGTCTTGTGAATCTATTCAAATCGTGGACTCTGATATCGATCCATGAAAAAATCGGGGAACAAAAGATCGATCTGACGAAAGTCGATTTTTTATTTCAGTCTGTATAATTATATCGTCGGCTATTTGTATATTGTAAAGTATATTTTCATAACTAAGGCCTATTTGAAGGAAACAATTATGGACAATTTGAAGGAGATCGATTTAGTTAAAGAATAATATATACCTACCAGGTAAAATTTTAACAACCAAGCAAATTTTAATATAATGATCTTTGGTGAAAAAAAGCGATGGCTATATTGTTTCCTTTTAGTATCCTTGAACGTTGAATAGAAAAATATTGAGATAAGAATACACAAACCTTTCCCAAAATAACCAATAACTCTAATCACCAGACACCAGTGGCGTATCCAGGATTCAAGCGCTTGGAGAGGGGGGGGGGGTATTTTTACTTAAACTTAAAGCCTATAACTTGATATCTTCACGCGTTCCGGAGAAAAAGGGTCTGGACAGAAAAACAGACTTACAGACGGACAACGAAGTGATTCTATGAGAGTTCTTTTTTTTTATCAAAGATGAAAAAAGGAACCCGTATAGAGTCATTCTGGTATCCGTCTGTCTATCCATATGTCACAGCCTATTTTCTGCGAATCTACTAGATGCAAAAGTTGAAATTCGATACATGTACAGAGTTTGGTGGCCTAATAACGAACGTACTATATCGTACATAAGAGATTTCCATTATGGGAAGCAAATTAGAAAATTTAAAAATAAAACATTTTTAAAGGCTCCTACTGACATGTTAAATGAAAGTGCTCATTATAAAAAGTACAAGCATATTTTATTTAAATTCTTAATATTAAGGGTTTCAAAGATACCTACTAATGAAAATTGATTACTATCCCCCCTTATCACAAAAACTGTAGCGTATAAAATTTTGAAAAAAAATAATACGGAATTTAGAGCTTAATTTATATTTTACGGGGAAAACTAAACGATAAATGAATAAAATTATCTCTTTGGGAGAAAAATATACAATAAAAAAAATCTCAAGTTACCTAATACGTCATGGTTCATATCAAATGAAAGTGCTCGTTGTGAGACAGGTCAATTTTTTTTTGTAGTGGTCATTATGATTTTACTAATGCATAGTTTGTTAGATATTAAAGAAAATATATAATGATATCCCATTGTCTCCTTTACCTCAGAAACTACTAAGCCTGAAATAAATCAAAAAATCCGGGATATGTTGCCTCACTCATAGGTTATAGGAAAATCTAAGCAAAAGTATTTCCATTCCCTCAGAAAACGGGAAATATTCATGAATAGAAAATGCATATATATATAATGTGTTGCTTAATTTTATTGAGAACTAATAAGTCAGTCTGCCTAGTCCGACTCGCGCTTAAAAGGATTGTGTAGTGGCCATGTAGTGGCGAATTTGCATACAAACGGCGTTGACGATTGCACCTTATTAAACAACTGATTAGCACACAAAAATCAACAAAAACTAGGTTTATGCGTTTTTAATTTTTTTAATATTTTGACACATCTATACAAAAAAAAATTGAATTCGCTCGATTTTTTTTTCCAATTTTATCATTTTTCACAACTTGTTCAACATGAAACTAATTGCAATTTCACGTTGTGAAAAATAAAAAAAATATGAATTTCGATGAGATGTGAAAATGCAATTATAGTTTCATGTTCAACAAGTGAATAATAAAACAATTTCGAAAAGAAAGCGTAAATTTCAGTTTTTTTTTTGAACGACTTCAAAGTAGGTTTCTATATATATATAACGTGTGTTCGGGGATAATTTCGTTGTTTATAAACCGAATTGGATGATTTTTCTTTTGTTAGATAGGAGATATCCCAAGAGTGGTACCATGACAAGGAAACCAGGATCTGGTGATGGCATCTCAGAGAAATCGAGGGGGACCTTCGAAAATCGTATTTTAAGTATTTCTATAAAGTACAACTACTAGTACTATTTAATTTAGGTCAGGAGTCGATCTGATGATGGAGTCGAAAGACAGTTGAGGGAACTCCTCAACGGTTTATAGCAATTACCTAGTGTTTGGACTTGATTCATTTCTATTGATGAGAACTTTGCATCCATATGGGTTATAAGTACCATTACAGGTCTGATGATGGAGACCATACACAGTCGAGGGCATTCCTCAACGATTTACAGCAGTTACCATTTGTTGGGCTTACTTCATACGGTTTAATATGTCAAAATGTTCTAAATAATATAAAAAATAATACTTAAGGTTACAGATGCGTTTAACTAAAAATTGAAAAATAAACAATTTTCAAAAAAAAGATAAAAGCCGACTTCAAAAACATAAACTAAAAACTTAAAAATGAAATTTTCACTTTAAAGAAAGGAGCATTAACAGGCGGCCTATAGTTAATGAAGTCGGTGCCAACTCAGACACGATTTTCATGTAGATGTAGTGACAAAAATTGAAAAAGGAATGCTGCGATTGTTTGGCCATTTGGAGAGGATGGATAAAAGAAGACTGACGAAAGAAATTTATTGTGCACAGATGAATGGTAGTAGGGTCGGAAAGGGTCGCCCTAGGCTAACGTACAGGCACCAGATTGGGGACGTACTAGAAAAGGGTCGAGTCCAGAGTACCCAGAGTATCCGGAGGGTGTATATGAGAATAGGGATGGGTGTCGATGAGACGAAAGAAGTGTGCCAGGATCGCACTAAGTGGAAATCTGTAATTTCTGCCTACCCCAATGGGAAGGCGTGAGTATATGTATGTATGTATACGATTTTTAACGCAATTACAAAAGATATAACCGTTATAACTACTTATTATTTTTGTATTTCATCGATATAAGTAATTTTGTCTGGTGTGCCTATGAACTTCTTATGACTATACAGGATGTTTCGCTAAATGTAGTACAAACTCATAGATGATAAAAAGATGTGATAAAAATTACATTTTAAACATGTTTTTTTCGGAAACCGTTAGTTTGCGCCACCTGTTGACTCGATGATTTTTGTTTTAAATTGTTTGAATCACGTTCAATCGAAAACGCGGTATAGAGCGTGTAGATCTTACCGTACTAAACTAAAATTTTGAAAAAAAAAGATAATAAAATGTAACCCTAAACATGGTTTTCTCGGTAACCGTTAGTTTGCGCTATCTACTCGCTTGAAACTTTTTGTTTAGTTCGGTAAGTTCACCACATTATATAAGTTTGGACTACGTTCAGCCTAACACGCCGTATGTCTTATAGTGATCGACGTCCACTCCTAAATCGATAGACTCTACTTAGGTATGATAATTTTCCTTTTAGTATAATGTATAGTTGCAATATGTTGCAGCAAAGGTTGCAATATTCTTTTGGATATTTATCGATTTGTCATAGTGGACAAAAATGTTAATTAATGCACTATATACACAACACCATAAAGAAAGGCGTGCTTATTTTAACACACTAGTACTATAATTAATATAATTACTGATTATCCTCTTTCTCTATGTACTCAAAAGGCTAGGGACCACCCTATAGTGAAAAATATCTTTAACACACTTCCAAGATCATCAATCACTGATGAAGCGCGTCTCCTGGCTTCATGTGAAAGTGAGTCCGGTGCCTGGCTGCGAGCTATTTCCTCTCCTAATTTGGGCTCATTGCTTGACCCGGCCTCCTTACGCATCGCCGTCACTTTGAGATTAGGTCTCAATATTTACCGATCTCACCGTTGTGTCTGTGGGGAGAATGCAGATACTTATGGTCTCCATGGGGTCTCCTGCATAAAAAATGCTGGTCGCTTTTCCAAAAACGACAAATAAAATACGTTTCTTGTATGGGGACCCCCTTTAATTTTAAACTTTATTTTATTATTATTATTTCAAGTTATAGAAATCATAATGATACGTAATTTGTAAAAATTTCAACTTTCAGCGTTGATCTGATAACCACCAGTCACCAAAAACGTCGCACAAAATATGTTTCTTGTATGGGGACCTCCTTCAATTTTAAACTTTATTTTGATATTATTATTTCAAAATATAGAAATTATAGTGATACGTAATTTGTAAAAATTTTAACTTTCAACGACGATCTCATAACCACCAGTCACCAAAAATGTCGCACAAAATACGTTTCTTGTATGGGGACCTCCTTCAATTTTAAACTTTATTTTAATATTATTATTTCACAATATAGAAATCATAGCGTTACGTAATTTGTGAAAATTTCAACTTTCAGCAACGATCTGATAACCACCAGTCACCAAAAACGTCGCACAAAGTACGTTTCTTGTATGGGAACCCCCTTTAATTTTAAACTTTATTTTATTATTTTTATTTTTAAATTTATAAATCATAGTGATACGTAATTTATAAAAGTTTCAACTTTCAACGACGATCTCATAACCACCAGTCACCAAAAATGTCGCACAAAATACGTTCCTTGTATGGGGACCTCCTTCAATTTTAAACTTTATTTTATTATTATTATTTCAAGTTATAGAAATCATAGTGATACGTAATTTGTATAAATTTCAACTGTAAGCGTTAATCTCATAACCACCAGTCACCAAAAACGTCGCACAAAATACGTTTCTTGTATGGGGACCTCCTTCAATTTCAAACTTTATTTTATTATTATTATTTAACAATATACAAATCATATCGTTACGTAATTTGTGAAAATTTCAACTTTCAGCGACGATCTGATAACCACCAGTCACCAAAAATGTCGCACAAAATACGTTCCTTGTATGGGGACCTCCTTCAATTTTCAACATTATTTTATTATTATTATTTCACAATATACAAATCATATCGTTACGTAATTTGTGAAAATTTCAACTTTCAGCGACGATCTGATAACCACCAGTCACCAAAAACGTCGCACAAAATACGTTTCTTGTATGGGGACCTCCTTCAATTTCAAACTTTATTTTGTTATTATTACTTCAAGTTATAGAAGTCATAGTGATACGTAATTTGTAAAAATTTTAACTTTCAACGACGATCTCATAACCACCAGTCACCAAAAATGTCGCACAAAATACGTTCCTTGTATGGGGACCTCCTTCAATTTTCAACATTATTTTATTATTATTATTTCACAATATACAAATCATATCGTTACGTAATTTGTGAAAATTTCAACTTTCAGCGACGATCTGATAACCACCAGTCACCAAAAACGTCGCACAAAATACGTTTCTTGTATGGGGACCTCCTTCAATTTTAAACTTTATTTTATTATTATTTAACAATATAGAAATCATAACGTTACGTAATTTGTGAAAATTTAAACTTTCAGCGACGATCTGATAACCACCAGTCACCAAAAACGTCGCACAAAATACGTTCCTTGTATGGGGACCTCCTTCAATTTTAAACTTTATTTTATTTTTATTATTTCAAGTTACAGAAATCATAGTATTACGTAATTTGTGAAAATTTCAACTTTCAGCAAAGATCTCATAACCACCAGTCACCAAAAACGTCGCACAAAATACGTTTCTTGTATCGGGACCCCCTTTAATTTTAAACTTTATTTTATTATTATTACTTCAAGTTATAGAAGTCATAGTGATACGTAATTTGTAAAAATTTTAACTTTCAACGACGATCTCATAACCACCAGTCACCAAAAATGTCGCACAAAATACGTTCCTTGTATGGGGACCTCCTTCAATTTTCAACATTATTTTATTATTATTATTTCACAATATACAAATCATATCGTTACGTAATTTGTGAAAATTTCAACTTTCAGCGACGATCTGATAACCACCAGTCACCAAAAACGTCGCACAAAATACGTTTCTTGTATGGGGACCTCCTTCAATTTTAAACTTTATTTTATTATTATTATTTACCAATATAGAAATCATAACGTTACGTAATTTGTGAAAATTTAAACTTTCATCGACGATCTGATAACCACCAGTCACCAAAAACGTCGCACAAAATACGTTTCTTGTATGGGGACCTCCTTCAATTTCAAACTTTATTTTGTTATTATTACTTCAAGTTATAGAAGTCATAGTGATACGTAATTTGTGAAAATTTAAACTTTCAACGACGATCTCATAACCACCAGTCACCAAAAATGTCGCACAAAATACGTTCCTTGTATGGGGACCTCCTTCAATTTTAAACTTTATTTTAATATTATTATTTTAAAATATAGAAATCATAGCGATACGTAATTTGTAAAAATTTTAACTTTCAGCGACGATCACATAACCACCAGTCACCAAAAACGTCGCACAAAATACGTTCCTTGTATGGGGACCTCCTTCAATTTTCAACATTATTTTATTATTATTATTTAACAATATAGAAATCATAACGTTACGTAATTTGTGAAAATTTAAACTTTCAGCGACGATCTGATAACCACCAGTCACCAAAAACGTCGCACAAAATACGTTTCTTGTATGGGGACCTCCTTCAATTTTAAACTTTATTTTATACGTACTAGAAAAGTACCCAGAGTATCCGGAGGGTGCATATGAGAATAGGGATGGGTGTCGATGAGGCGAAAGAAGTATGCCAGGATCGCACTAAGTGGAAATCTGTAATCTCTGCCTACCCCAATGAGAAGCAGGCGTGAGTATATGTATGTATGTATACGATTTTTAACGCAATTACAAAAGATATAACCGTTATAACTACTTATTGTTTTTGTATTTAATCGATATAAGTAATTTTGTCTGGTGTGCCTATGAACTTTTCATGACTATACAGGATGTTTCGCTAAATGTAGTACAAACTCATAGATGATAAAAAGATGTGATAAAAATTACATTTTAAACATATTTTTTTCGGAAACTGTTAGTTTGCGCCACCTGTTGACTCGATGATTTTTGTTTTAAATTGTTTGAATTACGTTCAATCGAAAACGCGGTATAGAGCGTGTAGAGCTTACCGTACTAAACTAAAATTTTGAAGAAAAAAAAAGATAATAAAATGTAACCCTAAACATGGTTTTCTCGGTAACCGTTAGTTTGCGCTATCTACTCGCTTGAAACTTTTTGTTTAGTTCGGTAAGTTCACCACATTATATAAGTTTGGACTACGTTCAGCCTAACACGCCGTATGTCTTATAGTGATCGACGTCCACTCCTAAATCGATAGACTCTACTTAGGTATGATAATTTTCCTTTTAGTATAATGTATAGTTGCAATATGTTGCAGCAAAGGTTGCAATATTCTTTTGGATATTTATCGATTTGTCATAGTGGACAAAAATGTTAATTAATGCACTATATACACAACACCATAAAGAAAGGCGTGCTTGTTTTAACACACTAGTATTATAATTAATATAATTACTGATTATCCTCTTTCTCTATGTACTCAAAAGGCTAGGGACCACCCTATAGTGAAAAATATCTTTAACACACTTCCAAGATCATCAATCACTGATGAAGCGCGTCTCCTGGCTTCATGTGAAAGTGAGTCCGGTGCCTGGCTGCGAGCTATTCCCTCTCCTAATTTGGGCTCGTTGCTTGACTCGGCCTCCTTACGTATCGCCGTCTCTTTGAGATTAGGTCTCAATATTTACCGATATCACCGTTGTGTCTGTGAGGAAAATGCAGATACTTATGGTCTCCATGGGCTCTCCTGCATAAAAAATGCTGGTCGCTTTTCCAGGCATTATCGTCTCAACACATTGTAAAAGACGCTCTATCTTCTTCACAGACACCTTCCTGTCTTGAGCCTCAAGGTATCTTTCGGGGTGTCGACGAGAGACCCGATGGTGTCACTATGGTTCCATACAAAAATGGTAAAGCTCTTGTTTGGGATGTAACTTGCGTAGATACTTAATGTCAAAGTTATATAAAAAATACATCAAAAAAAACTGGAGCAGCTGCTGAGACAGCAGCTCGTAGGAAAACAGCCAAGCACATGGAACTTTTAAATCGCTACCATTTCATCCCTTTTGCTGTCGAGACGACGGGTCCCTGGTCCAAGGATACCAAATCACTTGTCCACGATTTGGGTGTCGCGCTGTGTCTGTTGACAGGGGATCCTATGTGCAAGGAATACTTTGTTCAGAGGATCAGTGTCGCAATACAGCGCGGCAACGCGGCAAGCATCCTTGGTACCCTGAACCCATCGTCTCTTTAAAATTTTGTCATTTATCATAATTTACATAGTATTTTTTAATTTGTAAATACTTTTAGTTTCTAACTCGTTTTTATTTTATAGATCTTAATTATCCATACAATGTTTAATGTATTTAAATAAATGTTTTATAAATAAATACAACTAATAGTAAAATTAATTATATTATTAATACGTATACATACTAAAAGTTCATCTCCAGATTTTTTTATGTCGGTCGTATTGCGACAGTATCTGAGTTTCACATAAACACAAATTGAATATTTTTCTTTTCCAGTAACATCGGTGCGACGACGGACAACAAGACCGTGGCGATTTTCGCCATCGGAGAGGGCTGGCATATCACCACGTGTTCCCGTGGGACTGACTACAAGGCAGCAGAACTTGGAAACTACAGCACAAAATCTACGGCCGTTATCGATTTGGCTACTAAATATGGTACTTTTTATTCAAACACATAATCGATGTTTAGAAAAAGAAGGCCATGACGGACATAATACCACACAAAACAACATTACACTACAAAACACACAACATAACATAATATAAAAGTTGGATCTATAACTACTCGGCCAATCGGTCATTCCAAATCATTGATATACCAATAATATAACTGGATGTGCTGTCCGCGTTCTAAAGTGTCCGCGCAGGAAGTCATCCAAAACGCAATAAGTCTACCAACAGGCTTTTAGTCGGTGTAATGGCTTAGCGCCGAGTAAACGTGCGCGATGCCGACTTGTGTCGTGAAATGTTGTAAAACTACTCGTCAAAGACGCAAAAAAGAGCTGAATGTCGTATTTGAGGTAAGTAAACATTGTAATTTAACATTAGTTTATGCCTACAGGCGGCTATTCGATTATTTCTTTTTTTAATAATAATAATGACGTACACATCACAACATCGTCTAGGCCCCAAACTAAGCATTAGCTTGTGTTTTGTATTATTTTTAATTTAATTTGAACATTATCACGATTTAATTCTCGTCACATTTCCGTAAACAGTGCGACACGTCCGAACCGTAATAAGTATTTGCATACACTGCAACGGATCCGGGCCGCGGCCATATCAACCCACGCTCGTTGCGGACGCTTTTATTTCACTTTTGGTTAGCGACTACAAATCCTTATTATTAAATTGTTAAAACAATGGTCCAAATACAAACTTTTTTTAATACATTAAATGTGTTTGAAGTATGCTATAATTCTTTCAAAGATGTATTGCTTATTGATGAACAATTTTTTCGGAAGTATCTGCATCTACGAATAGAAAATGAGGAGAACTCTCTATCTTTGTGCCAAATTGGAAGTTTATTAAACTAACCTAAACGGAAAGTAAAGACATGCGCTACGTAATTTTAAGGAGGAATCATATTTATGCAGATGATACATACTTATTCAATAATATAAAATTAAAATATCAAGATTTTCCATAAGAATTTTACTATGTTTCTAAATTATAAACGATTGCTGGGATCGCGCCCAGAACCTTGGTGTAACAGGTTAACCTGCAAAATGTGTGTAGTATTTTTCATTAACTAATATTCCAACAACAAATAGTAATAAAAACAAACATCACCTTACAAAAATTATATTTTTAATTTTTTTAAATTAAAAATATTATTTTTCATAAAAAATCTTCACAATAGCAAACGCAGTCTACGCAGAAATAAACAACGAAAAATATTTAATTTATTCGAGACAGATTTAATCATCATCATCATCAGCCCATTTTTACCCCACTGTAGGGGCTTAGGCCTCCCCCAGGATGAGGAGGGGGGCTTAGAGCTTAAGTCCACCACGCTGCTCCACTGCGGATTGGGAACTGTAACGACCGCCATCTATTGACAGCATCCGGGACCGACTGCTTAACGTGCCCTCCGAAGCACGGTGTCAGTGATATTGTGTACTTAAGTCAGAAAAACTCATTGGTACACGCCCGGATTCGAACCATGGCCCTATGGCCTTATATAAATTTGAGACAGGTTCGTTGCGCTCTGGGCTATCACGACATTCGTCGAGACAGATTTAGTGTAATGATTTTATGTGCCTACCTACTTTTTTTGCCTCACAGGTTGGGCCTACGACCTGAAGACAGTGTCAGATGATATGATAGAAAGAAGAGTCAAGCGAACGCGCAAAATCGCAAAGTCGATTCGGCACATGATAACCACCACCATCCAGAAAATCCAATTTGGAGCTAGAACGACAAGGACTTATCCGAAGAAGATAAAAAACTGGTGCTAATCGTTAATAAAAAGACTGAACGAGTTTAATAATTTTTAATGAAAGAGTTATATTTTTTTTAAAGGAAAAAAAACACTTATTGTAAATATTTTTTACACCATATAGATTATTATTTATTACATTACAAAAACAAGTTATTTTTTTAACTATTTTTAACAATAACATTGCTTAGATTAGATTACTAGTGGATTATCCCCAAATAAACAAATAATCTTTTTACCTTGTGTTTTCCTTTTCAATTAAGTAGTGTTTTCATACAATTAATATCATGTAGGTATTCAGTTACATGGTGAAAGTTTGATTTGAGAAAGTTACACTTTCTAATAACCACAGCAACGTTTTGGCGCCTTTTCATTTATTAATAGCAACTATAAATACAACACAACAAATACTCAAACTTGGAAAAATCCTATATCTTTGTTCCTTTTGCTGTGGAGACCACGGGCTGTTGGAGCCTCGAGGCCAGAAATTTAATTAGGAGCATCGGTCGCCGACTTAAGGAGAGGGGGTGTGACCTCGCTCGGGGTCGTTTCTGATGCAGAGGCTCCAGCGCGGTAATGCCGCGAGCGTTATGGGTACCTTTGCATCAGGTTCGCCAGGGACTGGTAATTTTTAGCTGTTAACATTGTATATACAGGATGAGATTTTTATGACCAGCCAAATTTTAATATAATGATCTTTGATAGAAAACCTATAGCCGTCTTGTTTCCTTTTAGTATCGTTCTATAGAAAAATATTCAGATATGACTACATAAACCTTTCCCGAAAAAACCAAAATCTCTAGTTACCATTCTTGCCCGCCGCATCATTCCGTTTCAAAGGCCTCGGGCGCGTACGTTTACTATAGCGTTAAGAAGGCAACCAAACGTTATAAAATAACACTGTAGATAAAATAATTTATTTTGAAAATGTAACCCATATTTTTTATTTACGCAATGAAAAATTTTGGCCGGTTAATAAAATCTCACCTTGTATAGACTATATATTTGTAGATTGCTTCCATAGTTTTTAATTAATTTGAATACAAAAAGGACAATAAATCTATATAACTATAAAATGTTTTGTTATAATTTGATAAATTAAAATAGTATTTCCTAAAGAATTTTAAAGTTAGTCATTGAAATATTTAAAATATTGGCGAGCTACGTATATAGAAGAATTAAAATGCTTTTTGAATAACTTTGCGATGTATTTTTAAATATATACACGGTGAGATTTTAGTAACCGGCCTAAATTTTTCTAGATGTTAGGTATCACAAATAGACCTCATTGCGTAAATAAAAAATATGAGTTACATTTTCATAATAAATTATTTTATCTACAGTGTCATTTTATAACGTTTGGTTTCTTTTTAACGCTATAGTAAACGTACGCGCCCGAGGCCTTGAAACGGAATGGGGCGGCGGACATGAATAGTGACTAGAGTTATCGGTTTTTTCGGGAAAGGTTTGTGTAGTCATATCTCAATATTTTTCTATAGAACGATACTAAAAGGAAACAAGACGGCTATCGGTTTTCTACCAAAGATCATTATATTAAAATTTGGCTTTTCATTAAAACGTCATCCCTGTATAAACGATAAATCTATACGAATATTATTATATAAAGCTGAAAAGTTTGTTTGTTTGTTTCAACGCGAAAATCTCAGGAACTACTGGTTCGAATTGAGAAATTCTTTTTGTGTTTGATAGTCCATTTATTGAGGAAGGAGGATCATCAATGAAAAATGTTGCAAAAATGGGAAAAAATATTCTTTTTGAGAGCTTCCGTTACGCACGTTGCGTAAAGGGTTGATGATAAGCAAAAATGATGTATTACGGAATTGATCCCCTTTAAAAGTTCTAACCAAAAGCTCGCGACAGCATATGTGTATCTTTTAAGGTTGACTTACTATAACCTTTTTTATGGCAATCAAATTTGTTGCTAGACGCGCTTGAGAATTTCTTTGTTTGGATGATGACGATGATATCATAGTGTAATGATACTATATGGTTGGACTAGCAACCCACCCCGACTTCGCACGGGTGCAATGTACTAATGCGTGGAACGAAAAGAGGAACGTTTCCGTAGTTCACCCGGGCAAAGCCGGGTACGACCGCTAGTTTATTATAAAGCAAAAGTAATAATCTTATATTATAATATAAGCAAATCTTTTATTTAGATATTAATTGGTATCTTCTCAAAACGGGTTTCTAAATAAGTTTTATGTCTATTAACCACCAAGGGGCGCTGCTGTAGACGGGTATCTTCGAAACGTCTGGACTGATTTTGATACGGTTTTTTGCATTACATAGGTATCACATACGAGTAGACTATTAAATAAGTTGTGCAGCTATGCGCCACCAGGGAGCGCTGCAATGGATGTATGTCTCTAAAACGGCTGGTAGGATCTCTACTCGGTTTTTTGCGTTATACAAGTATCAGCTATGTGAGAGCAAGTCTGACTGTGCAAACACGTACGATTAAATTAATAATTTCGGACATAATTTGAATGAAACGATTGGTGACTGCTTCGGAGGGCACGTTAAGCAGTCGGTCCCGGACGCTGTCAATAGATGGCGGTCGTTACAGTTCCCAACCCGCAGTGGAGCAGCGTGGTGGACTTAAGCTCCAAGCCCCCCTCCTCACCCTGGGGGAGGCCTAAGCCCCTGCAGTGGGGTAAAAATGGGCTGATGATGATGATGATGATGATTGGTGAGTGTGAAAGGTAGGCACATAATTATGTAAGAAGCCGTACTAAGTGGATGTTAATACTTTATTTACCCCTTTTAGAATTACGTATATAATAATATACCTATTTCTATTAATAAATACCCCTCTTATATTTTTAATCTTTGTATAATAACTCTCGCACACAATAACAGTTTAACAGTCATTTAAATAGTACGTTTCGAGCAAATGAATCATATTTAATTTAAAAAAAATTAATTTTCATAGAATAATACCTACGTAACATCTGGTCAAACAACTTTAATTTAGAAAACAAAAATCGCGTCTAAATAGGTTAGTCACTATTTGTTATAAGTAGGAACAAACTGAAAAAGTCACGTAATATGGAAGACATGGATCAGTTAAAAGAAACAGGTGTAATAGAGACTCGAACTGTCGAACCAAAGGTCGCGCGTTCGATTCCCGCCCGGTACTAATATATGCATGAATGTCTATTTGTTCCGTGTCTGGGTGTAAAATATTTATATATGATTTATATATATAAAGAATATTTAAGTATATATTTCAATCTCTTTGTCAATCCCTTCTTAATATATTGGCATCACTGTGTGGGATGGCACTTGTAAAACTAATCTAATCAGGCATGAAAGATTTCAAAAAGCCATTCTAAAAGTAAGTAATTTTCTATCTTTCATTTTTGCCACTAATGAGCTTTACAGAAAATGCAATGTGCTAACTGTTAGACAACTATTTATCTTTTATACAATCCTCAAACAACATACAAGACTTTCTTTTGATCACTCTTTTGTCTTTGGTAAATGCAAAAATATCTGTCCAAAAAACACAATTTCTATTTCTTTTGCTTGGAGATTCTTTTTGTTCATCGGTCCCTTTCTATACAACAAAGTTAAATTATGTGTAGTTTGAAAAAGAAACGATAGATTTATATTTGTCACATTATAAGAAATTATAAAATATAAAAGAGAGTGTATATTTCTCATTTATTTCAAAATTTTAGGCTTTGTAGTTTCGAAGATAAGAGGGGACAGTTTTTCGTACGTTCTGTTTCTTATCTTTAAAACTACGTTTAGATTAAAAAAAATCAACGGATCTCCTGCTTTCGCACGAACTTCTTAATACATTGAAAATGTAGTAAGAAGAATAAAATAAACACACATAAAAAAAATAACACAATCTGTATCTGAAAAATCTGTATCTAAAAAAGCTTAAAATTTCGAAATATAACAAACCGAATTAGTACGAAATGTAACACCGACCCCGAGCCTTTTTTTTATTTTTTTCTTATTCGGACCTAGTTCTCGAGATATCGGGCTCCCAAAATGGAAATCGGGGGAAAATGCCGATATTTTTTTTTTGTTTTTAAACTTTTTCCAAATTGTCTTTTGCCATCTTGTAGAGTTCGCCGAGTTGCGTCTTTTGACATAATTCATTCAGATGTCTCAAAAACTTTTCGTGCAATCTGCCTGTCTCACAAAACTCCCAAATGACCCCCAATACTCCAACGAAATGAAAATCATTTCCAATGACAAAACATACCCAATAAATAGCTGGCAGTTAAGTCTACAGTATGGTGTACCATAATTCTAAATTTGAAATTAAATTATCGAATTTTATCCAATAAATGAATGTGGAACTCAATGTAGAGATTGTTTTCAATGTGTATTCCGTCGGAATTTCTGCACCTATAAATATTTTGTAAATCATAATGGGAATGTTTTAGTATATAGACTAAAACGTTTCCCTTCCCATTCCCCCACCTCCCCACCCTATCCCACCACTTACTCATCCCCGCTCCACTTATAAACTACTATTTCTATGACTTATTAAATTCGTAATATCTATTGAATGGAATAGCCGATTTGAACAATTCAAAAAGTAATCTAAATGAATTGAAACAGTCATGAAAACAAAATGATTTATTTGGATAAGGATTTAAACGGCGTATGAATAATATCGTCCAATTTTGGCCGGTATTTCTATCAACTTTTCAAATGTCATCATCATCATCATCAGCCCATTTTTACCCCACTGCAGGGGCTTAGGCCTCCCCCAGGATGAGGAGGGGGGCTTGGAGCTTAGGTCCACCACGCTGCTCCACTGCGGGTTGGGAACTGTAACGACCGCCGTCTATTGACAGCGTCCGGGACCGACTGCTTAACGTGCCCTCCGAAGCACGGTGTCAGTGATATTGTGTACTTAAGTCAGAAAAACTCATTGGTACACGCCCGGATTCGAACCATGGCCCTATGTGGCCTTATGAATTATTTAATGAATCATGTATGAACTTTTGAATTTCAAATGTAAAAAGTGGTTATTGTGACATAACGATAATAGTAGGACATATAGCATCACAAAGTTTTTTGTAGTTATTGATATGTTCTTTAAAATTGTAGAACATACTTTTGTTCTATCATCAATAGTTTCGACGAAAGACGTTTTATGGCATTTTTTTTACACCTTGGGTTACGTTACTAAAGTTTTAGTAAGGATTCCTAATCTTTTCTAGCAATAAATATAGCCTATGTTACTCAAGGTGAATGTAGCTTTCTAATGGTGAAAGATTTTTTTGATTCGGCACAGTAGTTTTTGAGTTTATTCATTACAAACAAACATACACACACAAAAATAAAAATCTTCCCTCTTTATAATATTAATGTAGATATCTTGTTTTTATTATGTAAATTTCTTTAATTTATTATTATTGGCCAATAAAGCAAATAAATCAATTTCTTTCATCGGATATTTCACATAACGCATTAGAGGATTTTTTAAATTTTCTAACAAGATTCACGTTTACGTAAAAAAGTTAATGCGGACAGATGTTTACTATTTGCAATATCTTAGACTAGAAAAATTCATAAAACTATTGATTCATGAGGATTGCATATAGCATAGTGACTCCATCTCAATAATTATTAAGCTCAACCGTCCAGATGCCGTCACAGGGACAATTTCAACGTTAGACGAATTTTCATAAATATCTGGCAAATTCGTAAATAGAAAAAAAAATCCACAGATCTCGCAGTCTCCGCAACCATCGGTTTCATTGAAAATGAACCTACTCAAATCCGATTTTCACAGATTATTTTATTTATATAAACTGCAGCTTCTGATATCCTTAAACGTTTTGAACTCGATAATGAAACATTCGAACGAATACAGGCCGAAAGGCGATGACCGTAATGTTAACAAGTTCCCGATAGTCCATAAAATCTAACACGTGATGTCAAATTTCTTGTTCGATTTCCAACCGATTTCCAAAATTTTGGTCTTAAACTGTAGTGACCGACGCCCTCTAATCTTTTGTATAACACTTTGAAGCGATCCGACGAATACCCTCTGAAATATAGTAACATATATCCGCAAACACCAGCGATCGACCAAAAAATCTCATCTTTCGGAAATAATTTCTCTTACAATTACCAACTGATTTCCAAAAACTTGGTCTCAAACCGTAGCTACGTTAATGGTCGAGGTACATTTTTTTTTGATTTTCGATATCGGTCCCCGTTCTCGAAATATTTTGGATTTAGTAAAAAAAAAAATCCGAAAAAATCCGGATTTTCTTACATTTTCCCATTTTTTTCGAAAATTTTGGTGTCATACGATGCGCAACTAAATTATTGATCTTTTAAGATCTTAAGATCTTGGCTAAACTTTATACCCTCGGAGTTATGGTTAAAAATGCGTCTCTCGTGAAATGGATTTGATAGTCATTTTCAATGACAAAATATTTTGACAGGTTACTTTAGAACTTTATTCATTGTAATTTTTATAACTATTTAAAGATTGGTCCAAAGAACTTTTTCTTTGTGTGTATTTTCCGTTTTACGTGGAAATCTGAAACTTTTCCAGGTTTTCTTGTATGCTATGAGTAAAGCTTTATGTTTTGTATTTATTTTTCAAATTCGGGTCAATGGTTTGTGAGATAAAAGGGAGATGTGTTCGATCTTCGTGTATTTTCTTTAATATTTAATTTTTTTTTTAATGATTAAAATATTATTTATAAAATATTTTTTTTTGTACTAACACCGCTCCTATGACAGCAAATAATAATAATAAAATAATGTTAAAAATTAAAGATGGCGATCAAATAAAACTAATCTAATAATCCACCGATCCACCTAATAAAATAAATTTGTATTTCTCATAGCGAACCCTTTCATTTAAGTGTTTGAGTCGAATGATGCACTTGACAATAATTTTTAAAATTTTATATTTTGCCCCCGAAAACGCGGATTCTTTTGTCGTTTTAGTTTGTCCTCCAAAATATGGCTAAGGCTCCATAATCTGTATTTATTCAAAACTTTTAGTTCAGTAATTCGGAGATATGGGAGTTAATTTTTAATTTTTCACTTCAAAAAAGAGAAAGTTCTCAATTCGACAGTGTGTTTTTTTTGTATGTTTGTTATGCGATGTAGAAAATATTTTTATTGTTTAAAGCGTATACTCCCGAAGTGGTCCCATTGTCACCAATTCGGGATTGTGATGATGGAATTTCACAGAAATCGAGGGAAACCCTCAAACTTTACATGCACACATAGTGTGTTTAAGCGCTACTTTTTTAGTTAACAAAGTGTTGGCGTCGTCATCCTAAATGCTGTTAAGCTAAGGATGGAAGCTACAGTACTTCTTAATGGTTAGGAATTAGGGTATAAAACTGCGAATTGTCGAGAGTTTTCTCCAAACGGGGCTGCGTTGTTAGAGCACCACGTTTAGAAGTCCTATTCATACTAAATACAAATAAATTACAATTACGTAAAACTATAAATTAAAACAACATATTTTAAAAAATCTTTAATATCTTATAAAGTACTAGCGACCGCCCGCAGCTTTGCTTGCGTAGACGACACATTCCTGTTATAGATATGTACTGTTAACATTCGATATAATAATGACACATGAATATGGTTTATACGTAGGTTTTTTTTGTTGAAACTAATATTGGTTGCACCCATTCAAACTTTCAATCTTCATTCCCCCCACTCCTTTGAGAAAACCGGTACTCCCATAATTCACCTCCCGTTTCTCCACTCTTAAAATGTGAAAATCCAAAAACCCTGAAACATATATTTATTTATGGAAAATTTTTAATGTTTCTAACTTTAAAGAACAAAGACTCATACAAAGCCCCTTTATCCTTCCCCCCCTCAAATTTGAAATGTCTAAATAATCCTTTCTTAAAAATTAATACTCACTAATAATAAATAATAATAATATTCAAAAAATTCGCTGTACGAACGTACAGCTGGCAGACTCTGCACCGGCACCAGCTACTCTGTGGCAGGCAAGGCAGGAAACAACAAAGTGTGTCGAAAAAAATAATCGAAGTTATTATAATTAAGTATGCTTTTTTGATCAAGATAGATACTAAGTCTTTAATTTATATCAAGTGCCTTAAATTATTTCCTTCCCCTAAATCGACTATAGTTCAAAAAAATTAGGACCCAAACATAATGTATTGATCCTAAAAATGGTTTAAAATATGAAAGCACAAATATTGGTCAATCAAAAGTTAAATAGACAAAAAAAAAGACTTAATGTAATTAAATCGTATTATATAAAAAACTATCAAATTTTAAGATACGATAATGCTCATATATCTTAGTTTTAGCCCAACAATTAGCTATAAGATATAATTTCTACATTTCAAGCATTCGTCGTCCTAAACAGATTAAAAAATAGGTATCCATTGGTTTCATTTATTTTATGTCATAGAGATAGAGCATCTTATTCGAGCAGATTTATCCGAATTTTCCGAGTTTTCTTTGTAACTGTCTTGATTGTTTTTCCTAAAACCTTTTCAAAGACTATGGAAACAAATTAAAAAATAATTACGCATATCCATTGTTTGAATCGTGAGTTATGGCCTTGATTTCACATAAAAAGACCCACAGAAAAAAGTACTTTCAGTTCCGGGTAATTTTTCCAATTTTTCTTCAGATCAAATCAATATGTTTATTTCGTAGTTATGTAGCATAATATCTTGTCGTAAATCTTGGAATACGTCTTACAAGTGAATTTATTACTTTGTAGAAAAAACATCACCACAAAAACGCATTCAAAAAACTGCTGATTCCTTTTAGAAGAATACGCAAGAAACTGAGGACCGGTCCTTTTTTAGAAAAAAGCATATTAACAATTGTTTTTAACAAATTCTTAACAATAGGTGTGTAAATATTAATATTATTAAAACAAAGTAATATGCAGGCTGTCTACACCCATAGATTTTTACCATCCAAATGGTCCGATATCTTAAAATAAGCTTTTCCATAAAGCTTTCGTTTTATTGTAGTTATAAAATTGTTGTGGGGTAAATCTTGAATGTCAGCTGGGATTTTATTGTAAAAGCGTATACATTGCCCTTTAAAAGATTTTGTGATTTTATTGAGGCGGCTGACATGATTAGCAAGTTTATCTTTGTTTCTTGTATTAACATTACGCCGATCACAACTGGGATTTTATTGTAAAAGCGCATATTGTCCTAGTCAAATTATATAGAAAAGTATCAAAATTTAATATATTTCATGCTCATTTCTCTTGGGGCCCAACAGTAACTATCAGACAAGAACTCTACCTACATCTAAAACATTTTTCGCGTAATTCTAAACAGATTAAAATATCGATATTTTATTGTTTATAAAACCCCATTAAATGTAAATATCATTTTATATGGTGAAATAATTTTAAAATAAATTTAAATAATTTGACATTAGTTAATATAAAACTAAAAGTATTTACAAATTAAAAAATATTATATAAATTATGATAAATGACAAAATTTTAAAGAGACGATGGATGGGTACTAAGGATGCTTGCCGCGTTGCCGCGCTGTATTGCGACACTGATCCTCTGAACAAAGTATTCCTTGCTCAAAGGATCCCCTGTCAACAGACACAAATCGTCGACAAGTGATTTGGTATCCTTGGACCAGGGACCCATCGTCTCGACAGCAAAAGGGATGAAATGGTAGCGATTTAAAAATTCCATGTGCTTGGCTGTTTTCCTGCGAGCTGCTGTCTCAGCAGCTGCTCCAGTTTTTTTAGATGTATTTTTTATATAACTTTGACATAAATTATCTACGCAATATCGATTGTTTTAATTTATTTTACGTTTCAGAGAAAGAAGATCAATCATTAAGAAACATTACAGTTTAGATTTTAACATTGAAAATGTTTATCACATCGTTTTCGTGGGGGAGTGTAATTTGGATAAATTTTCAAAATATATGACTAAAGATAAAAAATAATAGCGTCAAAAGATGCAGATGCTTATGGTGCATTGTATGATACCAAATTTTCTAAAATCCGTCTATAATTTCTTCCGGAAAATAGAAAATGGATAAAAAAAATACGAAATTACCCAATTTTTCGTACAAAAAGTTTATTATTTCACTCATTTGTGATTCTTCGAAGTGAAGCTTCGATTGAAAAAAATGGAAAATAACTTTCGAGGTAGATAGATTGTCTACCGTTTAGAAAAAGAAATTTTGGAATCGGTCGAAAACTGTGGGCTGAGTGGATGTTTTTTTAATTGAATGATTATCAGATCAGTTACTGCGGAGAGTGAGGTTCGGCTACATTTCAGAAAGTTATAAAGATAGACAAAAGGTAGTAGTGTCAAAAGATGAAGGAGCTTGCGGAACATCATATGGTAGGTACAAACTAAATTTTCGAAAATTGGTTCATTAGTTTTTCCAAACATTCAATAAAATCGTTTGACAAAAATATGATACAAGTTTTTATTTTTGATGCTCCTTCTCCATGTCCTCCGATCTGTATATTTTTTGTTTCCTGTGTTCACCATCTTAAAACGATAATTTAAATACATGCCTTTTAAACTGTGCCGGAATCGACAAAATCGACAAAAGCTGAAACTTTACGTTTCTTAGGAATAAGTTTGACAAACGAACAGCTCCAGGATGAGGGAAAAGAGGTACCTAGAGTTAATTTTATATAAATATTTTAGAACTCTCCACCTCATTGGGCTGTTTTTTTAAACAAACAATTAATATACCAACTACGTTGTTCCACGTCAGTAACGATTCAGAATAAGTACGAAAAATATGATTTTGCAGTTTATCCGAATTTCCCGAGCTTTCTTTTTAATATCCTGATTATTTTGTATAAAAGCTTTTCCACGTCTATGAGAAAAAATCAACGGATCTCCTGCTTTCGCACGAACTTCTTACGACATTGGAAATGAACCTACTTAACGGAATAAAGTAAACACACATATTTTGAATAATATTTTCGAAATAATTTTTTTTCGCAATAAGAATAACACAACTGTATCTGAATAAGCTTAAAACTTCAAAATATAACATTCTATACATTTCGATCGAACAAATCGAATTAGTACGAAATGTAACACCGACGCATATCCGACTTCCAACTAAGGGCACCCTTAACCGCTACTTCCGGTTATCCGATTCTAACAATTTTAGTCTCAATCGATCCCCCGTCTAATTACCCCGAGCCGTTTTTTTATTTTTTTCTTATTCGGCCCTAGTTCTCGAGATATCGAACGCCTAAAATGAAAATGGGGAAAAAAATTGCGATTTTTTTAGTTTTTTTGCCGATAATTTATTTGTTTTTGAACTTTTTCCAAATTGTCTTATGCCATCTTGTAGAGCTCGCCGAGCTACGTCTTTTGACACCACGTTCATCTCGATATCTCGAAAACTCTTTGTGCAATCCGCCTGTCTCACCAAACTCCCAAATGACCCCCTATACTCCAACGAAATGAAAGTCATTTCCAATGACAACAATTCCAATGACAAAATGGAAAAAACAAAAAATAATTACGGAAATCCATCGTTGGAATCGCATTTTGTTTATGAAAAATCCATAAGCATTTTCAGTTCCGTGCAATTTTTTCTAACAATGTACGGAGTAATTGTTCTTTACATTCTCACATTATTAATAATAACGAAAGGCACTTGAATTGCTCAAGCATTGTTCTAAAAATAAATATGAAAGCACAAAAATTGGTCAATCAAAAGTTAAATAGACTAGAATCAAAAGTTAAGTATCTCTTAGTTTTAGCCCAACAATTAGCTATCAGATATAATTTCTACATTTCAAACATTCGTCGTCCTAAACAGATTAAAAAATAGGTATCCATTGGTTTCATTTATTTTATGTCATAGAGAAAGAACATCATTCACTGAAAAAGACGACCGTTTAGATTTTTTCGCTTGCTTGCTTTGCAAAATTAAAACGATTTTTTAAGGAGTGCATACGAAAATCACAATTTTATGATTTATCCGAATTTTCCGAGTTTTCTTTGTCTTGATTTTTTTCCTAAAACCTTTTAAAAGATTATACGAACAAAATAAAAAAGAATCCATCGCTCGAATCGTGAGTTATTACCTTGACTTCATACAAAAAAAAAACTTTCAGTTTCGCAATTTTTCTTTAAATCAAATCAAAATATCTTTATTTCGTGGTTATGTAACATAATCTTGGAAGACGTCATGAAAGTGTATTTACTACTTTCTAGAAAAAGCATCGCTAACCAGCGAAAGAAGAGAAGAATCTCAGAAGAACAAGAAAGAAAGGAAGAAACTCCTCCTCCAGAAAGAAACTGAAGAGCGGTCATTTATAAAAGAAATGAAAAAGTATATAACAATTGTTTTAACAAACTCCTAACAATAAGTGCTTAAATATTATACTGCGAAGACAAAATAATAAGCGGGCTGTCTACACCCATGTATTTTTATCATCTAAATAGTCCGATGTTTTATATTTAATAGGCTTTTCCATTAAGCTTTCGTTTTATTGTAGTTTTAAACTTGTTTAGGAGTATTCATCTCGAATCTCAAATGGGATCTTATCGTAAAAGCGTATACATTGCCCAAATCGAATTATTAACAAAGTATCAAAATTTAATATATTTAATGCTCATTTCTCATTTTTAATTTAATATTAATATAATTTCTATATATACAATGTAAAAAGCTAAAAATAACCAGTTCCTGCCGAACCTGATGCAAAGGTACCCATAACGCTCGCGGCATTACTGCGCTGGATCGCTATGGCGAGCCTCTGCATCAGAAACGACCCCGAGCGAGGGTCTCACCCCCTCTCCTGAAGTCGGCGACCGATGCTCTTAATTAAATTTATGGCCTCGAGGCTCCAACAGCCTATAATGTCGATTTATTTTAATTTATTTCGCGTTTCAGAGAAAGAGGATTAATCATTAAGAAAGGTGACTGTTAAGATTTTAATATTAAAAACGTTTATCACATCGTTTTCGTGGGGGAAGGTAATTCGGCTATATTTCCAAAATTTAAGACGATAGACAAAAAGTAGTGATGTCAAAAAATGCAAAAGCTTGTGGCGCATTGTATGATACCTAATGTTCTAAAATCGGTTTGTAATTTCTTTCCAAAAATCGAAAATGGTGAAATAAAATCCCGATTCTTCGGACAATACGCTGATTATTTCAAAAACGAAAACTATGATCCAAAAAACTAAAAAAGAATTTTCGAAGCAGGTACATTGTGTACCAACACAATGGTACGCAAAAAACTGTGGGCTGAGTAGATGTTTTTTTTCATTGAATGATTATCAGATCAGTTACTGCGGAGAGTGAGGTTCGCCTACATTTCAGAAAGTTCTAAAGACAGACGAAAGCCAGTTGTGACAAAAGATGCAAGAGCGCACGGGGCATCTTTGGTACCATTTTTTTCTAAAATTGGTCCATAATTTTTTTAAAACATCCAATAAAATCATTTCACAAAAATGTGTTACAAGTTTTCATTTTAGATCTTTCTTTCCAATGTCCTCCGATAGTGCGAGAAGCGCGAAAACTGTAGATTTTTGGCCTCTTGTTTTCACAAAAAATGATAATTTAAATACATGCGTTTAACCGGAGTCGACAAAATCGACAAAGGCTGAAATTTTACATTTTTTAGGAATAAGTATGATAAACAAACAGCTCCAGTGAGGGAAAAGAGGCACCTAGAATTAATCTTATGTAAATATTTTATGACGTTGTACCACGTTAGTAACGATCCAGAGTAAGTACGAAAAATATGATTTTGCAGTTTATTCGAATTTCCCAAGCTTTCTTTGTAATATCCTGATTATTTTGCCTAAAAGCTTTTCCACGTCTATAAAGAAAAAACAAACAAGAATTACGGAAATCCATCGTTGGAATCGCATTTCTGTTTATGAAAAACCCGTAAGCAAAAGCATTTTCAGTTCCGGGCAATTTTTCAAATTTTTCCTCCTAAAAGGCATTAAATATTAAAAAAAAAAACCGGACAAATGCGAGTCGGATTCGCAGAGAAACTGATTTTTCATCGTCTGAATGTAATGGGATACTTTATAATAAGCTTTGATATAAAGCTCATTTAATTATAGGTGAATCTTGAATCTTAGCTGGGATATTATTTACTGTAACACCGTATACATTGCCCTTTGAAAGATTTTGTTATTTTAGAGAGTCGGCTAACATGATCAGAGGGTTTATCTTTGTTACTTGTATTAACATTATGCCGCCCAGATTTCTGTTCTGTTGATATTTATTCAAACAATAAAAGTATTTTTTTTAATACATTATATATTGCTCGAATCGCTCGAATGGCTCGCTTCTGCAGCATGAAGATTGTATCTACGTACACCAGTTTATTATATTTTCTATTAATCATATCATCATAGAAAATTTAATTTAGGTAAACTTGTAAATTTAGGTAAAATTGACTTTGCGGAATGTAATTTTGTTCGATTTTAAGTTTTTCAAAAATATTTATAGCTGTAAGTTTACTTTGTAACAATAAATAAATAAATTTAACGCAGTTAAAATTTTCATTTAAGTTACACAATTTTACCCGAATTCCTTTATATACTATTTGCATTGCCAATAATCCGTTCCGTTTCGACGACTCTCCAACCCTTCCAAATGAAATCCCTTATCTTTTACAGCTTATTATTAATTTAAAACGTACTTTTTAAGCGACTTCAAAAAAGAAGGAGGTTACTCAATTCGACCGTATATATGTTTTTTTTTATGTGTGTTCAGGGATAACTTCGTTGTTTATGAACCGAATTGGATGATTTTTTTTTTGTGAAAGATAGATATCTCCGAAGGGGTACCATGATAAGGAAACCAGGATCTGATGATGGCATCCTAGAGAAATCGAGGGCAACCTTCGAAAATCGTATTTTAAAGTATCTTATTTTAAATATTTTGATAAAGTACTACTACTAGTACTATTTAATGAAGGTCGGGAGTCGATCTGATGATGGAGCTGAAAGACAGTCGAGGGAACTCCTCAACGACTTACAGCAATTACCTGGTGTTTGGACTTGATTCATTTCTATTAATGAGAACTTTGCACCCATATGAGTTATAAGTACCATTACAGGTCTGATGATGGAGACCATACACAATCGAGGGAAATCCTCAACGAATTACAGCAATTACCTGGTGTTTGGACTTGATTCCTTTCTATTAATGAGAACTTTGCACCCATAAAGGTTATAAGTACCATTACAGGTCTGATGATGGAGACCATACACAATCGAGGGAACTCCTCAACGAATTACAGCAATTACCTGGTGTTTGGACTTGATTCCTTTCTATTAATGAGAACTTTGCACCCATAAAGGTTATAAGTACCATTACAGGTCTGATGATGGAGACCATACACAATCGAGTGAACTCCTTAACGATTTATAGCAATTACCTGGTGTTTGGACTTGATTCATTTCTATTGATGAGATCTTTGCACCCATATGGATTATAAGTGCCATTACAGGTCTGATGATGGAAACCATACACAATCGAGGGAACTTCTCAACGATTTACAGCAATTACCTGGTGTTTGGACTTCATTCATTTCTATTAATGAAAACTTTGCACCCATAAAGGTTATAAGTACCATTACAGGTCTGATGATGGAGACTATACACAGTCGAAGGAACTTCTCAACGATTTACAGCAATTACCTGGTGTTTGGACTTAATTCATTTCTATTAATGAAAACTTTGCACCCATAAAGGTTATAAGTACCATTACAGGTCTGATGATGGAAACCATACACAATCGAGGGAACTTCTCAACGATTTACAGCAATTACCTGGTGTTTGGACTTAATTCATTTCTATTAATGAGAAATTTGCACCCATAAAGGTTATAAGTACCATTACAGGTCTGATGATGGAGACTATACACAGTCGAAGGAACTCCTTAACGATTTATAGCAATTACCTGGTGTTTGGACTTGATTCATTTCTATTGATGAGATCTTTGCACCCATATGGATTATAAGTGCCATTACAGGTCTGATGATGGAAACCATACACAATCGAGGGAACTTCTCAACGATTTACAGCAATTACCTGGTGTTTGGACTTAATTCATTTCTATTAATGAGAACTTTGCACCCATATGAGTTATAAGTACCATTACAGGTCTGATGATGGAAACCATACACAATCGAGGGAACTCCTCAACGACTTACAGCAATTACCTGGTGTTTGGACTTAATTCATTTCTATTAATGAGAACTTTGCACCCATATGAGTTATAAGTACCATTACAGGTCTGATGATGGAGACCATACACAATCGAGGGAACTCCTCAACGAATTACAGCAATTACCTGGTGTTTGGACTTGATTCCTTTCTATTAATGAGAACTTTGCACCCATAAAGGTTATAAGTACCATTACAGGTCTGATGATGGAGACCATACACAATCGAGTGAACTCCTTAACGATTTACAGCAATTACCTGGTGTTTGGACTTAATTCATTTCTATTTAAGAGAACTTTGCACTCATATGGGTTATAAGTGCCATTACAGGTCTGATGATGGAAACCATACACAATCGAGGGAACTTCTCAACGATTTACAGCAATTACCTGGTGTTTGGACTTAATTCATTTCTATTAATGAGAACTTTGCACCCATATGGGTTATAAGTACCATTACAAGTCTGATGATGGAGACCATACACAATCGAGTGAACTCCTTAACGATTTACAGCAATTACCTGGTGTTTGGACTTAATTCATTTCTATTTAAGAGAACTTTGCACTCATATGGGTTATAAGTGCCATTACAGGTCTGATGATGAAGACCATAAATAGTCGAGGGAATTGCTCAACGATTTACAGCAGTTACTTTTTGTTGGGCTTCCTTCATACGGTTGAATATGCCAAAATGTTCAGTTCGCACAAAAATAATAATTAAGATTGAAGTTTTACATAGGAATAACACTGCCTACTAGGCATCCTGATGCGTCAATTTGACACTGAATTTACGTTGCGTAATCGCGGTTCTGTCTCATTAGAGTTGCGTGTTTAGTAGCCCCATTTATACTAAATACAAATAAGTTACAGATGCGTTCAACTAAAAATTGAAAAATAAAATAATTTTCAAAAAAAAACTGACTTCAAAAACATAAACTAAAAAGTTAAAAATAAAATTTTCACTTTAAAGAAAGGAGCATTAAGAGGCGGCATATAGTTAATGAAGTCGGTGCCAACTCAGACACTTTAAATGGGTACTTACCAGGTAATAACAATTACAACAATGATATATTTATAACTACAACAAAAATAGAACACAATTTAAAGTGTCTGAGTGAGTAGGCACCGACTTCATTAACTATATGCCGCCTGTTAATGCTCCTTTCTATAAAGTGAAAATTTTATTTTTAACTTTTTAGTTTATGTTTTTGAAGTCGGTTTTTATTTTTTTTTTAAATTATTTTTTATAATATACCAGCTTTCCGCCCGCCGCCGTATCGTGACAGCTAAAGGAATGCAAAGCTCGAGGACACTGTAAGCGTTTCTAGAACATTTTGAAACTACAGTTAAGTTTCAAAATATTCTAGAAACTCTTATTAACTACCTAAAAAATCTCTATTCTTACTACTTATACCAAATTTCATCAAAATCCGTTGCGTTCACCCGTTTCGGAGATTAGGCGGAACAGACAGACACTACGATTTTCTATAGATAGAAAAAAAATCTATGTCACTCCTGCCAACCTCCTTATTATGTTTAAGAATTTTCTTTGAAATCGGTTAACCCATTTCGGAGATTAGTCAGGACTGACAAACAGACAGATAAACAGAGAGATAAAAAGTACAGGTCCTTCTCCAAGGTCTAATATATCTCTGTACAAAATAATATCAAAATTGGTTTAGCCGTTTCAGAGATCAGCCTAGACTGACAAACAGACTGACAAACAGACAGACAAACAGAGAGATAAATAGTAGAGATCCTTCTCCAAAGTCTAATCTACCTCTGGACAAAATTTCATCAAAATCGGTTAACCCATTTCGGAAATCAGTCAGGACTGACAAACAGACAGACAAACAGAGAGATAAAAAGTAGCGCTCCTTCTCCAAGGTCTAAGCTATCTCTGTACAAAATTTCATCAAAATCGGTTAAGCCGTTTCAGAGATCCACCCGGACGGACAAACAGACAGAAAAACAGAATGATAAAAAGTAACGGTCTTTCTCCAAAGTCTAATTTATCTTCGTACAAAATTTCATCAAAATCGGTTAAGCCGTTTCTGAGATCAGCCCAGACTGACAAACAGACAGACAAACTGAGAAATAAAAAGTAGCAGTCCTTCTCCAAGGTCTAATCTATCTCTGTACTAAATTTTATCATAATCGGTTCAGCGGTTTATGCATGAAAACGTAATAAACAAACAAACTCACATTCGCATTTGTATTAGTGAGAGGTTATACAAACTATTTAGTTTGCACTTTTCAACTATTTTTTTAATATATTTATACTCACTGTATCTGAATCGAAGCAGAGTTGGTGCGGCCCCATGACCTAGCGGTACACGCTGCTTAAAGAACTTAATAGTGGATGGTTCACGGAAATTTATCATTTCCATACCACCTTTTGTGTGGTAAAATACTTAAGATCTGAATTACTACAAATAATCGTTAACTAGTATTTTTTAAATATTTAGTTGTTTAGTGTAGGTGTAATACGTATCTTCTATCAATTTATAAAGTCGTTTTGTGTCTTAAGAAAATGAAATTGAAATAAAATCCAAATTTATGAACAAATGTCCATTTCGGTGGTCCGTTTAATTTCCAAAATGAGTACTATCAACATAAATAAAACTTTTACGGACCATTCGTGGAGTTCGAATATGTACAAATTATGAAACGTCTTTTACGAAATTTTGTTAATATTATAATAAATAAAAAGTAAAATAACACACAGACAAAACGATTCTTAGTTGTTAGTAAGCATTTGCATCTTTTCGGTGGTGCATTGAAATCTTTCCACGAGAATATTGGCGCCAATTGGGCAATACTGCTTTGACGTATATAATTTTTAAATACAGATACAAGAACATTCGCTGCAGCTTTTATCAATTTCAGATTCGTTACACGAGAACATTTTTAATTCTCATTTGTCGTAGACTGCGCAAAACGTCTCTTGAAGATGTGAAATGATTCGAAATGTCGACTTGATTTTGATTGTCTTTGTTATTTTTTGATAATTTATGTTAATGTAAAAGAATACGAATTTTTATTAAAAATATGTTTATTAAGTTTACATTTCTACAACATGGAAACTAGATCAGATGGTGGTGAAAAAAAAATACAACAATTATTTACAAGAGGATACAGTTGAATTGTTATAAAATGATATAAAATCTACTTTTATAAATTCAAATTCAAAAAGTTTTTATTCAATGTAAAATGTTTACACACACTTATTGAAAGTCAAAATAAATTGATTATGTACCGATTCAAAATCTAGAAGGAGAAGAACCAGCAAGAAACTCCTCCCTGTTTATTTTATTTAAATGTACGTTTTTCGTAATTGTTGTTCTTTTTTTAGTTTAAAGTGCTTACAACTGTTACAATAATGTCCATGCGCACTTATCATTTAAATACTTACTCGCTAATACAATAGTAAGCTTTTTTCATGAGTTGGACTTTAACTCGCCTTATAAACTGATTAGAATTCTGAAAGAAGATGTTGCAGATAGCAGTGAGTCAAGAGTGAACTTGCAAATGGGGTCATCCTACAGTTTTTGTGAATGAGAGGATTTAAGTTTTTATGTACATAAATTATATTTTCATAAATGTACTGACAAGGGACTGTCAAAATATTACTTTCTCTAAAATGAGCCTTTACACTATCTCTAGATTTTAATTAATATATAGCTCGAATAGCCCTTTTGTGCAGAACAAATATTGTTTGAATGTCAGCGGCCTTTCCCCATAGCAGAATGCCATATGATATTATGCTATGAAAGTAGCTAAAATAAACCAGCCTCGCTGTAGGCACATCGGTTAGTCTTCTTATTTGCCTAATTGCAAAAACAGCAGAGCTCAGTTTACCAGCCACCCTCATAACATGAGGACCCCATTGTAAATTTACATCTATAGTAATGCCCAAGAACACAGTTTCATTAACCAAACTTAATGAATCTACTTTAAAATTATATATCATACTTTAAAATTAATTTCATGTATAAAAATTATATTAAAATATTTTCCTATTCAGCTTAAAAATGTATATTATTCTAATGAAACGTGTTTCTCGGGATTACATTTTTTTAATGTGTAGGTACATAAATAAGTGCAGCAAATAGGTTTTTTAAGTTTTAATTTTCAATTTTTGAAATATAAGAAAGAACATTGGTTTATTACATTTTTTCCGACAATATTATTTGATCCTCTAAAATCTAACTGATATATTGATACATTGATAAATATTGAAAAAATATATCGTTTACTTTTTAAAGTTTTAATCTTTATGTAAATAAAATTATTGTGTCCATATTAGTTGATCTATTATATGGATAAAATATTGGATTCAAATTCAAAGTAACATAATAAATTATGTTCAAGCTTACTCCATTAATATTTGATATACCAAAATTATATTTGTCTTCTTCTTTAGCTATTGGTCTTTTTTTATAATTATTGATAGTTTTTATGCCTTTTAATACAAAAAGACAATAAAAACCGAATATACGGACATTATGACTTCTGTTCCAATCTACTAGGAACATACAAATCGCAACGCAAAAGGATATTTGAGCTTAGCTTAAAATATGCTGTTTTGGCAAAATTAAAACGTACATTTAAATACATGCAGTTTTTGCACAATAGTTAATACCTATAGCAATAAACTGTAAATTTAATAAACTTCCGTGCTTATCACGATATAATGCACAATCATTTTTTTAAAATATCACCAAAAAATATTTTTATTTTTTATAGCTACAAATAAAAATAAATAGACAACCTTTTATTAAATCACCGAGGAATCTACAACAACGACTTTTCTTCTTCTTCTAGAAGTGCATCAGATAAATTTTACATATTAAAGACATCTTTATAAATTAAAATATTTTGACAGAATTAAACAAACAATACATATGTTTTAGAAGAAACCAAATTATAACTAAATTATATAAAAAGTAAAACTAAAAGTTATTATTAACTAAAAAAAAAAAAAATTGTAATAATAATGATAATAATACATGGGATATGTTTATATTTCAGATAAAAATGTACTTATTCGGTCCGTATTCAACGAATTCCGTTGTATTTAATAAAATCGTAGTATAATCGAAATTAAAGGTGTTTTTTTGTCACATAATTTTTGGTATTGGTTTTTAGGGGGCGCTCTTTTTATTTTTATACATCAACTAGCAACCCACCCCGGCTTCGTACGGGTAGTAGCCTCTATGGGTAGCAGAGCATTATATGAATTTATTTTTCTTCTTGTGTAGTGTCGAATCAGCATCTCGAATCTAATCCATCCATGGATTAGATTTAATAAGATTTAAATGTAACATATAACGTTCATCCCACTTAGATATTTTTAGTATATTTTATTTTGAATTCTGCAAATTTTGAACTATAGCTTAGGGGCCGTCCATTAATCACGTGATCTTTTTTTTTAGCATTTTTTAACCCCTCCTCCCCCTTGGTGATACATGGTGAGGTTTAAGACTACCCCCCACCCCCCACCCAGCATCTCGTGTATTTTTTGTATCTACAAAAAAATCTTAAATTTTTAAGAATATTTTAGAATATTATCTTAAATACAGGTATAAAGTATAATCTTATTTTGTTCTGAAATTAAGGATCATGATAAAAATGTCTAGACAGAAAGTTTGCAGGTTGTTTTTGATTGGCATAAAAATAATAATAAACGAATGGTGTACACTACACGCCGCTTTTCGATTTAAAAAACCGCGCGTTTGAAAAATAATGATAAAATAAATACACGTGATATCTTACTACACCCCCCTCACCCCTTGTGATATTTCGTGATTTTTGTCAAACCCCTCCCCCCCCCCCTTTCAAGCCTCACGTGATTAATGGACGGCCCCTTAGTATACAGTATTGATAACTATGCCTAATTCCAGCAATTGTTTAAAATATCCATCAATTTACACGAAACATCTATGAATTATACACATAAACCTTTCTCTTGAATCTTATCTTCGTCCATTAGGGCCAACCAAAGTGACAACCATGTGTAGGTAAATCCAGGTAAATCCGTTCGGTACTTTTTAGTTTATCGCGTTTAGATAGACCATAGACAGACAGACAGATACGACGAGGGAAATTTGTTTTATAATATGAAGTAATAGTGAGGGTCAATGCTAGACATATTGTCCTTTCCACGTGCTCATTATTTTCCTAGAAATCTTGTAAGTTTACAGATGTTATTTTAATTGTCCTGCGACAGATATGAACATTTTGTCATTGGAAATGGCTTTCATTTCGTTGGAGTATAGGGTAATTAGGGAGTTTTGTGAGACAGGCAGATTCTACAAAGAGTTTTCGAGACATCGGAATGAACGTGGTGTCAAAAGAGGCAGCTTGGTGAGCTCTACAAGATGGCAAAAGACAATTTGGAAAAAAATAAAAAACAAAAAAATTATCGGCAAAAAACGAAAAAAATCACAATTTTTTCCCCCGATTTACATTTTGGGAGCCCGATATCTCGAGAACTAAGACCGAATAAGAAAAAAATAAAAAAACGGCTCGGAGTCATTAGATGGGGGTTCGATTGAGACTAAAATTGTTAGAATCGGACAACCGGAAGTTATTTCGAAAAATATTATCCAAAATATGTGTGTTTACTTTATTCCGTTAGGTTCATTTCCAATGTCGTAAGAAGTTCGTGCGAAAGCAGGAGATCCGTTGATTTTTTTTACAGCCAGTAAGTACGAAACATTTCGGCGTATGAAACCGACGCACGCTTAACCTCTTTTACCTACTTAAAATCACTTGACGACACTGACTTATGTGTCGTGACGACATCTTAAATGCCTTTGTATTGATGTGATGTTTCCTAATTTACGTACGTTTACTATTCCGAGGTTAAATCTAAGGATTATGACATAGTGACATACACGATATCTTAAATATTAAGTACGTATGTACTTAAAGTAAGCGTAATGAAACTAATAATAATATAAAAATAATATCTTGGACTAAAACACACGATAATATAGTCCCAAACTAAGCAGAGCCTATATACTATGGGTAATGTAACCACATTTTGTGCCATACAACTGATATATATTATTTAAATGTCTTCATTAATACATACACGTATGTACCGGGTGTTCGGCTGAACGTAGTCCAAACATATAAACCACGTCGAACTTATCGAAGCAAACAAAAAGTTTCAAGTAAGCAGGTGGCGCAAACTAACGGTTAACGAGAAAAACATGTTTAATGTTAAACTATGTTCAGCCGAACAGCCCGCATATAATATACCGCGTGTTTCCCTGAACCTAATCGAAACTTTGTAGGTTGGGTAAGGTTGTAGAGCTAGTTAGAGTTTTTAGTTAGAGCTAGATTGTAGAGCTTTGTAGGTAGTTGAAAGGTTGTAGAGCTTACCGAACTAAACAAACCGTTTCAAATGAGCACAACATGGCGTGACTTTTAAACTTTTAGTTCAGTTCGGTGAGCTCTATATGCTCTTTAAGTTAACACTACGTTCAGTCAAACACCACATATATTTTGCATTTATACATGGAACAAAAAGACGTGGTCAACGGGTCATTCACAGAAATATTTGTGCAAGACGGGGATCGAACCAGCGGCTTTTGAGTCTGCAGTCAGCGGCATACCTAACCACTAGACCATAGGTGAATCAGACTTGAATGTGTATTTTATCACAGGGATAATGAGGATGATTTATCCGCATGTCATTTGTTCTTAAAATATTTTCATGCCATATTCATTTATTCATTGTTTATTATATTCAATACTAAAATAGCATAGTTATCAAGATGGATCGTCTCATACTTTGAAAGGATGGAAAACGTGCGCAAAATTTCAGCCTCAGTGCCTAGTCATTGTATCGTATTTCTTTTCCTGTATGAAGTTTACACGTGGGTCACACAAAATTTTTTGCTTCACGGAAAATATTTCAAAACATCATCTGGTGTATACCTGGTGTTCGGCTGAAGGTAGTCCAGTGTAAAGTACCGAACTTAACACGAGAAATATAAAAAAATATGATAAAAAATGAAAAAAGATACTTTAAACATGTTTTTCTCGGTAACCGTTAGTTAGCACCATCTGCTCACTTAAAACTTTTGGATTAGTTCGGTAAGCTCTAAAAGTTTTATAAATTTGGGCTTGGACTACTTTCAACCGAACACGCGGTATCGGTCTACTGCGTAAGTATATTTTTCTGGTCACATTTTTGTTGTCTCAACGCGGTATCTATACAAATATCAATAGTTCAATACTAATTGTATTTCAATAAAAGGGAAAATGAATAGTTACTAAATTATTTTTAGGTGTTAAAGTCACCTAGAATAAAAACAATATAATTAAACAAACAGATTTTGTGTTGTCGTATCGTTTAATATGAACGCACCATTATTCATGATGTCATGTCAACAAATATTCGATAGCCTTGCGTGTTGCGTCACATTTTATTTCTGTCTTTTCGCTTTGAATACCCGACCAAATTGAGTAGCGCATAAAAAGTGTATATTTAAACGTGAACAATACGTTTTCAATTCAATCGTATTATAATCTCGTATTATACTAACAAATTATACGGCATAACAACACACGCATTTGAATTCAACTGAACGGTTACATCTTTTTAGTAGAATTATACGAGATTCCTGAAGTACTTTTAAACACGAAATAGTTTAACTGTGTTGTTTAGGCATACGCACGTTTATTGGTGATAAATTCTAGTGAAAAGTGGAGTACCCGGATTTTTACTTAAATAATAGGTGAGTATATTCACGTGTTGTGTGTTCCCGCCGAATTTAACTGAAATTGTTATCAATGAAAATCATATAATACATACATAGAACATCGAGAAATTGTACTTTTTCCAACAGTGCATAAATAAAGAATTTCGTGAGTTCATTGTGAAGGAAAAGCTTTAGACCCCTTTTTAAGCATACTAATAGGTATGTACCTACCAACGCGCACGGAGGAGTGTAATATTCGGCATAATTATAGAACTTTCGAGGAGTAAGAGTGCAGAAAGTTAAAATCTATAGACAGGGTGACTTTTTGAAATGGGACTGGACGGCCGAATCCTAAACAATGAGAAATAGCGAAAAGTGTTCAAAATGGCTCAATTTTTAAGCAATTAAAACTGCATATTCATATTTATGAAAAATCTGTAACTTGTACAGCGAACCGAACTAATTGATCTGATAATCTGTATGTTTAAACGTGAAGAAAAAACTTTAGACCCCCTAGGCATATTGCGGGTACGTAGGAGTTTGAGGTTTTTGGGACAGCTGATGAGGCAGTAGCTTGGTTGTTTGATATTGGTCCTAAAGAATCTGGGGGAAGGGATTTCCACGCGTGCTTTATCCACAATAACATTGTTTTTGTATATAAAGTATTTCAAGGCATACTTCTTGTGATATATTAGTAAGAGATAATTTTAAATTCGCGCGGGCGTTTTTTTAGGGTTCCGTTGCTATCGATGAAACCAGGTTATATTTAGGTGGTTTAAAACATTGATGTTTATACTAGAAATGACGAATGCTGATGGATTGGCCGATTGGTTAGAGACCCTAACTGTGGAGCCAAGGGTCGCGGGTTCGATTCCCGTCCGGGACAAATATTTGTGTGCATGAACATTTCTATTTGTTTCGTGTCTGGGTATGAAATATATATTATTATATATTTAGTTTTTAATTAGTGTTTAATTTGGTATAATTTGTAATATAATTATTTTTAATTTGTAAATAACTTAGTTTTTACGCTAATGCTCTGTATGGACTTATGAATAAGTATAGAACATATAAAAAACAATAAAAGAATATTTAAGTTGGTATATATAGTTGTCTAGTACCCATTATACAAGCTTTGCTTTGTTTGGGAGTAGATGGCGCTGTGTGGAATGTCCCAGGTATTATTATTATAATGAATGAAAGATAGGCAATGAATCAATGAGTGTTTACTATCCCTGACTCCGTGCCTCGGAGAACACGTCATGCCCGGTTAGCATCTACCAACCCGCACTGGAGCAGCTGGTGGTTTAAACTCCATGAATCCTCATCCAAGGGGAAGCTTAAGCCCGCGCATGGGGCATGGGGCATAATGGGCTAATATGAATACGGAAATTAATGAGCTTTCTACTTTTTTTACCAGACTTCCACCAATGGAGGTAATCTTTAAATTTTTCAGCTAAAATGAATTAATTTTTACCCGATGACGCCTGTAGGTTAAAATGTTTTTGTCGTTTCATATTTTTCGAGCGTAGGTATGTTTGAATGTCTATTTCTTTGGTACGTTCTATACATAGACTAAACGGTTAGATGAATTTCATTTTAGTTCAGTTCAAATAAAGAGTGAATTTATCTAGACGTCCGCTTAGCCTAGTGGATAGCGACTCTGCCTACGAAGCTGAGGGTCCCGGGTTCGAATCCCAGGTCGGGGTGAGTATTTATATGATGAATATTGATACTGGTACCGGGTCTTGGTTGTTATATGTAGGTATGTGATGTCTTCGCTTGGTACCCAAAACACAAGCTAATGCTTAGTTTGGGGTCTAGACGTCGTTGTGATGTATACGTTACTATTATTACTTTGTGGAAAACTTCACCACAAAGGCGCATTCTAAAAGTGCTGGTTCCTCGCAGGACATATGAGGAGGATTTATTCGTCTTGATTGTCGGAGTGACAAAGGTGTAACATTTAAATATGGCGTCTGCGAATCAAAAAAGGAGGGGGAAGTAAAATTGTTTTTTGTTATTAGAACAACATGCGTATCAATTGAAAGTAATTAAATAAAGTCGGCTTATGATTTTGTGCCGGTCGCCATTAAGACAGCCGGACCTTGGTGTACGGAGACGAGGATTTTTGTCCATGAAATAGGCTGCCGTATGCAAGAGAGGGGTCTGGAATTCTGGATAGACATTAAGGAATTTTTATTGCGCAGCCCATTTCGCTGGCCATTCAGCGCGGTAACGCCGCCGGGAGCGTGATGGCCACTTTTGGGCGGGAAGAGTTGTGTGGTGGCCACAGACCAGTCAATAAACGTCCGTATGAAAACGAAATCGCCAAAAAGTGGCGGGGTGCGGGGAGAAGTCGGCTAGTTTTCATTGGCTCGTTCAAAATTGACAATTTAATGGCTTCCGACGTGCTTCCGACCGCTCAGAAGAGACGTAGTTATTTATGTAGTGTCACTACTTAGCCTTGGCGAATGCTACTCCCTGTCAAAGCGTGGTCTATAAGGTTGACTTGTCTGTGGTGGTGGCCTTTTTTGTTAAGGTTACTTTTAAGGTTTTAGTTTATTTATTTAATATTAGTTTTTTTTAATAGGTAGTTCATTTTAGTTATTTAATTATTTAAGATGTGTATTTAACGCATAGACAGTATATTATGTTTGTTAAATGCGTGCCAATTAATATAACTAAAATTAAATAACGGATTCCAATTATATATAACATTTCTTATACCTAATTCAAATAAGCGATAGCCCGAACGCAGCGAACCTGTTTCAAATTCTAAGGCCATGTGGCCGTGGTTCGAACCCGGGCGTGTACCAATGAGTTTTTTCTGACTTAAGTACATTAACTATCACTGCTGTCAATAGATGGCGGTCGTTACAAACCGCCAACCCGCATTGGAGCAGCGTGATGGATTTAAGCTCCAAACCCCTCATCTTGAGAGGAGGCCTAAGCCCCTGCAGTGGGGTATAAAAAGGGCTGATTGAAACAAGCGAAATAATAGGTACTATCTAGAAGTAATCTAAATGAAATAACGATGATAGTCTTTAAAAAATAATTACATATAAAATAACTTATTAGTGGAGACGATGGGTCCATGATTCATGGGGGTGCTATTGCGTCTCGCGTGAGATTGTTGTAAGACTTCGATTGGTGTCTGGTGACCCTCCGGAATCTACAGTAAACACATATTTTTTTGTAATTAAACTTAAATGCGGCCCCACACGTGTGGCAAACATGTCAAACATTGACCATTCACATAGCCATTCACGTATGTGTGTGGGAGGCCTTTTGTATTTGATAATCGTATTCGGTGCGTTGTGCGGCAAACATTTGCTATCCGTGATAGCGTGTCGGTTTTCTTTCGCACTTCTAAGTGGCCGTACGAAAAGGAAACTTTTGCGAAATAGTGTAGGAGATACAATTTCGACAAACATTTGTCAATTATTTTCACGGAAAGCACTTGCTGATTTTAAGGCCAAATGTTTGTCCACATGTGTGGGACCGGGGTTAATCTAAACCAAACGCTTGAAGACCTTTGAATTGAACTTGAGGAGTAAAGTGAGACAAAATAAAATTTAACTTTCAAATCGCTGTAATTTTATTGAGTAGATGTACCTATATAGATAACGGTTTTACAAGTAGTCCCAAACAACAAATATAAACAAAAATCAATAAATACAATTTTTGTAGCTTATGGACGAGTTTTTTTTTAAAGGACGACGAAATGTCTCGGTGGCCTCTGTAGGACAGGTGGTGGCCGTCAGGGAAGCACAGTAATCCAGGTCAACCATCGTTGTCGTTGTCTGTTAGTTACTTCTTCGCCGGCGACTGCCTGTCGAACAACAGATAAAATATGTCAATATAAATAGTGAAAAAGTGATGATTTTTTTTATATGCATCTCCTCTCAGAATCCTATTAGATTTTCGCAGCCAAATGGTAAAAAGTTTATTATTTCGTCCAGCAGTTTGTCTGTCCGTCCGTCATAGTAATTTTAATCGAAGACAATTTTTTTTTCATAACGTATACATGAACAACAACGTCTAGGCCCCAAACTAAGCATTAGCTTGTGTTTTGGGTACCAAGCGAAGACACCTGATTGCTGATCTTGAAAGGTTGAAGGTGGGTGTAACCCATGGACCTCTTACAGTGGTGTACTCACCGAAATGCAGCCATGCCTGTACTGAGGAACGAAAGGGATATATATACAGCGCACACAACGTGTGGAATACCCATAGATGAATAGATCTTTAAAAGTAATGTTGAGGTTTGAAAGGTGCTCCTAATAATAATAATAATAAACTCTTAAAAAGTGTATACCTTATCTTTTCAACTTCTGAATAATTCAGAAATTCAGTTAGTCCCAAAGTAAGCAAGTATTATGCTTGTATTATGGGGTACTAGACAACTGATATACATAATTAAATATTCTTTTTTTTTAATAATATATACATATATAGATACTTTTATACCCAGACACGGAACAAGTAGTATTTGTCCCGAGCGGGAATCGTACCTGTGGCCCTGTTTAGTCAAATACAACAACAAAAATGCTTAAAATTATGTCGCCCCCAACTGGCGCCCCCAACGCTAAGGTGACACGTCGTACTGCCGTGTTATGTGGCAAAAGACAGTTTCTGCCAGGAACGTTGAGTGAGGTGAAATCCCCTCTCTCTCTGTATCATGACTGCTACCGGTCGATGTCCGCGATGAAATTGTTGGCTTCACTGTCCTAACGTAGCTTCCGTAGTGAGAGCATAAGCATCGACTCTCGCGCAGTATTTGACTCGTTTTCTGGTGACTGCAGTATCCATAGCGGCTCCAGCAGAACCCACGGTGCATCTAAAATGAGAGACAACAAAATGGTGGCGTGGCGTCACATGTAAAATTCGTATCTGAATAGAAAATAAATATTCTGAAATTGCATTTCATGCGTAATTTAAGCGTAATTTGTCAAACGCAATTTCGCGGGGGCGAAGATCGGCGCGCGGGGACCTCGCGGATTTAAACTCTCGTCATCTCGCACCAACTAGCTAGAGTATGAACGGTTAAACGGTAAACGCAGAAGAGGGATTCTAGTCAATTCTTACTTTTATGTTTCCAATTATAAGACGCGCCATCTTGGCGATTATGCTATATAAGTTAGGCTGAAAAAGTTGACCAAATCTGAGGTCAGTGATATTATTGTTTCATTAGCAAATACATATTTTGGTCCCGGAATCATTACGCCATATTTGTTTGTCACGAAGATTTATCAATATGGTAATATAATGAGTATGATGGCGGTTGAATATTGTTAGAATTCAAGTGATGTAATTCCGTGACGTCTCAAGGCCAAGAGTATGACGGCCTTCTTGAACCATATAACGTACATGGCCTTTGAAAGAAATGTCAGCGTTTTCGCAACGATATTTAAATGGTTCACGTCATGGCCCCCACAAGGAGGGGGGAGGGGGCTGATGGGGCTGACAGGGCTCTAGCCTAGGGGCCCGGGCGTAGGTGGGGCCCGACATTGTAGGTACAGTCAAAAATGTAAATGTGTCAATCGTACTGTTACGTGTTAGGGTTCGAAGAATTTGGAGAGAAAGACCTGCTGACTCTTTTGAAGAATTTATTCACTAACACTAGATCCAACACAAAGCACTAAGTCCAAACACTAAGCACTAAGTCCAAACACTAAGCACTCACGATGTATTAGGTCGTAGCCGAGTCGTAGGTTTCACTTGTATCACTAGTTTCGCTTCGAAGTCGCTTTGAAAGTAGCCCAAAAACTGAACTGGAACTGCTCGTCTTCCTGCGGCTATTTGTATAAGTCTTAACGAACTCGAGAACACTCCAGAAATCACTCCACTCGCACGAACGTAATCGATCAGTTTGGATAATCCTAGAACATTCTTTTTTCTAACGCCATCTAGTATTGAGTAGGGGTTTCGTGTTGTCCTTGTTGTAAAACCCTTCTACAAAGTGGTTTTACTGGTTGACGCTAGATGGCGGTCATTACTCTGTCCGTTCTTAACAGTACGTTCGACCGAGTTCGCGGCACACTATTGTGCATATTCTCGTACACTATTAGTGTTGTTTTCAAATCTATTTCTTTTAGAGAACCTTATAGGGGCCTGTCAATAATTTCAGCCTGGGGCTCGGTTTCAAGATGTAGGCCCATGGTTCACGTACACACGTTCGTTTCAGCTCGTGTCAAACTTCGAGTTCGCTCTGAAGTCGAAGCGGTTAGCATCGCAGTGAAAAAATGGGTATAGTTCCAATCAAACTTTATGGCGGATCGGAATACAACGCTTTATGCGTGCTTGCGCAGGTTCAGTCATGTACCCCTCACTCCACTGCGTCCCGCTACACCTAAAACTGGTTTCTGCGAGGCGACTTGTGCCTATGTTCACTTCCGCCATAAAGATTGATCGGAACTGTATGAGACATGTATCAGATGATCGAGGGCGGACCCCACACCTGCGCAAAAGTCACCCGCGTCAACTTAAGAGCGAACTAAAAATTTGGCGTAATTGAAGCTGTATTAAGCACAAACGGCATATTCAGGCGACCACCACAGTCCATTGACTCAATTTATTATATGGCCCGTTCTCTGCCCTGTATGCGCATATCTATTTCCTTTAACTGCCTGTCTTTATTTACTCATACAGTTGTGTCTATGACTCCATTGCCTTGTCAGTAACATCTCTATGAGAAATTCCACCAAAGTTGACATGATGTACTTTATACACACGAGCTTTCGGCCCGCGACTTCGCCCGCGTAAGTCGCACATTTGTAGTGGAACCACAGAAAATTGAGTAGGTTAGAGGTGCCATGTAACGTTATTTAGTCAGAGACATGTGTCCAAAGATAATTTCACACAACAAATACAAACAAAAATATTACGTAAATAGTTTCGTCTAAGATGTATACCATTATAGAAAGCGATTAAGTCATTCATCTCTTTCACTTATATCTTTGGAATGATTTGATGACGCATGTTAGAGTTTAGATTAAGAGGTCTGTCTTAAGTATGCAAAATACTGCATACTTGAAGGGGACAGCTTAACCGCCTACATGGCAACTCTAACCTACTCTAATGTTCTGTGACCGGAGCCGCTAAAGGGATATTTCTGTTTACTCGTAACAGAGTTACAAACACGCAGATACATTTTTCCCAGTGAAAAGTACCTTAATGCCCTTCCTCAGGGTTCGAGCTGTCTCTATATGAAATGCCATTAAAATAGGTCTTGCGGCATAGGGTAAATAAATTTGAAAACAGCGTTTGGTTTTAGTAGAGTCAAAAATAATAATAATAAATCCCACACAGCGCCATCTAATCCCGAACTAAGCAAAGCTTGTATCACGAGTACCAGACAACTGATATACATACTTAAATATTGTTTATTATGTATACATTATATATATTTCACACCCAGACACGGAACAAATAGATATGTCCATGCACACACATTTTTGTCCCGGGTAGGAATCGTACCCACAACCCTTGGCTCTGTAGTTAAGGTTTTTAACCGCTAGGCCAGTCAGTCAACGTCACTTCACAGTATCAAAACTGTCAAACGCAATTTCGCGGAGATGAAGCCTGGCGCTCGACGACCTTGCGGACTGGAACCGGGCAGAAACTTGCCGAAGGTACACCAGCTAACTGGAAGAAGAGTGGTTAGACGGTAAGCGCATAGAAGAGTGCTTCTAGTCAATTCGTACTTTTGTGTCTTGTGGTTTAGCTGTAAAAAAATTATAAATATGCAGATACATATTATATCCACGTAAAAAGTTACCTATATATAGATGACCCAGGTATTTAGTTATCTTTATACCAAACATTAAAATACTTCCAGTAATTTTTCCGTTATGCGTCCACAGATATATAAAAATTTTCAAAACTGTCCTTTTCGCCTACTTGTAGTTTTTACCTCTATATCGTTAATTGTATAATAATAATAATAAAGTATACATCACAACAACATCTAGGCCCCAAACTAAGCATTAGCTTGTGTTTTGGGTACCAAGCGAAGACACCACATACATATAACAACCAAGACCCGGTACCACTATCAATATTGATCATATAAATACTGACTTGACCTGGGATTCGAACTTGGGACCTCCAGCTTCGTAGGCAGGGTCGCTACTTACTAGGCTAAGCGGTTGTCAAGGCGCAGCGTTGTATGCATTAATATGTCTATTTGTTCCTTATCTAGGAGAAAAATTATCCATATATGTATATATTATATGAAATGTTTAAGATGGAACGACGGATGTCTAGTAATTCTGTTCAATAATAGATGTCTGATTTCTATTATGAATTTTTTCAATAGTTTCAAAGCGCTTATCGAAAAATCTTATTTTCCACAAATTTTAGGTTTTTGTACAAACGCTTTGAAACTGTTGAAACAATCAATAATGTAAGTTAAAAACTTTAAAGAGAAATATTTTTTGTAGTCGCATGTTATGTTTTATCTACTGAAACCTAGAAATGTGATTATGAAAAAATAAAAATCATTTCTTTATATTGTGGCTCCATCTATTATTAAATAGCCGTACTAGACAGGCGTCACACATTAAGTATGTATATCAGTTGTCTAGTACCCCATTATACAAGCATAATACTCGCTTACTTTAGAACTAGATGGCGCTATGTGGTAATGTAGCAGATTATTAGTTTACAAAATACATTCTTAATGTACAGACATCCATAGAGATAATTGAATAGAGTTGGCAAGCCAGTCTAAAATGCGGACCTCAACAGAAAGAGACAGAGAATAAGTGTACCTCGAATCATACTATTTTGAGAATGCACAGTTGATAGCTGTGACCGTTGCGCTTTGACAGTCAAATGAGTATCCTAATCATCTAAAGCACATGCGGCTTAAAAGTAAAATAAGGATAGAACTAGGTATAGTTATTTTCCATTATTTTTTCTACCATGCCCAACCGTTACTTATAGGGCTTTACGCAACTTGCCTACTCTAGTCATATTATCTCTATGGTCAAAAGAGAGCTTGATGCACATGCAGCATACAAGTTAAATCAGGATAGAACTAGATACAGTTATTTTCCATCCTTTTCTCTACCATGCCCAACCGTTACTTATAGGGCTTCATGCAGCTTGCCTGCTCTAGTTATATTATCTCTATGGTCAAAAGAGAGCTTGATGCACATGCAGCATACAAGTAAAATCAGGATAGAACTAGATACAATTATTTTCCATCCTTTTCTCTACCATGCCCTACCGTTACTGATAGGGCTTTATGCAGCTTGCCTGCTCTAGTTATATTATCTCTATGGTCAAAAGAGAGCTTGATGCACATGCAGCATACAAGTAAAATCAGGATAGAACTAGATACAGTTATTTTCCATCCTTTTCTCTACCACGCCCAACCGTTACTTATAGGGCTTTATGGAGCTTACTCTAGTTAATATTATCTTTAGGCAGACATGACCCCGTTAGTTTTAATATATGTATAGATGTCAAATACAAGCTTTTCACAGATTGTATTTTTAATTTCCAGATAATGGGCAAAGACGAAAAAGAAGAGACCGGCTTCGGTTTCAAGGACAAAGCGAAGGCGGAGGAAACGTTGAAACTTTTGGAGCAGCACGACATGAACTACAGGAGACTGACGGTCAGGGGACTGTTAGGGAGGGCGAAGAGGGTGCTCTCGTGTTAGTACTTTTTTTTTTAAATGGTTACGCCAAAACTAGAAAATTGTCAGAAGTAATCAACCATGGAGTGATAGTCCGAGCGCAGCGAACCTGTTTCTGGTTTAGAAGGCCGTGCGATCGTGGTTCAAATCCGGGCGTGTACCAATAAGTTTTTCTGACTTAAGTACATGACTATCATTGACTTCGTGCCTCGAAGAGCATGTTAAGCTGTCGATCCCAGTTGCCAACGACAGATGGCAGTCTTAAAATCCACCAACTCGCACTGGAGCAGCATGTTGGATTAAGCTCCAATGCCCTTCACCCTGGGCGGAAGCCTAAGCCCCTGCTGTAGGGAATAATGGGCTGGTGGAAGTAGAAGAGCAAACAAACACATCTTTTGACATTTAAAATTTTTTACCCCTACTTTTCCGCTTTCCTATAGGGTTCCGTACACAAAGGCTCTGCTGTACGTCCGTCCGTCAGATTGTCACAGGGCTATGTAGTCTGACCCGATATAGTTAGATACTTGACATTTTCACAGAGTGTGTATTATTACTATGCCCGCTATAACAACAATAAAAAAAAATTACAATTAAAGCACGGTAAATACATGTAACGTATTTTTTTTTAATTGTATGTGGTACGGAACCCTTCGTGTGAGAGCCCAACTAGCACTTGATCGGCTTTTTTATTGGTTTATTTGAAAATGAAAATAAAATAAGGGACGGGAAATTTTCTTTTTCCGATACAATAATATTTTCAAGTCGTTTTGGCAAAATAAGTTGCTTATTCTAAAAAATATTATCTGAAAAAAGTACGTCATTTATATCTATTTTTGCTTAGTTTTTCCTTTTCTCTATATATTTATAAAAAAAAATGATTTTTTAATAGTTGGCAGTTGGTTTACAATAGAAAACTTTAATAATAATACTACTTGGGACATTCTACACATCGCCATCTAGTCCCAAACTAAGCAAAGCTTGTATTATGGGTACCAGACAACTGACATACTAAGAATATTTTGTATAATATATACATATACTATTGAGAGGTAGATATATCTATTGAGGCTTTTACACCCAGACACGGAGTAAATACACATGTTCATGCACACAAATATTTGTCACAGGCAGGAATCGAACCCACGACCCTTGGCTCCACAGTTAGGGTCTTTAACTACTCAGCCAATCGGTCAATAATAAGAAGAAGCCCTATAAAACATTTATTAAGTTAATATTATATTATTACTGTTAAGTGTTCAACTGGGATAGGATTTATTGGATTTAATGATTTAATCATTTTATTTATGAAGTTTTTTTTTCATAAACTATTGAAAAATACGACTCAAAAATAATACTGTAGCCATAGAGTAAATTAATTTGACAGCAACGTTTGGTTTTTAATAGAGTCATAAATGTCAATTCACAGTATCGAAGTGGCATTACGCACTTTCGCGGGGTTGGCCGGGATTTCACGGGGATGAAGAGCGGCGCGCGGGGACCTTGCGCACTTAAACTCGGACTAAAATTTGCTATCTTACACAAGCTAGCTAGGGTATGAGTGGTTAGACGGTAAACGCAGAAGAGGGCTTCTAGTCAATTCGTACTTTCATGACTGTAGTAGCGCTGCACTGGCTAATTATAAGCCAGGCGCTCGATTTTTTTAAATATCGTATACATCACAACAACGTCTAGGCCCCAAACTAAGCATTAGCTTGTGTTTTGGGTGCCAAACGAAGACACCACATACATATAACAACCAAGACCCGGTACCAGTACCAATATTCATCATATAAATACTGACCGGATCTGGATTTCGAACCTAGGACCCCCAGCTTCGTAGGCAGGGTCGCTATCCACTAGGCCAAGCGGTCGTCAAATTAAAATTTAAAATTTTTCAAATTATGTATGTGTTAGGAACACAAACCCGGGGATACTCGGTGTTTTGACATAGACGAATGTGGGAGCTCTTTCGTAAAAATAGACGAATGTGGGAATTCATGTCGTAAGAACATATGTGTTCTATCGTTGTGTTATAATTGTGGTTACGAAATACACTAAAGCTTTTTCTTTCAGAATCCACCATCTTTTGTTTAAGCTCCATAAAGTTACGATTCTGAATAAAATAGGGTTTTACAACTAAAGATTAAAAGTCTCTCCGTACAATACATATATTTCCGATCAACCTCAAAAATACTAATAATTTTTTTATTATCCTCTCTTAGAAGATACTAGCGACCCGTCCCGGCTTCGCACGGTTAGCTTGTCGCGCGATATTTATATTTCGCGATAGTTCCTCAGATATTAATTTACATTGCATAGTGTAAAGGGCAATCATAATGGCATGAAACGCTGAAGGTAAATAACATATTTAATTTGATAAGGATTAATAATGTATCCGTATATTTTGCTTTCCAATTACCTCATCATATGACACCATTTTTTTAAACATAAAAATAGGTATAGTAAGCTATCCATAAAAGATAGACATGTGCCATCGCGGACTTTTCTTTAGTCCTATAAAAGAGACACAAGTCCTCCATACATTATTTTGTTATATCTAAAAAGGATTAGGCAGCGTTTTCGATGAAAGCTCCCAGCCGGCTTGATTTTTTTTCGACTTCTTCAACTATAATCGTTAATATTTCAACAAATTTCCACAAAACATTAATAAACTATACACGTAAACCTTCTTCTTGAATCACTCTCTCCATTGGTGTCAATAATATGCCCATCCGTTCGATAGTTTTTGAGTTTATCGCGTTCAGACAGACAGACTCGACGTGGGACTTTATAATATGTAGTGATATATGAAAGGTCACTATACTGTCCCCATAAATCTTTTAATGCTGATATTCCAACCAAAAATGCTGTCAACCTTAACGCTGAGGTCGTACGAGACTATTAACTCAAATTACTATTCCATGGTCCAGTTGACTGTCCTATTCACTGAGTGGTTTAAGACTTTAACTACAGAACCAAAGATCGCGGATTCGATTCCCGTCTGGCACAAATGTTTGTGTACATGGACGTGTCTATTTGTTCCGTCTCTGGGTGTAAAAATATCTATATATGTACTAGGTTTCCGCCTGCGGCTTCGCCTGTGTAGACCACACACTAATACTGGGACAGCTAAAGTAACGCGATTCTTTATCGGAGAGAGACCATTAACCTATTCGCTACTCATTATTACGAAATAGAGGGCACCGATTTGGACTTTTGTATAAGCGGTCAATACTATATATGTTTTAATAAAAAAAACCATCTAATTGTAAATTTAAACCATTCCTGAATCTACTTGAACACACACAAAAATCATCAAAATCGGTCCAGCCTTTTAGGAGGAGTTTAAAACAATATTATCTGGGACATCCCACACAGCGTCATCTAGTCCCAAAGTAAGCAAGTATTATGCTTGTATTATGGGATAGTAGACAACTGATATACATACTTAATTATTTTTTTTACAGTTATAAATACTTATATAGATACTTTTATAGCCAGACACGGAAATAGATATGTTCATACACACAAATATTGGTTCCGGGCGGGAATCGAACCCGTTACCCTCGGCTCCGCAGTTACAATCTCTAACCACTCGGCCAACCGGTCAGTCGAATATTAAGTATGTATATCAGTTGTTTATTACCCTATAATACAAGCTAATACTTGTTTACTTTGGGACTAGATGGCGTTGTGTGGGATATCCCAGATATTATTATCACTCGCTGCCACTCTTTATCAAAAACGTTGCTTGCCACGGCCACTGATACCACGGCAATCACACATGGTATACATATAATATATCGTATATAATGTACCGCGTGTTCGACTGAACGTAGTCCAAACATATAGAGCATGTAGAGCTTACTTACCTACCGAACCAAACAAAAACTTTCAAGTGAGCAGATGACGCAAACTGATGGTTACTGAGAAAAACAATGGTAAGCTCTACACGCTTAATCCTGGCGTACGTTAAAGGTCACCGGTGGCCGTCAACAGCACGTATAGATAAGATCGGTGGTCACGATAGCTGGTATAGGCCAAATTTTATAAAAATAAAAACAAAGAAAGGCCATGAAAAATACTGTTGAAACTATGAAGTCATGTGACGATTCGTCACAAGTGTTTGCGGACCATATGCAGCTATGATATGATACATACGTATCAATGCCAACTAGGTATTCTTGTTGACTGACCGATCGACTGAGTGGTTAGAGACCCTAACTACAGAACCAAAGTCGTGGGTTCGATTCCCGCCCGGTACACATATTTGTGTGCATGAACATGTCTATATATTCCGTGTCTGGGTGTAAAATATTTTTATATGTATATATTATAAAGAATATTTAAGTATGTGTATCAGTTATCTATTAACCCATAACACAAGCTTATTACTTGCTTACTTTGGACCTAGATGGCGCTGTGTGGGATGTCTCAGGTATTATTATTATTATAATGAATATTTAAGTATGTATATCAGTTGTCTAGTACCCATAACACAAGTATAATACTTGCTTAATTTGCACCTAGATGGCGCTGTGTGGGATGTCCCAGGTATTATACTATAAACAATATTTAAGTATGTATATCTGTTGTCTAATACCCATAACACAAGCATAATGCTTGTTTACTTTAGAACTAGATGCCTCTGTGGGTTGACCATTTATTTTTTTGAATTACCTTTTGGTACCATTTGACACCAAATGGCATGCGTTCTTTTTTACTTACATTTAATTAAGTATTAAACTCTTTTTTTTTTAGTGACAAAGGCGGAAGATAAAATTAAAAATATAAAAGAGGCGATGGAAGTGTTCGATAATTGGTTGGCGGACTTAGAGAAGAATAAAGTCGATAAAACAAAAAAGAAGGAGAAAGACAAAGGAAGAGATTCTAGCAGTAAGGTGAGGTACACACTTCTCGTTAATAACAAACGGCACATGGTAATTGCCTATGCTAATATTATAAAGGGGAAAGATCTGATTTTTTGTTTGTTTGTTGCGGATAAACTCAAAAACTACTTAACTGATTTTAAAAATTCTTTCACCTATAGAAAGCTACATTATCAGCGAGTAACACGGGCTATATATTATTTTCAAATTAGCTTTCCGCCCGCGGCTTCGCACGCGTTGACCAGTTGTACCGGGACTGTTATAATTTTTTGCATAGATATAGTTTATAAGCTGAAGAGTGACATAGGCTAGTTTTTATCCCAGAAAAAGAGACTGAGCGGAGCCGTGGGCGGAAAGCTAGTATAAAATACACAAACTTTAATCTTCAGTATACTGAATAGCTATGATAATGTTATGGGTATGCCTTATTAGGCTACGGTTTTTATGCCACGCGAGCGTAGTCACAGATAAAAATTGTTTATAAACAAACAGAATGCAGCAGATCAAAAACAGTGTACAGGGTAAAATTTTAACAACCATCCAATAAAGTTATAGACCTCTATAACCTAAATAATATTATTCTATCATCTCTATTACCTAAATAATAAATATAGGTTACATTTTCATAAAAAATGATTTTATCAACAGTGTTATTTTATAACCTTTGGTTGCCTTTTTCACGACACGCCCGAGACCTTGAGACCGAACGGGGTGGAGTGTGCAGCGGCCGAGAATGGTGACTAGAGTTATTGGTTTTTTCGGGAAAGTGTTTGTGTAATCATATTTCAATATTTTTCTATTGAACAACACTAAAAAGAAACAAGACGGCCATCGGTTTTTTACCAAACTTTATTATATTAAAATTTTGATGGTTGTTAAACTTTCACCTTGTATAGACGAAAACACAAAAATAAATATTTTATTTTAGAAATGTCTAGTTGTTCGCAAGCAAATGTTCTTGAACTCCATCGTGACAAGAAAAGGCGGGAAGTGACGACAGAACAAATACAAAAAAAACTTGTCAAAATTGTTGTACAGTCATCATCATCATCATCAGCCCATTTTTCTAAAAAAATTTTAAAAATTTTCTAAAATCCTCGTATAAGTGGGCCGACTTACTACGAGCGGCTTCCTGCGGAATTAAGAAATGAACAAACGGACGAAGCATTTAGGCGCCGCTTGAGAGACCTCTTATTGAAAAACCCATTGTACTCAGTCAATGAGTATATGAATATGACTTTGTAACAGATAGATCGCACCTATGTGTTCTAAGATTTTGTTTTTCTGTGTGTTTCGTGAATTTTATTATTGTTTATTGTTATATTTCATGAAGTTTTAGTCTAATTTATTTTTATTTTTTGACATAGTTATAATTATATTTTCCTTTTGTTGACGACTACACTGTAAGACATGTAAGTTCTGGAACATTTACCAATTTATGTAGCACTTACTTTGTGGAATAAATGAATATGAATATGAATTTACCCCACTGCAGGGGCTTAGGCCTCCTCCAGGATGAGGAGGGGGGGGGGGGCTTGGAGCTTAAGTCCACCACGCTGCTCCACTGCGGGTTGGGAACTGTAACGACCGCCATCTATTGATAGCGTCCGGGACCGACTGCTTAACGTGCCCTCCGAAGCACGGTGTCAGTGATATTGTGTACTTAAGTCAGAAAAACTCATTGGTACACGCCCGGATTCGAACCATGGCCCTATGGGGCCTTATAAATTTGAGACAGTTCGTTGCGCTCTGGGCTATCACGATATCAATTGTTGTACAGTACCCGGCGGTAAATATTGCACATCGACCTTTGAAAAGAGACAATCGACTAATTTCGGCTCCTAGCTTAGAGCGTTATCTCTATTGCACACAAAACAACAATAAAGTATTTAGTTCTGAATTCAAATTCTGATAAACGATAAATCTAATAATTGATGGACATGGATATTGGCATTCGTTTGTATTCGGAAATGCGATTGTTGCCGATGTGCAATATTCATTGCCGGGTACTGTAAATAGCTTTCACGTTCGATATTCAAATTTGTCCATTTAAAAACATTGAATATACTTGCGTTCCATATTTAATTTTGGAGTAAAATCAAATTTAAAAAGATATATTATTATTATTTTATTATTATTATTATATATATTGTAAAAAAATTTATCCACTCATGAACTCATTTAATTGCAGAGTTCAGACGAAGAAATGCCAGAAGTAGAGAGAAGAAAGAAGGACAGTCCACCACCAGATACAGTTCCAGGTCTAGGGTTCAAAGACAAGGAAACGGCGAAAAATAGCCTCGAAGTGTTAGAAGGGAGAGACCCTGATTACCAGAAATTAGCTGTGAAAGGGCTCATTGGAAGAGCCAAAAGAGTGCTCACGTGTAAGTTTTTTTTGGAGTGAAATTTTCCCAAAAGACTGACCTTGTAGGAGGCATAAGTACATTGTTATTTACATTGCTACCTAATACCTAATATCACCTAAAGACGACCGCTTAGCCTAGTGGGCAGCGACCCTGCCTGCGAAGCTGGAGGTCCCGGGTTCGAATCCCAGGTCGGGTCAGTATTTATATGATGAATATTAATACTGACATCGATTCTTGGTTGTTATATGTATGTGTTGTCTTCGCTTGGTACCCAAAATACAAGCTAATGTTTAGTTTGGACCTAGACGTTGTTGTGATTGTGTGTGTTATTATTATTATTATTATAAATAATATAACTGTCATTTTTTGAAGATATTAATAAGTAGCTACGTAACGGTTACCATACAATCAGCCCATTAATGCCCAACTGTAGGGGCTTAGGCATCCCCTCGAGATGAGGTGACTTGGAGCTTAATCCACCACTCTGCTCCGGTGCGGATTGGTAGATTTTTACGACTTGCCATCTATTGATGGCAAACGGGACCGACGACGGTTTAACGTGCTTTCAGAGGCACCGAGTCAGTGATAAGTTATGCACTTAAGTCAAAAAAACACTCATTGGTACGAGGGCTGCTATTTATGAATCTCGAACGGGCGACATTAAAAAAAAAAATTAAAAACTAATTACATTTAAAAATGGAACTCTGGCTGAGCTGTAGAATACAGTTTGTTTCATTCCTATTTTAAAAAGTGCGTGCATAGATTGCGTGTCTTCATCATCACCATGCATTTGACTCGTGAACATTTTCGTGCGATGATTGCTGGTGATGCTGTATAGTTTCAGGGTCATACGTATAAATCCAAGATTCATCACCTATGTAGATAAATGATAAACAGCTTTTGACGCACCACGATTGTATTTTTTTAAAACTTTCAACATGTTTTTCTCGGTAACCGTTAGTTTGCATCATCTGTTCACTTGAATCGTTTTGTTTAGTTCTGTCTATAAGTTTTACATACTCTATAAGTTTGGACTCCTTTTAGCCGAAAGACTGCCTTGAGAAAAGTGTTCATCACCAGTCGAGCAATGGATGACGCCCATAATAAAAAACGTGGAAAATAAAGAGGACAAAATATTCGTCAGCGGAAATTATGGTTGCTGTAACGTTATTATGATGACATATAGTTTTTCTTCCTCGATTTCCTCGTATTTATGATGATTTCGATCATCAATTGTTCTTTGATGGTGAACTATCATATCTTTTGAAGAACATTTTTCTCATTCAGCAGACAACATCTCGTTTCCATTTAAATCTAACGTACTATAAGCGACTCTATGACAGACGTTTCACCTTGAACCGACGGCCGGGTGCCCGAAACAGTCCACCCAATTTCGAATTATATTTTAACTAGGGGAAATCTCACGTGGGGGAGATTCCATCTACATCTTAACAAATCTCACAAAAGAGGAGAAGAACCTCACGTAGTTATTGGGAAAGTTTAGTCCATGCTGAATTTCAGCTTAATTGCTGCGAGGGCGTGACGGACGGACGAACATGTAGAAGATGGGGTTTTATGTCGGACCACGCAACCCTAATAAAAGAAGTTCTCAAAATTTTTTTACCGTACCATCAGCCCATTGAAGCCCCATCGCAAGAGGCTTAGCCATCCTCTAGGGATCGCCTTGAAGCTTAATCCAACATGTTGGTCCAATGCGGGTTGATCGATTTTAACGACTGCCATCTATTGATCGCAACCAGGACCGACAACTTAACGTGCTATTTGAGGCACAGTTAGTGATAGTTACGTACTTTAGTGAGAAAGAACTTATTAGCGCGTCAAACTTTATGGCGGATCGGAATATAACGCTACAAGCGTGCTTGCGCAGGTACAGTCATACATCCCTCGCTCCACTGCGTCCCGCTACACCTAAAATTGGTTACTGCCACGCACCTTGTGCCTAGTTTCAGATCCACCATAAAGTTTGATTGTAACTGTGCCTACATGCCCTGGGCTTCGAACCACGGCCTTGAAGAATCGGAATCGATACCACTCGGCTATCTCGCCACGAATTTTTAGTTCAATATATAATTTTAATTGCAGGCACAAAAGATGAAATGAAAATTAATAATATCAAAGAAGCGATGGCCGTTTTCGATAAGTTTCTGGACGATTTCGACACTATGCATTTGAGCAGACAGAATAATCCGTACGTGTCATTGGGTATTGTCAACAGGTGTCTTGAAATCGCCAAAGAAAGAGGAATCGGGAGCGAGCAACAGGTAAAAAGATTTTTTTACGAATTATTAAGCCTATTATTTGACTGACGAATTGGCGAGTGCTTAGAGATCTTAACTACAGAACGAAAGACCAGGGTTCGATTCCCGACGGCGATAAAAATTTGTATGCATGAACATGTCTATTTGTTCCGTACATGGTTGTAAAAGTATCTATATATGTATATATCATAAAGAATATTTAAGTAGAAGTATATCTGTTCTTTAGTACCCCATAATACAAGCATAATGCTTGTTTACTTTGAGACTAGATAACTTAAAAATATAGACAATGCCATTGCGGGATTTTCTTTAGACCTGTAAAAGATGAACAATTTCTACATAGGCATGTACATTATTTTGTTATATCTCAATGGGATTTGGCAGCGTTTTTGATGAAAGCTTTCAGTCGGCTTGATTTTTTCCGATGTCTTCAACAATCATCTCAACATTAATGAATTATACACATAAACCTTTCTCTTGAGTCACTACGTCCATTGGTGTCAACGATATGAAAATCTGGTAGTTTTTGAGTTTATCACGTTCAGACAGACAGACAGACAAACACGGCGGGGGGACTTTATGAACAATAAAGGTAATAAGCTAAACACTTGTTCCGCTTGTCATAGTAGTTTCTCATTCCTTTACTGTATAAGTTGACAACGCAAATACAAGAATGTCCGAACCTTCCCAGTTCACTTACCATACCATACCATCAGGTCGTTAATATCCCGCTGCAGGGGCTTAGGCCTGCTCTGGGGATGAGAGGGCTTGGAGCTTAATCCACCACGCTGCTCCAACGCGGGTTGGTGGATACAGTTCACTTATTAATTAGTAAAAATAATATCGTTAATATAAATTTATTCATTCAGATTCATTCCCTTTTGGACATAGAAACCGCGAGGTTGGTGTATTTCACTTGGTTCCATAGTTTGATGACTTATGGCATTCTGCTGTGGAGACACGTTGCCAATGTTAATACAATCTTCGTGTTGCAGAAGCGAGCTGTTCGAGCAATTTATAAACTAAGACCTAAAGTATCACTTAGAGACAAGTTTAAGGAAATTAAAATGACGTTGCCGTCTCAATATATACTTCAAAACATAATAGACGTAAAAAAATATTGTATTATTTAAAAAAAAATGTGATCGGCATAATGTCAATACAAGAAACAAGGATAAACTTGCTAATCATGTCGGCCGCCTCAATAGAATCACGAAATCTTTTAGGGCAATGTATATGCTTTTACAATAAGATCCCAATTGACATTCAACATCTACCCCTTAATAAGTTTAAAACTACAATAAAACGAAAGCTTTATGCAAAAGCTTATTATAAAGTATCAGACTACTTAGATGATAAAAATCGATTGGTGTAAGCCGCTCGCCTATCAGTTTGTTTCAATAATATTATTCTTTAAGCACTTATTGTTAAAAATAGTTTATAATTTTGTTAAAAAGAGCGTCCCTCAGTTTCTTGCGTATTCTTCTGAGAGGGGCTAGCATTTTTAGATAGCGGCTTTGTGGGTACGTTCTTCCATAAGGAATTAATTCACTCTTGTAACGTATTCAAAATAAGTATATGAAATATGTTTATTTGCCATTTTTATTATACACTAAAACTTAAATTACTGATCCTCACACTAGGCTTCGCCTGTCCTGTGAGGATAACAGCTGGGTAAGGGTGCGTGTTGATGGATTACAAGATTATGTTACATAACTACGAATACCAAGTATTTGATTTAATTTGAATAGCATTATAATATTTAACCCGCCATTGTTGACGTGAATTTCACTTGCAACATTGCTGACGCCGGCGGTCTCACAGACCAGGGTTTTGTGTGGGACTTAAAACGAGGTAGCTACTCAAAATCGCAACCCGAATCGACGGCGGGCGAAAAAGTTATTCGACTCTTTCGAATCACCAGTCTCTCAGACATATACGTCACCAATGGCGGGTTAACATATTGAAACCTCTCTATAATACACTAGCGACCGCCCGCAGCTTCGCTTGCGTAGACTACAAATTTCTGTAATAGGTACTATTAATGTTCGAGATGGTTTAAACGTACTTTTTGCTGGAACCAATTTTGGTCACACCCATTCAAACTTTCAATCTTCATTCCCCTTCCACCCTTTAAAAAACCGATACAATTTTTCATCTCCCGTTTCCCACTCTTAAAGTGTGGAAATTTAAAAACCCTGAAACACGTCATTATTTAAGTCCCTCCATTCCCATCCTTAAGTTTGAAATTTCTAAAAAAGCCTTTCTTAACTTAAGGCTCACGTTATAAAATAAACTTATGTTCCAAATTTAAGCTTCCTAGACTTAGTACTTTCGGCTGTACGTTGTTAGATCAGTGAGGACAAACGACAGACAGATAGACAGACAGACAAACACAAAAAGTAGCTTATGACACTCTTGACAACCTTCTTTCACGTCTGCAAAGTTTCATTAAAATCTGTTCAGCCGTATTGGAAATTAGCTCGAATAGATAAAATTGAATTGAATAGACACATAGACGTACAGACAGACAGACGGACAAAAAGCAACATTTGTTAGTTTTAACGACCTTTTTTTCAAATTCATTGATGTTTCATTTATATCGGTTTAGACATATGGACGTACAGACAGACATACAAAAAGTTGTGTATGTCACATATGGAAAGGGTGTAGTCAAAAGATTACATCCTGTTATACGTGTAAAGTTTCATCGAAATCGGCTAAGCCGTTTTAGCCGAAGCCGATTTGTTCGAATAGACAGACAGTTCGTTTTCTTGTATATAGCCTATAACTCTCCGCTAGAATCAGGCTATCAAAGGCAAAAAGAATTTTTTTAAATCCGACTGGTAGTTTCAGAAATTAACACATTCAAACAAACAAACGGACGAACGAACGAACGAACCAACCAACCAACCAACCAACCAACCAACCAACCAACCAACAAACAAACAAACAAACAAACAATCAATCAATCACGCAATCAATCAAACAATCAATCAATCACGCAATCAATCAATCAATCAATCAATCACGCAATCAATCAATCTATCTATCTATCAAACAAACAAACAAACAAACTTTTCAGCTTTATAATATGTATTATAAAGCCAACCAACCAACAAACAAATAAACAAACAATCAATCAATCACGCAATCAATCAATCAATCATTCACGCAATCAATCAATCACGCAATCAATCAATCAGTCAATCATGCAATCAATCAATCACGCAATCAATCAAATAATCAATCAATCACGCACTCAATCAATCAATCACGCAATCAATCAATCAATCTATCAAACAAACAAACAAACAAACTTTTCAGCTTTATAATATGTATTTCTATTATATAGATTAATAGATTATGAGATAAGAAAATAAGATATTACTAAAAACCGTATCAAAGTCTATTGGTTTGGAAGTAAAAAGTTAACGAACAGAGGCAGACAGCGAATTTATTTTCTCCCGCTATAGTTTTTAAATTTCAATAACAACTCTTAAGATATTAATTTAAATTGTATGATGTAAAGGGCAATTATAATATGCATGAAATGCTTAAGACAACTAACGTATTTAATTTGATAAGGATTAATATCACGTTTAAAAAACATCTTCGCAAATAGTACATTATGTTGAACAAATTTGATTATCATAAAAAAGGTTATAGTAAGTTAACCTTAAAAGATACACATATGCTGTCGCGGACTTTTGGTTAGAACTTTTAAAGGGGAACAATTCCGTAATACATTATTATTAGTTAACATCAACCGTTTACGCAGCGCGCGCGACGAAGGCACTCAAAAGGAATAATTTTTCCCGTTTTTGCAACATTTTTCTTTGATGCTCCACTCCTATTGGTCGTAGCGTAATGTAGTATAGCCTATAGCCTTCCTCGATAAATGGACTATCCAACAAAAAAATAATTTTTCATTTCGAACCAGTAGTTCCTGAGATTTGCGCGTTCAAACAAACAAACAAACAAACAAACAAACAAACAAACTCTTCAGCTTTATAATATTAGTATAGATAATACATGGGACTTCCCACACAGCGTCATCTAGTCCCAAAGTAAGCAAGTATTATGCTTGTGTTATGGGTTACTAGACAACTGATATACATACTTAAATATTCTTTATAATATATACATATATAAATATGTTTGCCAAGACACCACACACATATAACAACCAAGACCCGGTACCAGTATCAATATTCATCATATTAATACTGACCCGACCTGGGATTCGAACCCGGGACCTCCAGCTTCGTAGGCAGGGCTGCTACCCACTAGGCTAAGCGGTCGTCAAACAATAGCGGTCTCTCGAACAATAGAAAATGTTTTGTCGGAATGTCTTACACGGAGTTCAATGTGTTAATTGATTATGTCTTATTTTGTCAACAGAAAGCATTTATATGCGCATACTCAAAAGTGAAAGGGGAATACAAACGCCTGCGCACAGTCGAGGACAAAGATGGCGGACAAACTTGGGACATATTAAGGAACAGTGCATTGAAATCGCTGAAAGATAAAGTATATCAATTAAATAATGTATTAATAATTCTAATTAACACGATTAAGATACGATAACCCCACCGCAGGAGCTTAGGCTTCCCTTCAGTATGAGGGTGCTTGTAGCTTACTCCACCACGTTACTGCACCACGATGGATTTTAACGACTGCTATCTGGGAACGGTAACCGGGAGTGTCGTGATAGCCCGAACGCAGCGAACCTGTTTCAAATCTATGAGGCCTTGTGGCCGTAGTTCGAATCCGGACGTGACCTTATGAGTTTTTTCTGACTTAAGTACACTAATTATTATTATTATAATAATTATCACTGACTCCGTGCCTCGGAGAGCACGTTAAGCAGTTGGTCCCGGTTACTGTCAATAGATAGCGGTCGTTACAATCTGCCAACCCGCATTGGAGTAGCGTGGTGGATTTAAGCTCCAATCCCTATCATCTTGAGGCGAGGCTTAAGTCCCTGCAGTGGGGTATAAAAAGGGGCTAATGGAATTGAACCGGCATTGACAGCTTAATGTGCTCTCCGAGACACAGTCAGTAATAGTTATGTACTTTTTCTGGGATTCGAACCACGACCTTCTAAACAAGAAGCGGGCTGGCCAACACTCAGCCATCACGACATACTTGTTGGTTTATGTTTAATCAAATCAATGAAACGCTTTTTCTGGAAAAACTTAGTTTATGGGGCTTGTAGTAATATGAAATACTGTTTATTCTGATCGACGGTTTCCATAGAATAAAAAGTGGCTAAGTGCGAGTCTGTTTCGCACACGAAGGGTTCCGTACCATCGTACAATATAAAAAAAATAACATGTTTCTTGTATAAAAACCCTCTCTAATTTTCAGCTTTAATTATTTGTTGTTGTAGCGGCGACAGTAATAGGTACATACTTCACGACAGTTTCCAGTTCAAGCAATGATCTCACAATAACCAATCTTGAAAAAGTCGAAAAAAAAATAGGTTTCTTGTATGGGGACTCCCTTTAATCTTGAATTTTATTTTAAATTTATTTGCTTTTATAGCGGTCACAGTTTTACATAACATAACATACGTATACATCACAACGTCTAGGCCTCAAACTAAGCATTAGTTTGCGTTTTGGGTACCAAGCGACGACACCACATATATATAACAACCAAGACCCGGTACCAGTATCAATATTCATCATATAAATACTGACCCGACCTGGGATTCGAACCCGGAACCTCCAGCTTCGCAGGTAGGGTCGCTACTAACTAGGCTAAGCGGTCGTCGATATTTCATGAAAATTTCATGTGTGAGCAATGATCTCACAACCACCAATCACCAAAAATGTCGAGAAAAAAAAACACGTTTCTTCTACGGAAACCTCTTTAATATTTAACATTATTTTATTTTTATTTGCTGTTATAACGGTTATAATAATGCACACTCCATGAAATTTTTTGGAAATATCCGATGTTACTAGATTCAATCGACATTATTATCAAAAATACTATTATTTCTGTACTGAATTGCCAATTAGATGACCGCATCTGGTTGCAGGCCTGTCTTCCTGTTTGGTTTAGAGGCTTGGGAATCGGAAAAACGAGTAGAGTCGCACTCCCAGCGTTTCTGTCCTCTATCCATAATACAAACTCTTTTTTCAAAAATATCACAAACCATCCCTTGAAGATATCGAATTTGTGTGTTCGGAGGAGGCCAGAGACGCCTGGTGTCAGGCGTGCCCAGATGAACATTTTCCTGTAATCCAAAATTCGCAAAGGCAATGGAACGAACCGCTCTGCAAACTTATGCAAAATCATCTTATAAATACCGCAAGTTCTACTGCAGAACGTGCTCTCCATGCTGTTTCTGAAAAGGAGTCAGGTTCTTGGCTTGAGGTAAATCCTTCCTCCAATCTGGACACAATGTTGGACAACACAACGTTTTCACTTTCCACCTGTCTGCGTCTCGGGGTTAGGACTAGTGAACCTCACCAGTGCCGGTGCGGCAGTGATGTCGACCCTCTTGGGTATCATGGTCTCAGTTGCTCTCGAAGTGCCGGCCGCTTGTCGCGTCATGCCTGCATTAATGACATCATTCTCGGGCCCTTGCCTCCGTCAACGTACCAGCTCTACTAGAGCCGAACGGAATTGTACGTGACGACGGCAAGGGGCCCGACGGCATGACCGTCGTTCCCTGGAAACAGGGGAGGTCGCTGGTATGGGACGCCACATGAAAGGAAAATGAGAAAGAACATTTTTTTTAAATCTTTCTTAATTTTGTGGCTACGTCATAGATGTATCTACGTATGTACTAATACTAGACTACAAGTGACACGTACCTATTCGGTACCCGCATACACTAAATAAATAACACTTCACAGCTATGGCACGAGGTTGGTGTCAACAGGTAGACTACAAGTACCCAGACTTTCTAACTACTTTGGAGATAGAACGCTAAAGAAACGTTTACCGTATTTACTCAATAGTCTACCTGAGGGCATCCGCTTCGAGCCTGATAGTGCTAAGTTTAAAAATAAATTAAAAAAATATTTATTAAGTACACTCCCATAGTTAACTTATTAGTTATACACATTATGACACATTATATGTAATGTAATTCTTCCTGCAGACAAACTGTTGAAACAGTTTTGCAGGGTATTATATTATTATTTGTATTGTATTATATGATTAATAAATAAATAAATAATCGAAAATGTCAAACGCGATTCCGCGGGGGTGAAGACCGGCGCGCGGGGACCTCACAGACTGAAACTCCCTGTCTCACATCAGTTAGCTAGAGTATGAGTGGTTAGACGGTAAACGCAGAAGAGGGCTTCTAAAGTCGGTGCCCGCAACTACGTCGGGTGTTCGGTTGAATCACAGACAAGTCAACCTTATAGACCACGCTTTGACAGGGAGTAGCATTCGCCAAGGCTATGTAGTGACACTACATAACTACACCACTTGTAAGCCGTCAGTTGGAAGCACGTTGGAAGCCATTAAATTGTCAATTTTGAACGAGCCAATGAAAACTAGCCGACCTCTCCCCGCACCCCGCCACTTTTTGGTGATTTCGTTTTAGTACTGACGTTTATTAAAGCGTGGTCTATAGGTTGACTGGTCTTTGGGTTGAATGTACTCCAAACATCTATGCATGTACAGCTTATCTACTTAACAAAATGTACATATTTCGCGTTATTCGCAACTACCGGAGGACATTGAAAGTGCATTAAAAATAAAAACTTTGTAACACATTATTGTCAAACGATTATATTAAATTTGTCGATAAAAATTATCGACCGATTTTCGATTTAATACCATATACGATGCCCCGCGAGGTTCTGCGTCTTTGACACTACTGCCTTTCGTCTACCTTTGTAAGTTTCTGAAATATAGCCGAATCTCACTCTCCGGGGTTACTTACCTGAAAAATCATTTAATGAAAAGGACACCAGCCCAGCCCACAGTTTTCTACTGATTCCAAAATTTCTTTTTCTAGGCGATAGACATATTTATTTGGCTCGAAGGCATTTTTTAATTTTTTTCGATATTGGCTTTCGTTTTCGAAATAATCAACATTTGGTCCGAAAAATTCGGGAAATTTCGTCTTTTTTCACCATTTTCGATTTTTCGTAAAAACTTACGAACCAATTTTAGAAATTTTGGTATCATACGATGCCCCACAAGCCTCTGCATCTTTTGACACAACTGTTTATTACACTCCCCAACGAAAAAGATCTGACGTTCATTCACATATGACGATCATTAAACATTTTTAATGTTAAAAGTTTATAAGAAAAAATAAATGATAAGACATTGATAAAAATTTATGAAACTTTAAACATGTTTTTCTCGGTAACCGTTAGTTTGCGTCATCGGCTCACTTGAAGGTTTTCGTTTAGTTCGGTAAGCTCTACACGCTCTATAAGCTAGGACTACGTTCAGCCGAACACCCATATCCGACAATATTTATTTGAAAAAATTAATGATGCACTTGTTGGACAGATTCCATACATATAGAGGTGTGTTCTACAGTCCCGTTCCAACATGTATCCGTTCAATTCCAACAATCTTAGCTAAGGCGTGGGACTCGAATTTTGCGTTTGCGTGAGTATGGGCGCCGAAAGCAAACACGTGGAATGCAGCGAGGGCTCGCACGGGGACGCACCACGGGATAAGCCGATTGTCTAAATCTTCTACACTATAATAATAATATTCTTTATTGTACACTAAAAGTTATTAGAACAAGAATAAATAACATGGGTATCTCTTATATAAAGCAATCTCTTCCAGACGACCTATCATCCTCAACCTACATATCGATTTAAGCTCACCTAAAGCAAAGTTGAAAGTGTCGCTGGGTCTATAGGTATTGTAAAGCACTCTGTCCACTTGGCTCCCGTTACGCGGCTCCCATGGGATCCAAGGACACTTTTGTCGCCTCTAGGGATATTGATACAGTTCCAATCAACCTTTATGGCGGATGTGAACATAGCCACAAGTCGCGTCGCAGTAACCAGTTATAGGTGTAGCGGGACGCAGTGGAGCGAGGGGCATATGACTGAACCTGCGCAAGCACGCGTATAGCGTTGTATTCCGATCCGCCATAAAGTTTGATTGGAACTATACATGCCTATAACAATTTCAATCCCATTGCCATTTTAGAGGATCTTCATATAATCTTAAAAGAGGTTCTTGCTTAGACGAATCTGTAAATCAAAACACTCTTGACAGCTTTTTACTTGAATACTTGTTTTTGTTTCAAATAGCCAAAATTTTATTATTAACTTATTCTGACACAGTCATTTACAGAAATGTACAAATCACAGTTTAACAGGCCAACCTATCTAACTATAAGTTTTTATAAAAAACTCTCTCATTTAAATAATTTTAAATAAAATAGTCACGAAATAGCCTATTTTTAGTCTATGTTAACAGTAGGTATCAATTTGGATTTAATTTGGTATAAGTAACCTTTTATTTTTAACACGCTTATGTTAGTTCCACCTGTATGTTTGTTTGTTTGTTTGTTTGTTTGTTTGTTTGTTTGTAATGTAATCTTGAAACACGATTTTCACCTACTTCCACTGAAGCTATCGGCCTGAAAGGAAGACATATGTAACTTCGATGACAATATACTAAAATTATAAACATGGCCTGATCCTGCAGCCAGGGTTGACTCCTCATGATGACACTCCTCAACAGTTAATAGCACGAAAGAAATTTTGAATATACGTTGCATTTTGATAGTTAACCAAGATTTTCACCACGAATTGATGCTGAAGTCAAAATTGTCTCCTCATGAAGATACTACTCAACAGTTAATAGCATGAACACGAAATTTTGTATATACGTTGTATTTTGACAGTTAACCAAGATTTTCACCACGAATTGATGCTGAAGCCAAGGTTGTCTCCTCATGAGGATACTCCTCAGTGGTTAGTAGCACGGATATGAAGCTTTGTAAGTGACTTCATCGTTTTGTAGGTAATTGTGTTACACCTGTACGTTTGTATATTTTGATGAAGCGTAGTTTAAAAAATTTAATATAATCGTTTGACAATAATGTGTTACAAAGTTTTTATTTTTAATGCACTTTCAATGTCCTCCGGTAGTTGCGAATAACGCGAAATATGTACATTTTGTTAAGTAGATAAGCTGTACATGCATAGATGTTTGGAGTACAAACATCTATGCATGTACAGCTTATCTACTTAACAAAATGTACATATTTCGCGTTATTCGCAACTACCGGAGGACATTGAAAGTGCATTAAAAATAAAAACTTTGTAACACATTATTGTCAAACGATTATATTAAATTTGTCGATAAAAATTATCGACCGATTTTCGATTTAATACCATATACGATGCCCCGCGAGGTTCTGCGTCTTTGACACTACTGCCTTTCGTCTACCTTTGTAAGTTTCTGAAATATAGCCGAATCTCACTCTCCGGGGTTACTTACCTGAAAAATCATTTAATGAAAAGGACACCAGCCCAGCCCACAGTTTTCTACTGATTCCAAAATTTCTTTTTCTAGGCGATAGACATATTTATTTGGCTCGAAGGCATTTTTTAATTTTTTTCGATATTGGCTTTCGTTTTCGAAATAATCAACATTTGGTCCGAAAAATTCGGGAAATTTCGTCTTTTTTCACCATTTTCGATTTTTCGTAAAAACTTACGAACCAATTTTAGAAATTTTGGTATCATACGATGCCCCACAAGCCTCTGCATCTTTTGACACAACTGTTTATTACACTCCCCAACGAAAAAGATCTGACGTTCATTCACATATGACGATCATTAAACATTTTTAATGTTAAAAGTTTATAAGAAAAAATAAATGATAAGACATTGATAAAAATTTATGAAACTTTAAACATGTTTTTCTCGGTAACCGTTAGTTTGCGTCATCGGCTCACTTGAAGGTTTTCGTTTAGTTCGGTAAGCTCTACACGCTCTATAAGCTAGGACTACGTTCAGCCGAACACCCATATCCGACAATATTTATTTGAAAAAATTAATGATGCACTTGTTGGACAGATTCCATACATATAGAGGTGTGTTCTACAGTCCCGTTCCAACATGTATCCGTTCAATTCCAACAATCTTAGCTAAGGCGTGGGACTCGAATTTTGCGTTTGCGTGAGTATGGGCGCCGAAAGCAAACACGTGGAATGCAGCGAGGGCTCGCACGGGGACGCACCACGGGATAAGCCGATTGTCTAAATCTTCTACACTATAATAATAATATTCTTTATTGTACACTAAAAGTTATTAGAACAAGAATAAATAACATGGGTATCTCTTATATAAAGCAATCTCTTCCAGACGACCTATCATCCTCAACCTACATATCGATTTAAGCTCACCTAAAGCAAAGTTGAAAGTGTCGCTGGGTCTATAGGTATTGTAAAGCACTCTGTCCACTTGGCTCCCGTTACGCGGCTCCCATGGGATCCAAGGACACTTTTGTCGCCTCTAGGGATATTGATACAGTTCCAATCAACCTTTATGGCGGATGTGAACATAGCCACAAGTCGCGTCGCAGTAACCAGTTATAGGTGTAGCGGGACGCAGTGGAGCGAGGGGCATATGACTGAACCTGCGCAAGCACGCGTATAGCGTTGTATTCCGATCCGCCATAAAGTTTGATTGGAACTATACATGCCTATAACAATTTCAATCCCATTGCCATTTTAGAGGATCTTCATATAATCTTAAAAGAGGTTCTTGCTTAGACGAATCTGTAAATCAAAACACTCTTGACAGCTTTTTACTTGAATACTTGTTTTTGTTTCAAATAGCCAAAATTTTATTATTAACTTATTCTGACACAGTCATTTACAGAAATGTACAAATCACAGTTTAACAGGCCAACCTATCTAACTATAAGTTTTTATAAAAAACTCTCTCATTTAAATAATTTTAAATAAAATAGTCACGAAATAGCCTATTTTTAGTCTATGTTAACAGTAGGTATCAATTTGGATTTAATTTGGTATAAGTAACCTTTTATTTTTAACACGCTTATGTTAGTTCCACCTGTATGTTTGTTTGTTTGTTTGTTTGTTTGTTTGTTTGTTTGTAATGTAATCTTGAAACACGATTTTCACCTACTTCCACTGAAGCTATCGGCCTGAAAGGAAGACATATGTAACTTCGATGACAATATACTAAAATTATAAACATGGCCTGATCCTGCAGCCAGGGTTGACTCCTCATGATGACACTCCTCAACAGTTAATAGCACGAAAGAAATTTTGAATATACGTTGCATTTTGATAGTTAACCAAGATTTTCACCACGAATTGATGCTGAAGTCAAAATTGTCTCCTCATGAAGATACTACTCAACAGTTAATAGCATGAACACGAAATTTTGTATATACGTTGTATTTTGACAGTTAACCAAGATTTTCACCACGAATTGATGCTGAAGCCAAGGTTGTCTCCTCATGAGGATACTCCTCAGTGGTTAGTAGCACGGATATGAAGCTTTGTAAGTGACTTCATCGTTTTGTAGGTAATTGTGTTACACCTGTACGTTTGTATATTTTGATGAAGCGTAGTTTAAAAAATTTTAAGACTAAAAAAGAAAAATAAATTATAGTTTAAAAAAAAACTACAAACTATAATTTTTAATTAGACAATTGATTTGAAATTATTTTTTTATTATGTTTATTTTATAAAAACGTTTACCTATGCAGTCGTTTCGTATTCCAATTTGAATACGTTTTTAGGCCGTGCGGCCGTTCGTCTGCCACAGGACTGGATCATCTGAACCATGATAGGTTGACACTTGAAATCATGAAGTATATACTATTATAGCCGCTATAACAGCAAATCATCATCATCAGCCTATTTTTACCCCACTGCAGGGGCTTAGGCCTCCCCCAGGGTGAGGAGGGGGGCTTGGAGCTTAAGTCCACCACGCTGCTCCACTGCGGGTTGGGAACTGTAACGACCGCCCTCTATTGACAGCGTCCGGGACCGACTGCTTAACGTGCTCTCCGAAGCACAGTGTCAGTGATATTGTGTACTTAAGTCAGAAAAACTCATTGGTACACGCCCGGATTCGAACCGAACCGAATTCGAACTCTGGGCTAACACAAAATAGCAAATAATAATACTAAAATGTATTTAAAAATTAGAAGGTAAGGGGTCCCTATACAAGGAGATAAAATAAAGTTAATAATTAGAGTGGGTCCTCATACAAGAAGCGTATTTTTTTCAATATTCTTACTTCTATTCTACTAATTCTATTCTACTAATGATTGATGGTTATGAGGTCATTGTTTACACTTGAAATTTTAAGTATGTACTTACTGTTATAGCCGGTAATTTCTAGCTTATATGGCTCGAACGGCTATTCCTACAGTATATAGTTAACGACAAATTGTTTTCATTTCAGTACGGAGAAGCGAAATTATTCAACGAAAAAAACGAGCCCACAAATGAACATCTACAAATGCTCCTATGGGCATACAGCCCAGATGCGGCTCGTGCTAAGAAGTATATATCAGAGAGTAGTGGGGAGACAAATCAGCGTAAACGGAAATCTAGCGGAGACGAAGGGGCCGCCAATGAGCGTAATCGGAAATCTAGCGGAGATTCGGAATCGAATAATGAGCGTAAGCGGAAATCTAGCGGTGGCCGTGATTCCCATGAACGTAAAAGGAAATCTAGTGATGAAGATGGCAGCGGCGAACGCAAGAGGAAATCTAGCGACGAAACTTCGCCCAAGAAAAAGAAGGAGTGATTTATGCATTTATTGTTCGAATCGCAATGTTATATGAATAAAACTGATGGAGTGTTATCTCATTTTATTTGATATTAGTAGGTGATTTCTATTTTTGCATTGCATTGCATTGCAGTGCATTTTTTTCTTGGCTAAATAATCTGAAATATAGACATAAACATTTTAGGAAATTTAATCTAGTTTCCAGAAATTTACAATAGTCAATATCTTTGTATACAATAAACTTTAGAAATTCAAATTTGAATGGCGCGCGGGTGAAGAGGTTACCACCCCGCGAGGGCCCCGTCGCAGTCCGAGGTCGCCGCGATAGGGTCGGTTGCCACTGCCCGGCGAACTTCGTACCGCCTCAGAACTCAGAACAGTATAAAACGTATGTGTGTCACCGCGCTTCCATCCAAAAGACCATCGGAACTAAGAAATCCATAGAAATATTAAAGTTCGGATAATTGGTAGGCATACTGAGGACGAATTCGCATTTGTAAGTAGGTAGATTAACCGTTCAGGCGTTAATAAAAGAAAGAATGACAGGTGCAACTCCATCGCGCCCGCCGTGGCCTGATGATGGAACGATTTTGTAGCTGAAGCACGTAGCCTACATATGATTTCACATTTTTCTGTAAAAATTCTGAAATTAGTCGAACAAAAATTAACAAACATGTCAATTTCAAAAATATAACGAAATCGGCTGCAGTACCTTCCTAAAGTTGTTTTTTGTTTTTTCAAAAAGGAGTAACGCCCTGAATTCGTATGGAGTTCTGCCATTGTTGCATTGTTCTTCTACTAAGTGAATACAGAAAAAGAAAACTATGGGTAGGTTCAATGTAAGTAGTAGTAAATTTGATAGAATAATCATCAAAACAGAGCGTCTCAACTTCGAAACGATCGAAAACGTGAGAAAAATTACAAGCACACTGGTTAAACAACATTTTGTTTCGTTACACATGAAATTTTATTTTTTTATTTATCCACGAATTTCACACGTGGATCACACAAAATTCTGCTTCGCAGTGAATATTTCAAATCATCAAGCGTTATATTTGCTCTGGGACTCACATTCTGTGCTCACATTTTTATTGTCACAGCGCGGTATTACACACATCTACGACCTAGATGACATTTTCGATATAATTTTATTTTTCCAATTTTACTCCGGTACAAAAATACACCGATCGTTTCGACAAACCATGTAGGAATTGGTTTTATAAAACGGTCACACTAAAAATCGATTTTGACAATTTGACGCTGTGATTTGACGTTTACTTGTAAACATTGGGTGAAGTGCAATGAACTTTAGTTTTTGTAGCAATATTTAAACAATAATGCGTTATTATGAAAGAAAACTGTTCAGTTAATCATAAACGCGATTTGCCACGTAAGTTTCTTTTTCTGCTAAATATAAATTACCTTATAATTAGCTAAAAAAAATGTTGGGCGTCTACTTAAGCGTACTTGCAGTTCAATATAATTTGTTTAACTAATTTAAACTATTTAGCGAACTGTAACACTATAAACTTAATTCCTTCGTTGCTCTCGTTCTTTAAAAAACTTGCATTTCAGGCTATATTTGTGAAAAAAAAACTTAAGTTTAAACACCTTGGTACTATTTTAGAGAGGATATTCTATTTTAGGTTTTCTGTGCTATATATGGTTGTGGCCGCAACTTTACTTACTTAAAAGCAATCGTATGCGGTGGAATAAACGCTTGGGTATATCTGTGTAATGAAATTACACCGTTTTCATTTGACAGTTTTTATTGATATTCAAATTACTGCTATTGGGCTATTGGATAGGTAAGAACTCCATAATATGTATGCAGTTAACAGCACATTCAATTTAATTCTCATGAAATCATACAGCAGCTAACTTTAGTAGTATTGGTAAAACATTTTTTTTTATTGAAAATTGAAACAAATTATATAAATAAAAAATTGTTGGACATAATTTAATGCATCATTCTGTTTCTAACCCTCAATATTGCAAATGAGGGGTGTTATTATTTTGCAGGTTCTGTCTGTATGTATGTCTGTCTGTGTGTCTACCTGTGACATTGTGGATTTTAAACCGATAGACTGAATTTGATACATGTTTTATTTGAAAGCTGGTTTAAACAGGATGGTTCTTAGCTATTTGGATGTCTGCATGTTCATGGCATTGTAGCTTACAAATGAATGAAACAATTTTAAAGTGATTTTAAATAAGAAAGTTGTTTAAAATGGATAGGTAAATAATAGATAAAAATATGTTGATATATTTTTTTTATTTTTTTGTACACTTTATAAATGATAAAATCATCAAATATTTTAATTCAAATGTTTATGTATACCTCAGTTTAAAATAAATAAAAATTGAAATAAAAATGTAATGAAGGTCCAACAAAAAAAAAAAAAAAACTGATGTCTGTAAAGTCGGACGTAATATTGGGTACAGTTCCATTCAAACTTTATGGCGGATGTGAACATAGGCATAAGTCGCGTCGCAGTAACCAGTTTTAGGTGTAGCGGGACGCAGTGGAGCGAGGGGTATTGTACCTGCGCAAACACGCTTATAGCGTTGTATTCCGATCCGCCATGAAGTTTGAGGCGAACTATATTTAGTTTAAATGATATTTTATGATCTTCAAAGGTGTCAAAGATCACCAAGTAACCTTATAGTGAAGCACCTACATTTTGTTGTGATGTAGGTAGCTTTACATAATAAAAAATAGAACGAAACTATAACAGAGGTAGTAAAGTTACTTGCCAGTCTCCAACCCCATTAATTATCAAAAATCATTTGAAAATTATTAAACCTGTATTATTTCAGACTTTTTAAATTTTAATATTTTATGTCGAACATTTTTAAATTTAAATTTTTAAAATACTAAAAAAAATAGAGTGGGTGGAAATCAAATGTTTGAACATTTTATAATTTTTTTTGGATTGAATGTAATATTTATATCTGCTTATTTTGATCCAAGAAACTTTAAAATCACCAGAAAAAGTTGAATCTATCCATTAATCCAGCTAACTCTCTACATGTGATATGCGTAGGAGATCTGTGCATCTCTAAAGTTAGTCACAAAAATGTTGCAATAAGATAATGTTACGGGCTACCAGTTCTAATATTGACGATGCACTGAAACACTGATTTTAGTTCACTTTACTTTATTGTAATTCCAAATCACAAAATAATACAAGAGCAAACAATATCGAACACTAATTGCACGGTTAAAACACTCCGCACTTCGCCAATTGTCGCGCTTGACTTATTTCCAAAAATCAACTTGCTCGACGCCGCGGACCATCGCCTTATATAGCTCTCTCCCTTCCACTAGTCACCGTCTCGAACATTCTATCTCTCGAAATTTATAAATTACATTTTAATTTCTCGACCGACCGTGGGAACGGAATTTTAGCGCCGCCCGGCGCCGACTGGCGTCTCGAAATGAGCATCGATTTTTAGAAATATCGCGAATATTCCTTTGAACGATGCGCCTCTGTATTAATTTAATTGTTCGTCTAGACTTTTCGGTTTTATTGAATGGCTGTGGGAATTTTTCTCGTAAGTTCGATGACCTGTTTTTGTACTATTGTAGATAGGTGTCATGCTTTTTCTAGTGAGTTCGATAACGTCGTCGCGAGAGTAGAGAGGCGTCACAATAATGTCATAGAAGAGCTGCGGTAGCAAGTGTGGCAAGTAGCATATCGTATTTCAGAGCAACAAGAATGGTTGCCCGTACTGTACTGTATAAACTCTATTCGTTATATTTACTCAGCTTAGATAATAATCGTTATTCTTTATAGACTTATAGCAAAGTAGGTAAAGATTCTATAAGTAGAACATCTTCGGGATAAATAGGCGACATGAGTGGGAAGAAGCGGTGCGGTGGCGCACAAGGCCTTATCTGTATAGTACATGTAACGAAGAGGGTGAAATAGTGTCGAATGGCTGGGGGGCTGGTCGTACTAGAGTGGTCTAAAGTAAACATCTGACGACGCAACTGTAGCTGCTGATTATAAAAACCGGTCAAGTAAGAATAAACGAGAAAAAAATTTAAACCCCCTTTTAAGCATACTACGCGTACGGAGAATTATGATATTCGACATAGTTAAAGCAAAGTAGGTTAAGATTCTATAAGTAGAAAATCTTCGCGATCAAATAGGCGACACAAGTGGGAAGAAGCGGTGCGGTGGCGCACAAGGCCTTATCTGTATAGTACATGTAACGAAGAGGGTGAAATAGTGTCGAATGGCTGGGGGGCTGGTCGTACTAGAGTGGTCTAAAGTAAACATCTGACGACGCAACTGTAGCTGCTGATTATAAAACCGGTCAAGTAAGAATAAACGAGAAAAAAATTTAAACCCCCTTTTAAGCATACTACGCGTACGGAGAATTATGATATTCGACATAGTTAAAGCAAAGTAGGTTAAGATTCTATAAGTAAAAAATCTTCGCGATCAAATAGGCGACACAAGTGGGAAGAAGCGGTGCGGTCGGGCAGAGGATGCTTCCGACGATTACTACCGCGAACGTCGGGAGAGCGGACAAAAAAAGTTTAGCTAATTTAAAAAAAAGGTATTAAATTAGTTAAAGGTATTAAAATGTCACAGAAGTTTACATGTCTCTAATAGATTTGATATATATGTGAAGTTACAAATAAAAAAGATATTTGTTCGTAGTTATGCGAGGTCGACATCCCTGCACGTGTGTCTCGCGCTAAATATACGTAAACCGGCGTTAGTACCGAAGATGACTTACTTACTCGGGGCCGCCTTTTAAATAAAATAGGTCATACAAAAAATAAAAATGCCTCCAACAAAATGAACATTACAATAAACTAAATACAATAAAAGGGTGTAGTACAAACTAAATTGTTACTGCTTTCCAACAAAGCAGTTAAGACAATGTTCTTTAGATTAGTTAAGGTCACAGACCAGTCAACCTATAGACCACGCTTTAATAAACGTCAGTACGAAAACGAAATCGCCAAAAAGTGGCGGGGTGCGGGGAGAGGTCGGCTAGTTTTCATTGGCTCGTTCAAAATTTACAATTTAATGGCTTCCAACGTGCTTCCAAATGACGGCTCACTAGTGATGTAGTTATGTAGTGTCACTACATAGCCTTGGCGAATGCTACTCCCTGTTAAAGCGTGGTCTAAAGGTTGACTTGTCTGTGGTTAAGGTGCCGTTGAAAATATCAATATTACATAAGCTAGTTGATTGATACTGGCAGGCACGCGTCAAGAGACTATTATTAGCGTAGCATGTTCGACAATTTGGAACTGAAAAAAAAGCTTTTTGACGACAACTTCTCTCAATATAATGAATAGACTTTACTAATATTCTAAAAAGCACATATTTTTGTATTTTTGTGTTTGCTCGTTATGGTTAAACTCAAAAAGTACTTAACTGCTTTTAAAATTTCTTTTACCTATAAAAAACTACATTATCTGTAAATAACATCATCCTCTTTTCTGGGATAAAAAGTTGCCTGTATAACTCTTCAGCTTATATACTAATATACAAAAAAATATAGTGGTCCCAGTACAACTATGTAGTCCTTGCAAGCGAAGCCGCGGGCGGAAAGCTAGTTTGAAAATGAAATATACCCCATGTTACTCACTGCTAATGTAGCTTTCTATAGGTGAAATTTTTTTTTTAAATCAGTTAACCAATTTTTTAGTTTATCCGTAACAAACAAACAAAAAAATAAAATCTTTTCTTTTTATAATAATAGTAAAGATTACCTATGTAATTCTTGTACTATTTGAAGACTGGAAAATTTTCAATTAATAAAATTTCAATACATAAAAATATTTTTAAAACATGTTTCTTGAACTATATATTTTTATTACGTTAAAATCGTAAGCTAGCAATGATCTGATAAAGAAAAATAAAAGATGTTTTTAATGACTTACTAGTTAAAAAATGTTTTAGATGATTCAGTTAATTGAATGGCTGACCGATTGGCCGAGTGGTTAGAGACTCTAACTGCGGAACCAAGGGTCGCGGGTTCGATTCCCACCCGAGACAAGTAATTGTGTGCAGAACATGTCTATTTGGTCCGTGTCTGAGTGTAAGAAGTATCTATATATGTATGCATATGTTGTAAAGAATATTGAAGATGTATATCAGTTGAATGGTTCCCATGATACAGGCTTTGCTTAGTCTGACACTAGATGGCGCTGTGTGGGATGTCACTGGTATTATAGTTAAAGAACTGAAGAAATACATAATACATTCCATTTTTATGCTGAAGTGTTTTAAAATTTTGCATATAAGTATCTAAGCTTTTAAGTAACTTTGGAAATTAGATCTCTTTGTACCTGAATATTTTTTTTAATATCTTAAGTAAAAGTCTTTGTTTAGTATAATTCTATTCCATTAGGTCATTATTCCCCATTGCAGCGGCTTAGGCCTTCCCCCAGGGTGAGGGGGCTTGGAACTTAATCCACCACGCTGCTCCAGTGCGGGTTGGTGAATTGTAACGACTGTATTGAGAACAACCGGGACCAACTGCTTAACGTGCTTTCCGAGACACGGAGTCAGTGATAGTTATGTACTTAAGTAAGAAAAAGTCATTGATACATGCCCAAATTCGAACCACGGCCGTACGGCCTTATAAAGAAACAGGTTCGCTGCGCTCGGGCCATCACGACTCTAGTGCAATACTACTATTTTATTTAGAAAGACGCTGTATTTCAAAGAAGTTTCTAGAGCAATAGTTACCTTGTAAATATTTATTTGAAATTCGAACGAGAACGATCAGTTTAACGTGTATTTTCGTTGCCACTTGTTTTTTTTCTTTTTTATCTTCGGATGTGTTCGGTTTCTACAAACAATTTTAAGAAGGTATTTGTTGCGACTAATAGATGGCAGTCGCTGAAGTCGCACCACCAACCCGCCAGGTGGATTAAGTTCCAACTCCCCTCATCCCTAGAGGAAACCTAAGCTCCTGCAGTGGGGCATAAATGAGCTGATGGTATGGTATTGTATGCCGCTTGACGTTTATCTTTCCTGAATGTTAGCTAATATATGGTGTAGTGGGATGATGCCGCGCTGTTTGTTGACTACGTGCAATCTATTGGCCCAATAAGTACAATCTATTGGGCCAATAGATTGCACGAAATACTCCACCCATACCGCGCAACTACCACACGGAGTTCCAACGTTATGCGGTAGACCTTCAATCCAATATTCATTGTAATTTGGACATCATTTTTCAATGCGACGACAAGAAACGGCCATACTGTGACATTTCAAAGATTTCGTGGCATTGTTTGTTTAACTTATTAAAATTTCACTGCTCGCAAAACACCTTTAAATTGTACCAACTGCGTCGGCGCATGTTCGCAATCCGCATGCACGACAAATTTTTAGTTGTCATGTTAGTTGGGAGCACGATGATATAGCTATAGTCCTGGCGCTGACCGCCGTTTTCCCGGAATCAGCCCTCATACTTGCCTACTTGCTATTAACTTACCTACCTTTTCAAACTTACCTTCTACTAACTTATCTACCTCCTGACAATTACCTACTACAAACTTACCTTACTTTACCTGTGTCGTGATAGCCTAGAGCGCAACGAACCTGTCTCAAATTTATAAGGCCATAGGACCATAGAATCCGGGCGTGTACTAATGAGTTTTTTCTGACTTAAGTACATATAACTATCAATGACTCCGTGCCTCGGAGAGCACGTTAAGCAGTCGGTCCCGGACGCTGTCAATAGATTACGGTCGTTACAATCCCCAACCCGCAGTCGAGTAGCGTGGTGGATTTAAGCTCCAAACCCCCTCCTCACCCTGGGGGAGGCCTAAGCCCCTGTAGTGGGGTAAAATAGGCTGATGATGATGATGATGAAACTTACCTATCTCCTCAAACTCACCTACCTTCCTACCTACTTTTGATTGGAGAGTCAGTAGGTACCTAGTTTTGGAATGGCCGTGCCCAGTGATCGGACGATTCAAAGTTCTTTCTACAGTATTGACTGACCATTTGGCCGAGTGGTTAGACAGCCTAACTGAGGAGCCAAGGGTCGCGAGTTCGATTCCCGCCTGAAACAAATATTCGTGTGCATGAACATGTCTATTCGTTCCGTGTCTGGGCGTGAAATATCTATTTAAGTAAATATTATAAAGAATATTGAAGTATGTATATCAGTTGACTGGTACCCATAATACAAGCTTTGCTTAGTTTGGAACTAGATGGCGCATGTAGGATATCCCAGGTATTATTATTATTATTTAATTTTTCGCTGGGTTTACCGATCTATCTTCGTAGGGTGTCGGTCGATCTGGTTTTTTCCTTGTCCCGATCCGACGTCGGTTGTCGCGCTCTCCCGCCGCCAACCGACGAAGCTCCCGTACAAGTTCGCTGCGGATTTGCGATTTCTCCTCAACCCCCGTTCCGATTTGAATGAACCAATAAGTCCCGTGGTCGGACAATGGCATGGATGGACACCATTTTATCCCGCCAGGTGGCGTTAATGTAAGTGGAGGTCACCAGTTGACGTTTGTGATACTGTTTTCGAGAGTTTAATTTCTTATTTTATGAAATTTTACATATATTTAGCAGGAAACCGTTAAAAAATTACTGATGAATATGGACCGTTCACAGTACAGAAGTTACGTGAGGTATCGAGCAAAATGTTGCAATACAACGTTGAAGCATAGTTTTTAGGAATGTGTTTCACGAAATCAAATGTTAAAATCGTTATTACGATGTTTCCTCGGTAAGATTTCCTTGAAAATATTGATTTGACGACCACGGTTTGATTTCAGATGACAGTTTATGTCTTATGTTTATGCAGATGTCGCTCCTGTAAGTGGGGGGGGGGGGGGGGGCACTTACAGGTGCGATCTGCAAAAGCTTTCCAGACTAGGTGCCATTGCATTGGTGCACTCAATATTGCCCCGGTTCTCACCTGTTTTTTACAACATGTTTACGCCTAGAAATCAGAGGTCTTTGCAACACTGTGCGAATTCGCGTGCGTGTAGTTTTAAAATTTGACTCTTTACGAATTTATTTTGTGGACTCTTTGAGTTTTTTGACCCCCTCCTTTGACTTTTCGACTGGCGAAGGAAGATTTCTGAAAAAAAGTTTAATCAAATGAAAAAAGTCTTTTAACGAAAATTGATTTGAATAAGATACAGTGCGTCCACTCAAATGGTTTACGCGCTTTGTAAAGCCGCCGACGACTTGCGCCGAAAGGCCGCGGCGGCAAGTTCAAGTAATCGGCCCGCACTGTGCTCCCGCAGTGTATGTTGGTGCGTTTGCACCTTAATAATAAACACACAAAGTGGTTCGTGGAATTCGGATGACTGATATTTAAATAAGTTATTTAATTTTTCATTATTTCATTAAAGTATCGTACAGTCAAAATCAATCTTTATGGCGGATGTGAACATAGGCACAAGTCGCGTCGCAGTAACCAGTTTTAGGTGTAACGGGACGCAGTGGAGCGAGGGTTATATAACTGTACCTGCGCAAGCACTCTTAAAGCGTTGTATTCCGATCCGCCATAAAGTTTGACAAGATCTGTACTTAATTTAAAAATAAGAAAAAATTTAGTAATGATTAAATACTGTATTTTTACACAGTTTCCAAAATACCCTGCGGGTGTACTGCAAACCATTTGAGCGGACGCACTGTATGCCGACCAGTTTTTTTAGATATTCACTTTTAGACTTATAATTTGAATAACAAACCATGAACGTTCTAACGACGACCGCTAAGCCTAGTGGGTAGCGTCTACGAAGCTGGAGGTCCGGGTTCGAATTCCAGGTCGGGTCAGTATTTATATGATGAATATCGATACTGGTACCGGGTTTTGGTTGTTATATGTATGTGGTGTCTTCGCTTGGTACCCATAACACAAGCTAATGCTTAGTTTGGGACCTAGACGTTGTTGACATGTATACGATGTTATTATTCCCGACCACGTACGATCCTTCACTGTACGTGGTCTAACATGCGCTTGGCTGGATAGCCAGCTGACTAGCCGCAGTGCGTGAAAATCACGGTTAATAATAATAATAATACATGGGACTTCCCACACAGCGTCATCTAGTCCCAAAGTAAGCAAGTATTATGCTTGTGTTATGGGTTACTAGACAACTGATATACATACTTAAATATTCTTTATAATATATACACATATATAAATATTTTTGCGAAGACACCACACACATATATCAACCAAGACCCGGTAACAGTATCAATATTCATCATATAAATACTGACCCGATCTGGGATTCGAACCCGGGACCTCCAGCTTCGTAGGCAGGGTCGCTACCCACTAGGCTAAGCGTTCGTCCTCGTCCTAATAATTCGGATATATATCGTTAATCAATAATATCGTTATACCACTTCTTGTGATGTCTGCCATTCTTTCTTTGACCTTCTTTTGGATACCATTCTGTTATTATTTTGTTCAATTTTTTTTCCCTCTTATTGTGTGACCTGCCCATTGCTACTTCAGCCTTCTAAGGTTCAGTGTTATGTCGAAAACCTTTGCCATTTTTCTGATAACACTATTTTTCAATTTGTCAAATTCATGATTTGGCTACGACATACAATACATGAAAAAATGTCGTGATAGCCCAGAGCGCAACGAACCTGTCTCAAATTTATAAGGCCCCATAGGGCCATGGTTCGAATCCGGGCGTGTACCAATGAGTTTTTCTGACTTAAGTACACAATATCACTGACACCGTGCTTCGGAGGGCAGGTTAAGCAGTCGGTCCCGGACGCTGTCAATAGATGGCGGTCGTTACAGTTCCCAACCCGCAGTGGAGCAGCGTGGTGGACTTAAACTCCAAGCCCCCCTCCTCACCCTGGGAGAGGCCTAAGCCCCTGCAGTGGGGTAAAAATGGGCTGATGATGATGATGATGATGATGATACAATACATATTATAGATACTTTTATTCATGCATTCAGACATGTTCATGCAGCAAATATTTGTCCCGGACGGAAATCGAACCCGCGACCCTTGGCTCCGCAGTTAGACTCTTTAACCACTCGGCCAACCGGTCACAGAGTAAAATTACTATCATTTGATTATATCATTCTTTCAGGTGCAACGGTGCCATACGAAGTCAGAATGGAGACCAGCAGTGAAGCCAGTTATTGTAAGTAACTTGGGCACTGTTCACTACGTTACACGTAAAGGGGGAAGGGGGGTACACCAAGTATGACAGTTCGTGACAAGAAGGGGGATATTATTATGCGTTCGTGATGTACATTTATCTAAAGTATATAAATATAGATAATGCCAGCGCATGCGCAAAATGAAATCTGCTACTTTATCTTGGGCAATAAAAAATTGTTTAAAGAAATAAGTCTAGTGCATTGTATGACATTTCAGATGAGAGGATTGGAGAGGGGATGACGACCGAATGGCCGAGTGGTTAGAGACGCTAACTGCAGAGCCAACGGTATCGGGTTCGATTCCCGCCCGTGACAAATATTTGAGTGCATCAACATGTTTATTTCGTTCCGGGTCTGGATGTATAATATTTATCTATGAATATATTATATTTAAAATAAAAGCATTTAAGTATCTATATCAGTTGTTCAGTAACCCATAACACAAGCATAATACTTGCTTACTTTGGGACCAGATGGCGCTGTGTGGGTTGTCCCATACATTATTATTATGTATTATATGAGAAAAAGAAATAGGTACCTATATTATTTTTATGAATAGAATGTATAGTTTAATAGATATCAAAGGAAATACCGGGTGTTCGGTTGAACGTAGTCCTAACTTATAAAGCGTGTAGAGCTTACCGAACAAATAGCTTCAAGTGAGCAGACGACGCGAACTAACGGTTACCGAGAACAACTTGTTTAAAGTTTCATTGTTTTTCATTTGTAGAAATTTTGAAAACTTTTTTTTAGTTTGATAAACTTTGCATGCTCTATAAGTTTGGACTACCTACGTTCAACCGAACACCAAGTATACGAAAATGGACCCCCTCCACCCTATATCCAGAGAGAAGGAAAATGTTCGTGAAAAAAAAAAATGTGTGAAATGTGTTGTTCGACTTCATCAGGAACTATAAAGAGGGTGATCGACCAGCGAGCTTTATTGCGGGTTTACGACTCATTTAGAAGTAGGAATAGACTAGAACAAGCGCCTATTCAACTGGAGTTTCTACTTGTGCTGCTCTTACATTATACAAGATGAAATTTTGATAATCATCCAAAAAAATCTAGATATTAGGTATCACCAATAGACCCCATTTCGTACATAAAAAATATACGTTAAATATTCCTAATCAATGGTTACATACCCGGGGACTAGATGGCGCTGTGTGGGATGTCCCAGGTATTATTATTATTATACTTCGGAACCCTACGTTTTCACTTGCACCTTCGCCTCTACACTCTACATGAATATTTTCCGATATTAAAACTACACCTGTGTGGTTTATCGAATTCCCCTTTGACTGCATTATTTTTTTTTCTTTTGGCATGCTAGACGACAGAGAGCCCTGGGAGGAGTGGGGGAGCAGATCTTCCCTGAGCCTGCAGCATGATGAAGTAAGTACAGGCACTGACTTGTGGATTAGCCATATACAAAAACCCAGCTCGCGTACTATTTACGTGCTATGAAAAACTATGCTGAGACTTTATTTATTATGAGATATTTTGAAGATAACGAAACTTTTAAACTGTCGGCGACACCTATACCTTTAATACTAGGTATCGGGCCAACTTCGCTTGCCTAAAACACGACTTGTCAAGTCTGATACATGTATAAAAATCCAAGCACCTAAACTCTACAATACACTACCTGATGGCGTCAAGGGGTAAACAACTGTTGGTTGACGTGGCATTGTATTACACTAACGAATTTTTCAATAAACCTTGGCTCAAGTGAATCAGTGGTTAAGGTGGGACGACGCCTGTCTAGTACGGCTATTAAATAATAGATGGAGCCACCATATAAAGAAATGATTATATTTTTTTCATAATTACATTTCTAGGTTTGAATTAATAAAACATAACATGCGACTATAAAAAATATTTTTACTTAATGTTTTTAACTCACTTTTTTCGTTGTTCCAACAGTTTCGAGGCATTTGTACAAAAACCTAAAATTTGTGAAAAATTAGGTTTTTGTACAAACGCTTCAAAACTATTGGCCTAGTGGTTTGAAACCCCAAATGAGGAGCCTAAGGTAGCGGGTTCGATCCCGCTCAAAACAAATATTTGTGTGTATAAACATGTCTATTTGTTCAGTGACTGGGTATAAAATATCTATTTATGTATATAGTCTTCAGCTGGGCTGGGCTGCTTTCGGGAAGCTCCGTCGTCTGTTCTCGTCCCCACTACCACAATGTCTGAAGACCAAGGTCTTCAACCAATGCGTCCTGCCTACAATGACATTGGGCCGAAACATGGACTCTCACGGCAGGACTGGTCCACAAATTTAAAGTCGCTCAGCGCGCTATGGAGCGGGCTATGCTTGGTATTTCCTTGATGGACAAAATCAGGAATACTGAAATCCGTCGAAGAACTAAAGTTGTCGACATAGCCGAAGTGATTAGCAAGCTGAAGTGGCAATGGGCCGGTCACATTTGCCGTAGAACCGACAACCGATGGGGTAGACGGGTTCTCGAGTGGAGGCCACGTATTGGGAAGCGAAGCGTTGGGCGCCCCCCGGCCAGGTGAACTGAAGACCTGAAGCACCATACCGGGGGTAATTGGATGCGGAAGGCAGAAGACCGTGTGTGGTGGCGAGCCTTGGGAGAAGCCTATATCCTGTTCATCATCATCATGCTGATGATGTATATATTATAAAGAATATTGAAGTATGTATATCAGTTGTCTAGTACCCATAACACAAGCATAATACTTTGGGACTAGATAGCACTGTGTGGGATGGCTCAGGTATTATTTTTATTATCTTGCTCCAAATTTCATCAAAATGTCTTTCATTGTCATATCAAACTTGAATAGTTTTTGCGTAATACGTTGCACAGGCAGACAGACATGCGGGGCCAAAATAGCATTTTTCTTAATTTTCGTTTAATAATTTAAAAAAAAATGTCCGTGTCCTTAGTTCTGTTCACCTGAATCATCAACAGGCGACTAAGTCAAACTACACTGTTAAGTGGAATTTTGGCTTTTCACTTTTTGCGCGCTAGTGCGACATCTGCTTCTTTTTATATATATTTTGTATGTGTATAGCCATTTGTAATCTCTTACAAGTGTTTTAGTTTGTAGTGTACCTATTGCTATAGAGTATTTTATATGTGAGAACCTTTTATTGGCAATCTGATATTTTTATACCTACTTTGTTCGGTTTGTACAATAAATAAATAAATAAATAAGTAAATATATAATGTTATGTAAAAAAGGATTTCTACATTCGTGCATATTCGGAAAACGTTTGATTCACGCACTATTCACGTTTAATTTACCAGACTGTTCCTTCAAAAAATACTAACCGGATGGCCGAGTGTTTGGAAACCCTAACTGAGGAGTCGAGGGTCGCGGGTTCGAGTCCCGCCCGGGACCAATATTTGTGTACATGAACATGTTTATTTGTTCCGTGTCAGGGTGTACAAGTATATATCTATATATTATTTAAAAACAAAAAATATTTCAGTATGTGTATCAATTGTCTAGTGCTACATAATACAACCATAAAACTTGCTTACTTTGGGACTAGATGGCACTGTGTGCGATGGCCCATATATAATTATTATTAATAATATTGGGCAATTTTGTTTTATTTTATTTTGTGTTATCAGATAATTTTATTTCATTGTGTGTTTACTTTAGCTTTAAGATCATTGTAATTCATGAACCATGGACCCTAGTCTGAAATAAATGTTTATTTATTTATTTATTTATTTAGACCTTTGTTAGGCATTTCCAATGTCAAAAATCCTGCAAAGTATCGAATGAATTAACGTTAAAAATACTTTTAAAATTCGAATTTATCAGCTGTGGTGTAAATTAAAGTTCTTTTTTTTTCAATTCAATTTTCCCGCCGGTCGTTTCAAGGCACGTCATGATTGGTCGGTATGGTCGGTCCTTACCAGAACATAACGGTGCAAAAGATATCGCCTCCGTCTCTCTCTTTTAACCGCATTGCTTCAGTTAGGGGTGTGCCCGCAAAATTATTAAGCGGATTATTTTGTTTTTCGAATTGTATTTATGTAGCGTTAAATAGCATAAAGTATAAAAAGTCATAATACATAATTCAAACTAAACCAAACTAACTCCTTTTACTTTCGCCACGAATGTATTTTGTATTTTTTTTAAAATGAGTGTCACGTTACGGTAATAAAAAAATTAAGCTATTCAATCGATTTAAAAAAATATTGTTAAAATATGTACTTAGTACTTATTATTATTATTATTATTCAGAATATCAAAATGTTTTAGAAAACCCATAAATATCTTGCTTTTAAGATTGGCATATCGTAGATATTTATAATTATACAATTTGTAAATCACACTGCAAGTCATTTTTTTTTTTAAATAAATCTCTGATATACTAACAAACATGCAAATACGACACATAATACTTTTCTGTTATGTAACAAGACTGTAATAGCAAGAATCTATTATAAGAATCTCTCTCAAGAATCTCTCTCATTCTGACAAAGTCAAATAGGTGGCTTAGTGCTTTTTCTTACTGTGTTATTATTTCGTATTTCGTTGGTGTAGAATTTCAGTAGACATAGTGACGATATCTACTCGCTAGTTATGATTACGGGGGTAAGTATTAAAAAAAAACAGTTAAAAAAAACAGTAAAAAAGCAAAAAAGAAACAAATTACCTTTTTAATTAAATTAAACAAATTATTAGATCGTAAGCCCACTACCCTGGTCATGTGGGTTGGGGCCTAGTCTTGTGATTGCTTTATTTGAATTCTATTAGTGAATATTAGTCTATAGAATAATAATAAAAATAAAAATTAACGTAATAAGATACACCCGAAAACGTATTATGCATATTTTCTTAGAATAAAATATAAATTAAATTAGAAAAGAATTAGAGAATAAAGCATAAATTACGTAATTTAATTTAATTAATATTAATTTTATTGAGCTTTCATAAACGTTTCATTGATTACGATAGTCATCGGTGTCACCCCTAATTATTATAAACGAAGTTGAAAGCAGAAGACTTCAGGTATATTTAATAAGTTTTCCAATTCTGTATCGCTTCGTGTTCAATATTTTACATTTGCGTGGGCGTGTGACAACCCTGCGCCGCCCGTCGCATCGTCGTACTCACCGACACATCTGGTGAAAATGTTGCCAGCGTACGAAACTTGGCGTGTTCGCGGGAAAAAATAAATATTAAATTAATAAATTCAATATCTATCATTGTTTGTAGACTGGCTATACGCCCTAGGCTTCGCCCATAAATCCAATTTTAACAAAATCGGTTCAGCAGCTTTACCGTGATAAAGTTACAGATCAACTGAGACATTTTTGAATTTATAATAGTGATGTACAACCGAATCTTATTGCAATAAGATGACATAATTATTGTCATTTGACTCAATTCATTATTTCTTGTATTTCTTCAATTCCTTATATTTTTTTTGTACACAATCCGACCACGTATCAAAGCATGTGTTTTCGGAAATAGTTATTCCATTTATTATAGATTTGTTTTTATTAGTTCGAGTAGTGGATGTTTTCAAATACATTTTGACATTCACAAGGCCTACACTCTTACTTTAGTGATTAATAACATAAAAGTTGAGCAGCAGGCATGGAGCAGCGTGGTGGATTTAAGCTCCAAGTCCCCTCACCTTGAAGGAGGCCTAAGCCCCTGCATTAGGGTATGAAAAAGAGCTGATGGAATGGAAAAGACATAAAATATTATAGGTTATAAGTTTCGAGTTGATTCCAATCGTTATCACCGTCATCAGTGTCCCAGTGTTGGCATACAAGTTTGTATATTTTTAAAGTAAACATGTAAATATGTAAGATTTTGTCATATGTGTTGAAATAAATACATAATGAATAATACTGTATTATTACATTTTGATAGGTTCCAAAATGTTGACAGACTGCATAGTGGTATTTTCGTAACTAAGTTCATGCTGTCGTTTTTATTGCAAAAAGTAGACTAGGTTGAGACCTCTTTCATTGCATCTTATTTCATCCTCGATGCGCCTAAAAGAGACAACGTAAAAAGTAGGAGGGGAAAAAAGTAAGGGAAAACTATTATTTTTTCACTAGTATCCCTAACACGCAAATGCGCCATTCCGCGTCGTCCGCCGCCCGTCGCGGCGCGGCTACGTCACGTGTTGATTTTTTTTTGTGATGGAAACAAAAAAAATAGAATACATACCAAAAAGACGACAAAACCGTCCGAGTGCATCTAAAATTACAAAACGGATATACGCTCCGAAGCCGTGTGTTACACAGAAAGGAAGATTTCTTTCTGTTGTTAAAACTGCATCGTGTGAAACCAGTTCAGTGATTGTGAAATTAAAAAAAAAAAACTAGTTTTCGCGTTTACGTTGCAAAATATCGGGAAAAAAGCTAGTTTTGATATAAGTATATTTCGATAGAGTGTTTTGGTTTTCGTGATTGTGTTGTGAAAATCAGCTACTTAGGTTGCAAAATTTTTTTTGGTATGGTTTTTATTTTAGTACAATATACTTAATTTAAAAAAAAAAGTTATTCAATCGAAACACATCCGCGAGTTTTATAAGTATAAAAATAGGAAATTTAAGCTGATGGGTAATATAATTATATATTTTACATGTTTGTTAAATCAATTGAATAGATAGATCTTCGTGCAGAGTATTTCCTTTGATTTTTTTAATCGTTTGAATGCCAACTTTTTTAATAGAAGTTTCACCTCCAAACTTACTTAATGCACTTTATGACATAAGCCTTAATTGACTGACGATTAGCCGAGTTGTGAGAGACCCTAACTGCAAAGGCGAGGGTCGCGGGTTCGATTCCCGCCCGGGACAAATATTTGTGTGCATGAACATGTCTGTTTGTTCCATGACAATTCAAGGAAATTAATAAAAGGACGTTCTCGCTTCAATATATTGAAACATAATGTACGTAAAAAAAAATTCTATTATTTAAAAAAAAATAAAGATAAAATTGTTAACCATGTCAGCTGCTTCAATAAAATCACAAAATCTTTTAATGGGCAATGTATACGCTTTTACAATAAGATCTCAATTGACATTCAACATTTACCACTTAACCAATGCGCTTAGTAAGTTTAAAACTACAACAAAACGAAAGCTTTATGCAAAAGCTTATTATAAAGAATTAGACTACTTAGATGATAAAAATCCATGGGTGTAAGCCGCTCGCCTATCGGGTTGTTTCAATAATATCCCTTATTGTTAAAAAAATGTTTAAAATATTGTTAAAAAAAGAGTGTACCTCAGTTTCTTGCTTATTCTTCTGAGAGGAATCAGCACTTTTTGAATGCGCCTTTGTGGTGACGTTTTTCCACAAAGTAATAAATTGTAATAAACTGTGACGTATTTCCAGATTATGTTACGTAACTACGAAATAAAGAAATTTGATTGCGTCTGGATGTAAAAAGTATATACATATATTTTTTATTTTTTTTAATAATAACGTATACATGACAACAACGTCTAGGCCCCAAACTAAGCATTAGCTTGTGTTTTGGGTACCAAGCGAAGACACCACATACATATAACAACCATGACCCGGTACCAGTATCGATATTCATCATATAAATACTGACCCGACCTGGGATTCGAACCCAGGACCTCCAGCTTCGCAGGCAGGGTCACTACCCACTAGGCTAAGCGGTCGTCATATATATATATATATATAATTTTAAAAAAAATATTTACGTACTTATGTATAGCGGTTGTCTAGTACACCATAATACAAGTATGTAATACTTGCTTACTTTGGGAATAGATGGCGCTGTGTGGGATGTCTCAAATATTATTATTAATGAAAAAACCAGTTTTTATTTTCGAATAAAATGAAATAAAACACACTGATGATTGTTAGGGTTCCATATTTCAAAAGTAAAATGGAACTCAAAAATGATCGCTGTTGCTTTGGTCAGTGTTTTTGTCAAAACAGTTTTTTTTTTAAACGTGTGATTTGATTGAAAAACCGGCCAAGTTCGTGTCGGACCACGCACAGTGAAGGGTTCCGTAGTGGGGATGTACGTTCATGGTTCTATTCCATTCCATTCCATCAGCCCTTTTTATACCCCACTGCAGAGGCGTAGCCCAATCCTCAAGATGAGGGGATTTGGAGTTAAATCCACCATGCTGCTCCAATGCGGGTTGACGGATTGTAACGACCGCCATCTATTGACAGCAACCGGGACCGACTGCTGAACGTGCTCTCCGAGGCACGGAGTCAGTGATAGCTAATGTTCTTAAGTCAAAAAATGTCTCATTGGTACACGCCCGGATTCGAACTACGACCACATGGCTTTATAGATTTGAAACAGGTTCGCTGCCCTCGGACTATCACAACATCACCTTCATGGTTACCATTCTAATAATGAAACTTCGCAGCGTATGACGTTCGGTGCACGCCATTCGCATCAAATAACAGCCACAAATGACACTTTTGCTAGTTTTTTACGTTCCAAACAGAAAAATGTCGCTAAAATCGTTCATGTCTGGCGATTTAACCTTCAGTATCATGCATTTCAGAAGCATCGTTTTGGGCGTATGTAGCATTTGTAACTATTACATTAGACCCTTCTTCTTCTTAATTGGAAAAGAAGGGTCTAACGTAGACTTGGCGGGTGGGTCGTGTGTGGTCGAGTTTTGACATTTCTTAGGCAGTTTTGATATTTGACATTTAATACCGTTCCAGACACAATTTACGTGTTAATGGCTTTGTTAGTAAATTAATCGTTCCTAACAAATTAGAGCGTAAAAAACAAACTTTTGTAGCGTTCGCGGCGGTAACGTTTGTGGCTGTTATTGAATGCGATACGCGTGTATTCAAGTTGACGCGTGCATACGTAGCTGACTTACTAGGGGTGCATCATCGGTACTTAGTTCAAAGTAGGTTAAGGTTCTATAAGTAGAATTTCAATAAGAATAAGAAGAAGTTCAAACACGAACTGCGAGACATAAACAAACTCGAGCTATTTAAACCTAGAACCAATTACGGCATGAATAGTCTAATGTATAGGGGGGCGCAAATGTATAATAATTTACCCCCTGAAATAAGGGAAATTGAATGTATTACAATATTTAAGTCAAAACTAAAAAAAATTGTCTATTATACAATATACTAGGGCACTGTCAGCACGTTGAAATAATTAAGTTTAAAATTGTAATTAGCATAATAACTCATTTTAAGTGAACATTGTTCTTTATGAGTATAATAAAGTTCTCAAACCTCAAGTAGAAAATATTTGCGATAAATCGGCGACACAAGTGGGAAGAAGCGGTGCGGTGCGGCAGAGGACGCTTTCCGATAATCCCAACCGCAAGCGTCGGGAGAGCAGACAATAAATATTAAGTTAGTTGAAGAAAAAAGATATTAAAATGTCACAAAAGGTTACGTGTGTCTAATGATGTATATGCGAAGCTACGAAAAAAAAAGATGTTTGTAGCTATGCGATGTCGACATCCCTACACGTGTGTCTCGCACTAAATATTAGTAAACCGGCGTTAGCACCGAAGATTACTTGCTCAGGGCGCGCGCTCCAAGATTTTGGTTAGTTTAGTTCGCGATAGTTATCCGGGTTTTCCTTTAAAACACGTGAAAAAACAGAACACTGCATGATAATTTTTTTGTTTGCATATCGATCACAACTAACTAACATTAACTAGGTAATTAATTGTTAATTAAATAATATTAATTAAACAATAATTACTTGTAAATTGGTAATTAAGTTCATCTTCACATTTTTCAGTAGACTTTAGCTGGGACAATAACTGTGGATTGCCATTTCGGAATTAACAAAATTCTACACAACTCATGTTAAAATTAACTTTACATTGAATATAATAGCTTTGAATAACATATTGTTAGGGTATTTTGTGCCCCGTCAGGATGTCGGGACACGACTGTTAATGACGGTGACACGTCCCGACGTCCCGGCAGGACATAACTGTGTCTTACCATACCATCAGCCTATTAATGCCCCACTGCAGGGGCTTAGGCCTCCCCTCGGTATGAGGGGGCTTGAAGCTTAAGCCGCCACACTACTCCAATGCGGACTGGTGGATTTTGACGACTGCCAACTATTGATGGCAATCGGGACTGACGGCTTAACGTGCTCTCTGAGGCACAGAGTCAGTGTTACTTATGTACAATACGCGCCACCGATTTAAAAGTAGAAAAACTCATTAGTACATGCCCTGGGATTCGAATCACGGTCTTCTAAACAAGAAGCGGGCTAGATACCACTCGGCTATCACGACATTTCGGCTCTTCTTACCATTGTTTCAACTTGGCCACTGGGCATGTGGGCAAGCATTTAATCTTATACCTCTATACCTAGTAGTCTGTGACGTATGTCAGAGACTACAATAATGAATTAATTTGTGGGGTATCAAAGTATCAAAGAAAGATCCGTGGCCCGCCGATGTACTGCTAAAATTAAATTGTTGTTTTTCACCACCCACACGGCGTGGCGTTGGTGCTCATGTAGAAATATTGTAGCATGTGGCGTTGAGAGTGTTAAGGCGTGGCATATGGACAGCGCGTAAAGCAGCCGCTGTTGATTATTATAACGGACGAAGCCGGGGCAGCATGATGCAAAAACGGCTAAGTACGAATCGAACTTATACCCCGAGGGTTCCGTAGGTATTGTTATAACGTATTTATGGCTACTCACCACCAAATGGCACGAAAGCGAATGTCAATTTAATTATACTTTAATTGTAGCATTATGATGCAAGTACGGTAAGCTGCATATTATAGTCGAGGTGTTTATAGGCACGAGGCAAAACCGAGTGCTTATAATAAACCGATGACTATAATAGCCAGCTTACGGAGTACGAGCATCGTACGACGTTTTTCAATACAATTGCGATTAAAATTAAGTAGATACTTCAAATGTAATAATGGCGGGAACTAATGGCGCGAGTGGGTTGCTTTTCGCGTTTTACGCATGCGTTACAAACAGAATGCTCGTTTGTGATTGGTGTAAAGTAAAAATGCTTAGTACTGTAAAACACAACATTACGGTACAAGTTTCGATGCCATAAGGACCGTATTATAATTGCAAATGTATTGAAAAAGTAATTTTTAATGACACTGTTGGAATTCTTTTCACTTGTGTTGTGAGGTCTTGTTCTTTGCCTTCCATGATTCTATGTAAATTGGAAGTAGTACTCTATAAGTTTTGATTTATTTACAAGTGTAAAAATATGTGTTTTAAATGGCCGTATTTTTTGATTACGTTGACCAACAAACTTGATATTTTTACAGCTCCAAGGGACCATAGACTTAAGTATTTTATTTTAGTTTTTTGATACCTCCACGCGTTCTTAAGAAAAACGATATTGACAGACTGACAGATGGATGACGGAGTGATCTATAAGGGTTCATTTTATTAGTTTTAATAATAATAACAATAATATCTGGGATATTCCAGACAGCGCTATCTAGTCCCAAAGGAAGCAAGTATATTATGCTTGTATTATGGGGTACTGAACAACTTATATACATACTTAAATATTTTATTTTTTATAATATTATAATAATAATAACGTATACATCATAACAACGTCTAGGCCTCAAACTAAGCATTAGCTTGTGTTTTTGGTACCAAGCGAAGAAACCACGTACATATAACAACCAAGACCACCAGTATCAATATTCATCATATAAATACTGACCCGACCTGAGATTCGAACCCGAGACCGTCACCTTCGTAGGCAGGGTCGCTGCCCACTAGGCTAAGCGGTCGTCTAATATATACATATATAGATACTTTTACACCCAAACAGGGAACAAATAGACATGTTCATGCAAACAAATATTTGTCCCGGGCGGGACTCGAACCTGTAACCCTCGGCTCCGCAGTTAGGGTCTCTAACCACTCGGCCAACCGGTCAGTCGATACTTTTGAAATACGTAACCCTAAAAATGAAACGAACACTTACGTAAGCGTCTTCCTTTATATCAAGTTTATTATAGACGTTCGTAAGAATTACGACCGTTAGATTAACACATTGACTGCCATTTCCATTAAATTATTTATATTCATAGAACCGCAAGACTGTTGTTCGACTAATGATTTAGTTGGATTATCGTTAATATTTTGATTTTGTGTCACTAGAACAAATTGAGTAATGCACTTGTTGCTATATTTTTGATTTTTTTATTTAATTTTAGCAATTTAATATTTTGTCACAAATTCACAAATAAGAATAAAATTTATGAATTATTATTGTACAGTCACGGACAAAACTATTCGCCCAGTTTCTGAAGTTTTTTTTATTGCGTTTATTTTTTTTTTATATTGATAATAAATAATTTTTCTTTCATAAATAATAATAAGGCAACATGCAATTAAAATGACGACCGCTTGGCCTAGTGGGTAGCGACTCTGCCTACGAAGCTGGTGGTCCCGGGTTCGAATCCCAGGTCGGGTCAGTATTTATATGATGAATATTGATACTGGCACCGGGTCTTGTTTGTTATATGTATGTGGTGTCTTCGCTTGGTACCCAAAACACAAGCTAATGGTTAGTTTGGGGCCTAGACGTTGTTGTGATGTATACGTTATAAATATATATAGAAAACAGACACACAAACAGCCGATTTAACAAATTAATGGCTAAAATGGAATACAAAAATTAGAAAAGAAATTAAGGTGACGGTTAGTTTTGTCTGTGAGTGTATATGAGTTAGCGTATAAGTTATTTTGATTTTATTTTATTAAATTGACCTTGGATTTAATGGCCATGGAATTGAATTCTTAAATACTTATATAGGGCAAATCAAACGATACGGAAATAGCTTGTACACAGAGCAATGACTTTAGGTTACTTTGTGTCTGTGTCTTTGTTATCCTTTGACGGCTTACCCGGAATTCTGTTTTAGCGATCCTGACAGAAACGTTATGTATAATGACTTGGATACTTTTTATGTAGCAGACTAGAAAGCCGACAAATTTTGTCAACTACATAATTACTTTTTGTTTTTGTAGATATCTGATGATGCTAATAATGATACACAAACACTCACAAACAGTAATTTGTCAATTTTTTTTTTTTAATATATATCGATAATGTCGATAATATCGATAATGTCGATAATGTCGATAATATCGATTAAGGTCGATAATATCGATAATGTCGATAATATCGATAATGTCGATAATATCGATAATGTCGATAATATCGATAATATCGATAATGTCGATAATATCGATAATGTCGATAATATCGATAATGCCGATAATATCGATAATGTCGATAATATCGATAATATCGATTAAGGTCGATAATATCGATATTGTCGATAATATCGATAATGTCGATAATATCGATAATATCGATAATGTCGTTAATATCGATAGTATCGATATCTGACGATGAAAAAGATGATACACAAACAGTGTTCACTGTTTATGTGTGTGTTTGTGTATTCTTTTAATTGGTGAAGTACGAAGTTAACGCATATTTACATATAAACATAATTGGCTTTAATAGAAAAACATGACATGACTAACTAAACTAATAAAAATTAAATAACTCAGCCAACTACCAGTGCTGCAGGATTCACTCTGTCGCTTATGCTGAGGCCCAATTTGGGTATGCTACGTTCTATTTTATATATCTTTTAATTTGTATAGCCAAATTATTGATCAGCCGTGAGCTGCAAATATTATTTTTTTTTATTATATAAATAGATTTATCTGGTTTTGCCACCGTACTGCGTCGCCGCGCTGACCCACATGCGCGAATGCAGCGTGACGTAACGCGGCCCTAATTCGACACGATGTGTCTCATCACGCTTGGGAAATTTTTATGTTATCGCGCCATTAACGGGACCCCGAATTTAATTAGTATCGATAGCCGGCTTTGTGATTGAAGTCAACGCGTATAGAGTCGAAGAGTTCGTATGCAAAAGCGTCTAATTCCATTTTGTTTATTTTATTTTTGCATTTGAATTTTAATGTTTGATTACTTACATCGAATTCTGCATTGAGACCTCTCCAAAAATCATTTTATTTTAGCCTTCATACTTTAACGATTTTCATCGGAATCGCCTATTTTGGTTAGGCGCGAGCAAATATCGGAATATTTTTTTTAATGGATGAATACGGAACCGTCCGCGCAAGTTCGCTTCGCACTTGCTCAGTTTTAGTTTTAACTGTCGATTTGTTCACGTAGCCCATACTCTCTTTCCGATGGAACATAATAGAACGGAAATAAAGTCGTTACACAAAAATAGAACAGATGAAGCGTGTTCAGGATACGTTATGATAGGAGTGTTCTAAATTCAAACGATGTGGATGAATTCTTGTACGCGGTCTATAGTTCGCCTCAAACTTTACGGCGGATCGGAATACAACGCTCTATGCGTGCTTGCTTGCGTAGAGCATATACCCCTCGCTCCACTGCGTCCCGCTACACCTAAAACTGGTTACTGCGACGCGACTTGTGCCTATGTTCACATCCGCCATGAAGTTTGATTGGCACTGTACTATGAACTAATATTGCCTGGATCATATGTACCAAATTATGAATTATATCTCAGTACACGAAAAGGTTGGTCGTGTGGTCGGTTGCGCCGACTGCAACCTCATTGGTCTCGGGTTCGATTCCCGCCCGGGACAAATATTTGTGTCCTTTGGCTATAATATCTGGATGGCCTTCACAATAGAATGTCAATAAAAATGACAGATCAACTTTTACATACTTGTGTGTTAATCGATATACCACATACTCTCGCTACGCCATACTAACCATGTGAAAACCGTCTGTGTGCGTGAATTATAACCGAACAGTTAGGTGATATTTTTACTTACGTTTTTGAGTTTTTGATGCCGACTCTCTATCCAGACATTATACTCGTATAATCAAAGGCATGAACATATCTATTTGTTCCGTGTTTGGATGTAAGATATCTATAATGTATGTATAATAAAAAAAAATTTAGTATGAATGTCAATCGTTTAGTACCCATAGTACGGGCCTCTGCCTTTATTTCGCCTAGATGACCGCATACGAGATGTCCCAGATAATATTCGAACACGTGGGTGATTGATGATTTAAAGTCAGTAAGTTACTGTTATAATTATTGTATAATGAAAAATATCCACCAACCGGCACTGGAGCAGCGTGGTGGATTAAGCTCTTTGTCCCCTCACCCTGGGGAGAAGCCTAAGCCCCTGCAGTAAGGCATAATGATGTATAATGAATATTTACAAGAAAAATATATGTAATACGCGAAATACTGTCACAGGGCTATATGTTTTTGTTTTTTTTTTTTTTGATACCTTAGATTTTTACCTTAGATTACCTTACCTTAGATTTTTGATACGTTCAGTTGTTTTAGAATAAATTCCTGAAAAACATAATTTCCATCGATTCTTCGCTTTTGATAATAATGAGCCGTTAATTCGATATTAATGCGAATTTAAAAAAAAAAAAACATAACGTATCGCCCTAGAGACATCCTTTCTTAACGACCCTGCGAATTTTGGTTCCAATTCATACACATTTCAAGGCTGGAAACAGTCACGGCCTGCAAGCTGTTTTGGCGGGTATTTTATAAATATTTTTGGGAATTCGCTCTTGCCATCTCTGTCACTCAAGGACAGGTCTGGGAAGAGTGATTGAAACGGAGATAGCGATGCCAATTCGAAGCCGCGGAGATATAGACTATCCCCTCATTATTTTATTTTTATTTAAAACTTTATTTACCCCTTACAATAGTTTTAACTTAGTATTCTTGATTTAGTTGTGTTAATATAATACATAAACTTATATTCTTCACTTCACTTCATCAGCCCATTTGTACCCCATTGCAGGGGCTTAGGCCTCCCCCAGGGGGAGGAGGGGGCTTGGAACTTAAATCCACCACGCTGCTCCACTGCGGGTTGGAGATTGCAACGACCGCCATCTATTAACAGCGTCCGGGACCGACTGCTTAACGTGCTCTCCGAGGCACGGAGTCAGTGATAGTTATGTACTTAAGTCAGGAAAAACTCATTGGTACACGCCCGGATTCGAACCATGACCCTATGGGGCCTTATAAAATAAAAATTATATTAGTATTTAGTATTTTAATTTGATATTAGATGTAGGGGCCGCCTCTTGCGGTGAAAGCCGCCTCCAAATTATTTATGCCAGCTTATTTTATTCCGTGCAACTCTTGGCCAAAGTGCTCCGGCTATTTCTGTGATATCGCCGCTCCATCTTTTTATCAGTCTACCAGTCTTCCCCTTTTATATATCGGGTACCAAATTTGTAGCAGTGTACGACCATCTATCATTCGTTGCTCTTTGGATGTGTTCTGCCCACCTCCATTTGAGTGTCAATATTTGTTTGTCTGCATCTTTTGCTTTCGTCTTTTTCCTGATGAATGAGCCCTTTATCCGATCCCTTAATTTTATATTCATGTAACTCCTTTCTATACTCCTTTGACATAAGTTAATTTTGTTTATAATAATAATAACACACACAATCACAACAACGTCTAGGTCCCAAACTAAGTATTAGCTTGTATTTTGGGTACCAAGCGAAGACACCACATACATATAACAACCAAGACCCGGTGGCAGTATTAATATTCATCATATAAATACTGACCCGACCTGGGATTCGAACCCGGGACCTCCAGCTTCGTAGGCAGGGTCGCTGCCCACTAGGCTAAGCGGTCGTCAAAGTTTAGTAGTGCTTTTTTGAGCGGCCAAGTTTGACATGCATATGTTAGACAGGGTCGAACATATATTAAATGCTTTTGTTTTTAGGTTTGTTGGTATAGGCCCTTTAAATATTTCCTTCACCGACCAGTATTTATTCCACGTTATTTTTATTCTTCATTCTATTTCTTTCTCTGTACAAGATCTAAATGATACTAAATGGCCATGTGTCGTGATAGCCCAGAGCGCAACGAACCTGTCTCAAATTTATAAGGCCATGGTTCGAATCCGGGCGTGTACCAATGAGTTTTTCTGACTTAAGTACATTAACTATCACTGACTCCGTGCCTCGGAGAGCACGTTAAGGAGTCGGTCCCGGACGCTGTCAATAAATGGCGGTCGTTACAATCCCCAACCCGCAGTGGAGTAGCGTGGTGGATTTAAGCTCCAAACCACCTCCTCACCCTGGGGGAGGCCTAAGCCCCTGCAGTGGGGTACAATGGGCTAATGATGATGATGGCCAAGATTTATATATATTCATATCTACATACTCTATCGGAATTGACTCTATAGGGACTTGTTTTTTATTTCCGTTCGTTAATATTTTTGTTTTATCTCTATTAATAAGTAATCCAAAAACTTTACTCTGGTGACTCAGAGAGTCTAGCATGTTTTCTAGTTGCTCTGAGCTTTCAGGCGTGACAGCTACCTGCCATGTCTTTCCACTCGAGCTTTCTAAAAATGGATTCCAAAACTGAACTAAACAACTTGCGTGATATAGGGTCACCCTGCTTCACACCCCGCTCTACTTGAAATATTGGAAACCTGAAACACTATCGCCTTAACCGATTTCTAAATTGAGGCAAATGTGAGGCATGACAATTTACGTATACATAATATTTGTACAAATTTTCGTTGTGTGAGATACGTGTCTCCGAACAAATGCCGTCAATTGACACTTCTAACCTGCTCAATTCTCTATGGTAAGGACAAAGTAGTCGTTGATATACAACCTTATCTATAATATATGGCTTGAACTTCGCAACAATGACAGATGTGTCTCTGTCTGCATTTAGCGATGTGCTAAGTGACGTAATTGTGATTATTAAAACATATTAGGCCCTTTGTGCCTATTGTTCTCATTTACCGTCATGACGACCTCTCAGCCTAGTGGGTAGCGACTCTGCCTACGAAGCTGGAGGTCCCGGGTTCGAATCCCAGGTTGGGTCAGTATTTATATGATGAATATTGATACTGGTACCGGGTCTTGTTGTTATGTGTATGTGGTGTCTTCGCTTGGTACCGAAAACACAAGCTATTGCTTAATTTGGGGCCTAGACGTTGTTGTCATGTATACATTATTATTTCTACATGACTGTCGGTTTATTCTGTTTTTTATCTACAAGAAGTCTCTTAGGTATAAACCTTTAATTGGCTCGGAAAATTTTTTTTATAGTAATAATATTTGGGATATCCTACACAGCACCATCTAGTCCCAAAGTAAGCAAGTATTATGCTCGTATTATGGGGTACTAGATAACTGATTTACATACTTAATTATTCTTTTTTTCGATAATATATACATATATAGATACTTTTACATCCGGACACGGAACAAATAGACATGTTCATGCACACAAATATTTGTCCAGGGTGGGAATTAAACCCGACGTTTTTTTTTATAATTTTATATAAAAGAGTTTTGTGGATATATGATAACCGTGAAATAATTTAAAAAAAAAAATCATTTTTAACAAAGTTATGAATGTTTAATATGTTCTGTTTTGTCCGAAAAATCGGTAAATGTCGTTTTTTTTTACCACTTTCAATTTTCCCAAAAAAGTTACGAATCGATTTTAGAAAATTTGCTGTCATATGATGCCTCCCAGACCCCTGCGCCTTTAGGCACCACTGCTTTTCGTATTTCAATGTTAAACATTATTTCTACAATTTTAATTACAAATAGCCTGTTCCGAATTTAGAGTGCCAATCCTCCTTAGTAATGTTTATTAATATGTTTTTTAATACATTTGCTATTAATACGGTCTTCATGGCATCGAAACTTGTACCATAATGTTGTATTTTACAGTACTAGGCCTTTTTACTTTACACCAGGTCGGGTCAGTATTTATATGATGAATATTAATACTGGCACCGGGTCTTGGTTGTTATATGTATGTGGTGTCTTCGCTTGGTACCCAAAATACAAGCTAATGCTTAGTTTGGGACCTAGACATTGTTGTGATTGTGTCTGTTATTATTATTATTATACCAATCACAAACGAGCATTCTGTTTGTAACGCATGCGTAAACCGCGAAAAGCCGCTAGCGCCCTTAACTCCCGCCATTATTACATTTGAAGTATTTCTCTAGTTTTAATCGTAAATGTATTGAAAAACGTCGTATGATGCTCGTACTCAGTAAGCTGGCTTTTATAGTCATCGGTTTATTATAAGCACTCGGCTTCGTCTCGTTCCTATAAACACCTCGACTATAATATGCAGCTTACCTTACTTGCATCATAATGTACATAGTATATGAGCAATATTGCGCTTGAGTACAGAATGAGGGGTTCACGAGATAGGTGGGGATCTTGTTCTATAATGAAATGAATGAATGTTTGTTTGTTTTTTTTTTTAGCGAAGAAAAAACACGTAGTGTGTTCTAGGCTTAAGACAACGGCATGGTATTTACCTACGATAACGACAAAGAGCCGCGAAATGACGTGACTTATTTATTTTGCCGTGTATGTGCAGTTAGCGGCACTTAACTACAATCGCCTTCTAGTTACTTAAATTCAATGCTGAACTGGTTAGGTCATACTTTTAATCTCGTGCGGGTATCGCCTTCTCTGTCGCACTAACCCGTCGCCGTATGTTTGCATCTCGTTCCGCCACATAAGCTCTAACCATACAGACCTCGTTTGTGACAGGGCTACGCCAATACACTTGTTAAATAAACTTGGCGTCATAGATTTAAAATATTCTAGATAGGCCATACATAAACAAATGTGTTGTTAAACACGATGTTCTACACGTATTTCGCTTTTGTGCGACACCATGCAATCTGATTACCCGGGTCAAAGGTCGGAGTCGCACACGAAGAGTTCCGTACCACCGTACAATATATTTAAAAAAAAAAAAACACGTTTATTGTATGGGGACCCCCTTTAATTTTTACCTTTATTTCATTTTTATTATTTGTTGTTAAATTTACCATAGTTAATAATATAATTACAATATATAGACAGAATAAGGAATAGTGTGATAAGAGAATGGTGTGATATGGAAGAAGATGTAGTGACAAAAATTGAAAAAGGAATGCTGCGATGGTTTGGTCATTTGGAGAGGATGGATGAAAGAAGAGTGACGAAAGAAATTTACTGTGCGGAGGTGAATGGTAGGGTCACAATGGGTCGCTCTAGACGAACTTACAGGAACCAGATTAGGGACATACTAGAAAAGGGTCAGGTCCAGAGTACCGGGAGTATCCGGAGTGTCCGGAGAGCGTGTATGAGAAGAGTGATGAATGTCGATGAAGCAAAAGAAGTATGCCAGGATCGCACTATGTGGAAATCTGTAGTCTCCGCCTACCCCAATGGGAAGCAGGCGTGAGTATATGTATGTATGTATGTAACATCCCATATGGAACATCCCACACAGCGCCATCTAGTCCCAAAGTAAGCAAGTATTATGCTTGTATTATGGGGTAGTAGACATATATACTTGAACATTTTTTTAAATATAATATATACATAAATAGATACTTTTACACCCAGACACGGAACAAATAGACATGTTCATGCACACAAATATTTGTCTCTGGTGGGGATCGAACCCGCGACCCTTGGCTCCGCAGTTAAGGTCTCTAACCACTCGACCAACTGGTCAGTATGTGAAAATTTTAAATGTCTGCCTATATTACGGTTCAGACGTTACAGTCCTGTGACAGACGGGGGCACGGAGGCGTAGCTGTATGTCTATACACGCTTCAAAATACGCCGTACAGCTTGCGCATCCCAGCGTACTCGACTCTGTCCACGAGTAGAAATAGTACCTAATAACGCCTTAAAGTCATCACCATCATCATCAGCCCGTGTCTCTCCACTGCAGGATATAGGCCTCTCCCAAGGCTCGCCACCAAACACGGTCCTCCGCCTTTCGCATCCAACTACCCCCGGTATGGTGCTTCAGTTCATCTTCGGCCAGGTGGACAGAATTTAAGCATGTTGCTTTAAAAAAATTGTAGGCTATTTAAAACGCTTAAAAAGCTTTTGTTTTTATATTTTAATATAACGTCATATACTTTGTTAATAAGGTACCACAAACCAGTCAACCTATAGACCACGCTTTAATAAACGTCAGTATGAAAACGAAATCGCCAAAAAGTGGCGGGGTGCGGGGAGAGGTCGGCTAGTTTTCATTGGCTCGTTCAAAATTGACAATTTAATGGCTTCCTACCAGCTTACAACTGACGGCTCACTAGTGACATAGTTATGTAGTGTCACTACATAGCCTTGGCGAATGCTACTCCCTGTCAAAGCGTGGTCTATAAGGTTGACTTGTCTGTGTAAGGTACCTACAAACTTTTATCATATTTGACTATCGACGAGTTTCGTGTCGCAGATGGCGTGCCAATCAACTAAGCTGATAACACAATGTACCCTACCAACGTTAAGGCGTATAACGAAATATGCTTAAATATAAACGTTAAAAAGGCTTTTTTATATAAGCGTGCTTTATAAAAGCTTTTCGTTTAAGCGTCCATCTCTATCCACGAGGCGTATTGCTAGCGTACGTTTGCAATCATTTGTAGGAATGTCGTCGAACGAATAAGACGTTATTTTGGCTTATTACTACATTAGATGCCGAAGACGTAGATTATATTGGGTGTTCGTAGTGGCAAGAGAATTATTAGAAGATGATAGTGTATTCGCCATCTCATTCCAAGCCTTGTCAGTTATATCTTTTCGACGAATTCGCGTCTTTGAAGCTACGCTGCCGCCGTAGACAGTAGACCTTAGTAGTAGGGGTAGGGTAGGGGTAAAATGTTCAATAAAATCAATCCTTCGAATATTCGTGATGAATTTCGTCGTGATAACCCAGAGCGCAACGAACCTGTCTCAAATTTATAAGGCCCCATAGGGCCATGGTTCGAATCCGGGCGTGTACCAATGAGTTTTTCTGACTTAAGTACACAATATCACTGACACCGTGCTTCGGGGGGCACGTCAAGCAGTCGGTCCCGGACGCTGTCAATAGATGGCGGTCGTTACAGTTCCCAACCCGCAGTGGAGCAGCGTGGTGGACTTAAGCTCCAAGCCCCCCTCCTCACCCTGGGTGAGGCCTAAGCCCCTGCAGTGGGGTAAAAATGGGCTGATGATGATGATGAATAGTTTTTAAGTTAAATCTACGCGAGGCCGCATAGTCTCGTGGGCTCTATCTACCCCAAATGCGAAACAAACGTGTACTAATGCATGCACGCTAAGCCTAGATACCTACGTTCCCCTCACTTTATTACTCAGCTGTCGAGGCCAAGGTCGCTGCCACCCTCACGGTCCCAAAACTCACGACTAGACTCGGTAGTCAGTACACCCGCCACCCCCTCCCGTCGCTGATCTAAATGGAGGGATGCAATAGCGAAGTGTGCTCATCCGCTTGTGTGAGCTTCGACAGCATCGCACGAATGGGCTTTGACCAAGTTTTTTTGACATAGTTTTTAATTTGTTTGTCCGCTGTCAAATTAAGTTCCATTTCATTCCATCAGCCCTTTTTATACCCCACTGCAGGAGCTTAGGCCTCCCCTCCATATGAGGGGGCTTGGAGCTTCAATCCACCACGCTGGTCCAGTGCAGGATGGCGGATTGTAAAGACCGGGACCGACTGCTTAACGTGCTCTCCGAGTCGTGCCTCGGTCAGTCAGTGATAGTCTTACATAAGTCAGAAAAAACTCATCGGTACACGGCCCGGATTCGAACCACCGGAGCCCGTCGTGATAGCCCGAACGCAGCGAACCTGTTTCAAATTAATTTAGTGTATGGAAAATATAAATCAATTTATACCTTCCACTTAAAATAAAACAAATTAAGTCTTAAATTTTCTTAGTTATTTTATTCTAAAAATTGATTAATTAAACATCCCTGTGACATCATCTGGACGGACGAGTGCTATTCACATTATCTTCGACTAAATAAAATCATACTATTTCTATTGATTCATGAGGATTACAATTTCATTTGGCGTAGTGAACTTCACTCAATATTTTTTTTATGTAATTTTAGCTTTGGTTTTTTACTTAGCAGCGCATTAAGCTCAACCGTCCAGATGACGTCACAGGTATAATTCCAACGTCAGATGCATTTTCATAAATATCTGGGAAATACGTAAATAGAAAAAATGATATTTTATGAGGTCATTCTAGAACTTTATTTCTTTTAATTTTAATGACCATCAGCACAACTTTAATGATTCAAGCCCATTGCGTATTGCAATTTTAGGGTTTCGTAGGCAAATGGCAAAAAACTGAAACCTTATGACTCCATATTATCTATTATTTTTTTTAAACCGTATGTGCTTACGCACACTTGGCTGCTTCAAATCGTAGACTGAAGCCTACACCCGGACAATGAATTTTAGTACATCGGGCAAGGAACAATGTAAGAATTTTATTGGTACCTAAATACAGTCTGACACAGGCACCGTTGGAGTGGATACACTCAATACTCCACTGTGTGTAATGGATCCCTTAAAACTACTTATGGCAGCTGTAAATGGGCATTGTCTACATTTTAAACACTAACAATAAAAGTACTTAGAGTACGTGGTCCTGAGTAAGTAAGTCATCTTCGGTACTAACGCCGCTTTACTAATATTTTACTAATATTTACTTATATTTACTAGACACACGTGCAGGCATGCCGACATAGGGTAGCTACGACCGAACACTTTTTTTGTTCGTAGCTTCACATATACGTCAATTCTATTAGACACAAGTAAACTTCTGTGACATTTTAATACCTTTTTTTGTGTTTGCTCTCCCGACGCTCGCGAACGTGATCGCCGGGACGCGTCCTCTGTCCCACCGCACCGCTTCTTCCCACTCGTGTCGCCGATTTAATCGCGAAGATTTTCTACTTATAGAATATTAACCTACTTTGCTTTAACTATGTCGAATATCATAATCCTCTGTACGCGTAGTATGCTTAAAAAGGGGTTTGATTTTTTTTTCGTTTATTCTGACTTGATCGGTTTATATAATCAGCTACAGTTGCGGCGTCAGATGTTTACTTTAGACCACCCTAGTACGACCAGCCCCCCAGCCATTCGACAGTATTTCCACCCTCTTCGTTACATGTACTATACAGATAAGGCCTTTTGTGGAATGGATGTTTAGTGTAGGCGTTTTTCGACGATTACTTATCTAGTAGATCTGTTGACACCTTATAGTCGGGGAGACCGTAACTAAAAATGGCGATGGCTTTCTAGAACTTAAATTTTTGGCAAGTGATAGTTGTTACAGTGCTCATTCATAGATAATGGTCAATAGGCCGCGGCATTAGGTGACGCGAAATCTATATAAATACGTGAATGTTTAGACTTACCCTTTTTAAGCTTACCTACTACGCGCACGGAGGAGTGTGAGATTTGGCATACCGCTAAAGTTTATGTGAAGTAGGAGTGTAAAAAGATAAAAACGCGAAAGTAATGATTTTAGGTGAACTTCAAAAAGTCATAGTATCTCAAAAAGTAATTTAAGTTTTTACTATGGCCATGTTTTGGTATTTTAGTAGGCTGTGACGCAAGCCATTAATCCTACAAATGTGATTCACTATTTATGGGACATCTGTACAACTGAAAATACAAAAGTGTAGTTTAGGTGACGACCGCAGAACGCAGTACTACATTCTTATATTTTGTCTGTAAGATTACATTGCAGATAGTTTCATCTCGTCGTGTTTCAAGAAAGATCACCCATTTTTTATATATAATTATAATAACAATTTTATGTATACAGGCTGAGGTTTTGATGACCAGCCAAATTTTAATATAATGATCTTTGTTAGAAAACCGATAGCCGTCTTGTTTCCTTTTAGTATCGTTCTATAGAAAAATATTGAGATATGACTACACAAACCTTTCCCGAAAAAACCAATAACTCTAGCCACCATTCATGCCCGCCGCCACATTCCGTTTCAAGGCCTCGGGCGCGTACGTTTTCTATAGCGTTAAGAAGGCAACCAAACGTTATAAAATAACACTGTAAATAAAATAATTTATTATGAAAATGTAACCTATATTTTTTGTTTACGCAATGAGGTCTATTGGTGATACCTAACATCTAGAAAAATTTTGGCCGGTTACTAAAATCTCACTTTATATGTACCTAATAAGCGTTCCAAATACTGTAAATCATATGAGTTTAATAGCCTGTCGTTTGATGGAGTTTGAATTGACTTACTCTCGTCTATTTATTTATTGGTGGTTTCAAATAAGTGGGTACGGTAGAACTTCGACCTCTGGGTGACCACTAGTCCGTATAATTAGGTAAACATTTTTTTTAAACTCTATCGATTTTTTGTTTTTTCTTTCCATTGCACCTGCCTTCTCTATATATAAAAAAAAATCAACGGATGTCCTGCTTTCGCACGTACTTATTACGACATTGGAAATGAACCTAACGGAATAAAGTAAACACACATATTTGGATAATATTTTTCGAAATAAATTTTTTCGCAAAAATAATAACACAACCGTATCCGAATAAGCTTAAAACTTCGAAATATAACATTCTGCATGAAATTTCGATCGAACAAACCGAATTAGTACGAAATGTAACACCGACGCATATCCGACTTCCAACTAAGGGCACCCTTAACCACTACTTCCGGTTTTCCGATTATAACAATTTTAGTCTCAATCGATCACCCGTCTAATGACCCCGAGCCGTTTTTTTATTTTTTTCTTATTCGGACTTAGTTCTCGAGAAATCGGGCTCCCAAAATGAAATTCGGGGAAAAAAAATACGATTTTTTTCGTTTTTTGTCGATATTTTTTTTTGTTTTTGAACTTTTTCCAAATTGTCTTATGCCATCTTGTAGAGCTCACCGAGCTGCGTCTTTTGACACCACGTTCATCCCGATATCTCGAAAACTCTTTGTGCAATCTGCCTGTCTCACAAAACTCCCAAATGACCCCCTATACTCCAACGAAATTAAAGTCATTTCCAATGACAAAAAAAAATTAAAATGGAACTTTTTATATAATATAATAACAGAATATTTAAAACTTAAACATTCTATGTACCTCCATCTATGCGACGAGCCCTTCAAACGCCACCCTAATTTTATTTTTCCGCTTCGCCGTATCTGAGGTAATGCGTTCTAAAGAAAAACCTTTTAGACCCTTTAGATATAGTATATAAATTACTAGATTACTGCCCGCGGCTCCGCTCGCGTCGATTACACAGTTCTACAGGGACCCGTTTTTCCGGGATAAAAAGTAGCTTAGGTCACTCTTCAGCTTATATACTATACTAGCGACCGCCCGCAGCTTCGCCTGCGCAGACTACACATTACTGTTAAAGTGATCTATTATGAACATTTGAGATGGTTTCTGTGTACTTTTTGCTTATATAAATTTTGGTTACTGTCATACAAACTTTTGACTCCCACCTCCCCCTTAAAATTGGAAAATAGAAAACTCTGAAACACGTCGTTACTTATTTATGATTAGCGCCCGGGTGGACTACGGAAACGTTCCCCATCGCGCTCCCCTTCCCCTCCCCTTTCCTCCTATACCACTCCAAGTGTCCTAGCTCCATTTCTACGTAACTAATGTATTTAATTTGATAAGGATTCATATCATGTTTAAGAAACACTTTCGCAAATAGTGCGTTTATGTTAGAATAAATTTGATTGCCATAAAAAAGGTTATAGTAAGCCAACCTTAAAAGATACACATATTCTGTCGCGAACTTTTGGTTAGAACTTTCAAAGGGGAACAATCCCGTCATACATGATTTTTGCTTAACATCAACCGTTTACGCAGCACTCGCAACGGAAGCTCTCAAAAGGAATATTTTTCTCCCGCTTTTGCAACATCTATCGTTGGCGCTCCCCTCCTATTGGTCGTAGCTGATATAATAATAGCCTATAGCCTTTCTCAATAAATGAACTATCCAACACAATAAAACAATTTCAATTCGAACCAGTAGTTCTTGAGATTAGCGCGTTCAAACAAACAAACAAACAAACAAACAAACAAACTCTTCAGCTTTATAATATTAGTATAGATCTATGTAAAAAATTATATCGGTCCCGGTACAATGGTGCAGTTCACGCGAGCGTATCCGCAAGCAGATGCCTAGTATGAAAATAAAACACAGCCCATGTTACTCGCTGATAATGTAACTTTCTATAGGTAGGTGAAAGAATTTTTAAAATCAGTTACTTAAGTAGTTTTTGAGTTTATCAGTAACCATAGAGAAAATTTTCAAACTTCAGCGTTTGGTTTTAATATGAGGTTTTAATAGAGCATTAATGTCACTTCACAGTAGGTATCGAAAATGTCAGACGTAATTTGCGGGGGTGAAGACCGGCGCGCGGGGACCTCGCGCGCTGAAACTCGAACTGTAACTCGCCATCTTAGACGAGCTAGCTAGAGTATGAGTGGTTAGACGGTAAACGCAAAAGGAGGTCTAGGTTTTATGTATGAATGTATATTTTTAAGTGAAATAGTTCCAAAATTAGTATATAGAAGGTGGAAGAACCCTTTTAAGACTTCGCCAACTTGTGAAACAGACGTACAGTCAAAATTATAAAGTTTTCAAATCTGTCACAGGCACAGACAAGTCAACCTTATAGACCACGCTTTAACAGGGAGTAGCATTCGCCAAGGCTATGTAGTGACACTACATAACTACGTCGCTAGTGAGCCGTCAGTTGGAAGCACGTCGGAAGCCATTAAATTGTCAATTTTGAACGAGCCAATGAAAACTAGCCGACCTCTCCCCGCACCCCGTCACTTTTTGGTGATTTCGTTTTCGTACTGACGTTTATTAAAGCGTGGTCTATAGGTTGACTGGTCTGTAGTCACAGGGCTGTATAGTCTGAACCGTAATATGTAGACACTTGAATTTTTCACAGATTTTGTATTAGGTACTATCGCCGCTATAACATTAAATAATAAAAATTAAATGAAATGAAAAGTTAAAGGGGGTCTCTATACAAGGAACATGTTTTTTATGATATAAAAAACACGTTCCTTGTATGGAGACCCCAATAGATGGCAGTCGTTAAAATCCACCAATCTAGCAATGCGGAGTGGTGGATTTTATCGACTGCCATCTATTGACGGCAGCAGGGACCGACGGCTTAACGTGCTCTTCGAGAGACAGTGGATTATATTGTAAGGTGATACGGAACACTTCGTATGCGAGTCCGACTCGCACTTGACCTTTTTTTTTTGTTGAATTCTATCTATATATCGAATAAACTATTCTTGTTGATTGCTCTAAAGTGAATCAGTTCCAAATTATATGTACTATATAGAAATTGGACGGAAGCGTATATTAAATTTATTTCGGATCTATACCGGATGTTTTGATTCCAAACTGGCTGGAGTCCTCTGATAGCCTGGTATAGTACCGCATCGATGAAATATGATTTGAATGTAAAAAGGAGTCTCGGTACAACTGCGTAGTCCACGCGAGCGGAGCCGCGGACGGAAAGATATTTTCTATAAATAATAATAATAACGTATACATCACAACAACGTCTAGACCCCAAACTGAGCATTAACTTGTGTTTTGGGTACCAAGCGAAGACACCACATACATATAACAAACCAAGACTCGGTACCAGTATCAATATTCATCATATAAATACTGATCCGAACTGGGATTCGAAACTGGGACCTCCAGCTTGGTAGGTCGCTACCCACTAGGCTAAGCGGTCGATATACATAAATATTTAAATATATACATTACTTATGTATAAATATGTATTTATTTATGTTTAGTTATATTTATCATATTTAATTATGTATTTTTTGCACTGATCCTTTAACGGTAATTCATTTCTTTTCGCCCAAAGGTTGTCTTGAAAAGATCACTTTTAGTGATTTGGGCCATATTTTTGATATATTTGGGATTTGAGTATATTGCCTTTTATTTTATCTTTGTCTTGTTTCCTTGGCTGACCGTTCGCCCGAGAGGTTAGAGACCCTAACTGCAGAGCCAAGGTTTGCGGGTTCGATTCCGGCCCCTGACAAATATTTGTGCGCATGAACATTGTCTATTTATTCCGTGTCTAGGTATAAAAAGTATATAAATATAGAAAATATATTTTAAAAATAAATATTTAAGTATGCATACCGATTGTCTAGTACCCTATAATACAAGTATAATACTTGCTTACTTTGGGACTAGATGGCGCTGTGTGGGAAGTCCCAGGTTTTGTTATATTATTGTTATTTGCAATAAAGAATATTTTTATAGAAATATTGTATGGTGATAGGGAACGCTCGACGGACGAATCCCACTCACTTTGCCAGTTTTTTTAGACTGCAAGCTTTTCAGGAGGAAATTGTACGAATTGACCGGATCGGCTTCCCCATCCTCCTTCTCCGCCTACCTTTCACCCCTTTCTATGTCGACGCTCTACTATCAGTATGATCTATCCAAGGAAGGCTTCTTCAAGGCCGTGCTCGCTTTTCGTTTCTTCCTACAGTTATGTTGCTGTTGAATACGCTGCCCGAGCGTCAAATCGTGACGTAAGAGAGTGGGCGGCCGAACGTGTGGGGGCGGGGAGATGGGCCAATCGTTACCATGGTGACGCAACTAAAAATACTCGTGATATGGGCCATATTGAAAGCTTTCGGCCAGATTGACAAGGGTCACGTGAACTGGTCACAAACAAAAATGTAAAACAATGCGAGTCGGATTCACACACGAATGGTTCCGTACCACCGTACAATATTAAAAAAAAACACGTTTCTTGTATGTGGACCCCCTTTAATATTGAATTTTATTTTATTTTTATTACTTGTTGTTACTATAGCGGTCGTAGTGGTACATCATCATCATCAGCCCAATTTTTACCCCACTGCAGGGGCTTAGGCCTCCCCCAAGATGAGGAGGGGGGCTCGGAGCTTAAGTCCACCAAGCTGCTCCACTGCGGGTTGGGAACTGTAACGACCGCCATTTATTGACAGCGTCCGGGACCGACTGCTTAACGTACCCTCCGAAGCACGGTGTCAGTGATATTGTGTACTTAAGTCAGAAAAACTCATCGGTACACGCCCGGATTCGAACCATGGCCCTATGGGGCCTTATAAATTTACATCCATCAAAAACAATACTTGTCAAAAAAACCAAATCTCGCAACTCAGTTGTTCTGCGGTAAAAAGTTGTGAGATCCATGTAATACCAAGTCGGTTATTAATTTATTCGGTTATAAATATATTGAGACTTGGCCATCGCCTGAAAACACGTGTAAATTCAATCGCCTGAAAACACATGTAAATTCAATTATTTAGTGCGATGGCCAAGTCTCAATATATTTATAACCGAATAAATTAATAACCGACTTGGTATTACATGGATCTCACAACTTTTTACCGCAGAACAACTGAGTTGCGAGACTTGGTTTTTTTGACAAGTATTGTTTTTGATGGGATCTCATTTCTTTTTGTATTTTGTAGACAGTTCTATTTTTTTCCTTTTCGGTACCTTCTACTTATTGTATATATGTATATATGTATGTATATAGTTTTTCTAAGATATATTATACAACCTTACGCACTCGTAATAAGTACGAATACGCACGTAGGTACGTTTTTTGCATTAATAAATAAATTTAATACACGTGTTTTCATGACGGGAATACCCATTTTTTGTTCGATTTGGCAGGGGCACTACCATGCGCCTATATTTATATGGGACTAGCTTAAACCCGCGGCTTCGCACGCAATATAATAATAACTGCCGTAATAAAACATCGTTACGAATAAAGCCAATATTGAAAAATTTTACTGAAGACTTGGCTGTATGGGCTTAATTTTTTTTTTTTGCGGTTTTTTCTAGATTTTTTAGTTTTTCCTTGATTCATACACCAAACACTACTTATATTCCAAATTTGAAGCTTCTAGGTCTGCTAGAAGTGCCTTAGAATTTTGATGATCGGTGAGTCAGTGAGTGACAAAATTAAGAAATTTGACCCGTTATAATTTCTTAAAAATACTGGTTCCAAATGAATGAAATTTGAAAATATGCTTATATAATATGCCTGCATGGTTACTGAAAATTTCAGTCTTCTAGTTTTATCCACAACGAAGTTACAGGGGGTCGAAAATGGTCTGAATTGCTTCGAGAAAAGGATGGTACGGCCGTGACGCTTTTTCGCTCGACTTGGTGGGGGCACGGCCGTGCCCCCAGATACATTAGTAGTGGTACATACTTAATGCAAATTTCAAGTGTAAACAATTTTCACTCAATTACTAGTCATTAAAAACGTCGAAACTGTGTCGTGATAACCCAGAGCGCAACGAACCTGTCTCAAATTTATAAGGCCATAGGGCCATGGTTCAAATCCGGGCGTGTACCAATGAGTTTTTCTGACTTAAGTACATTAACTATCACTGACTCCGTGCCTCGGAGAGCACGTTAAGCAGTCGGTCCCGGACGCTGTCAATAGATGGCGGTCGTTACAATCCCCAACCCACGGTGGAGTAGCGTGGTGGATTTAAGCTCCAAACCCCCTCCTCACCCTCGGGGGGGCCTAAGCCCCTGCAGTGGGGTAAAATGGGCTGATGATGATGATGATGAAAAATGTCGAAAAAAAAACACGTTTCTTGTATGACCCCCCTTAATATTGAATTTTTATTTTATTTTTAATATTTGTTTTAATATTTGTTGTCATGGCAGTCATAGTGGTAGCTATTAAAATTTTATCTCCATCTCTTTCTTGCAAAACGATATTTAATATTATATTATATGGCCTGACGTCACAGCTAAGTATGCCGTGTGGTATTGCCCTCTCTGTCTAACAAGACATTTTAAACATTCATAACTTTGTTAATAATTGATTGGAGGTTTGACCTATATGCATGTATTTTTGCATATATATGTTATGAAGGTGTTGGAGGGAGGGGATGAGGTTTTTTCATGTAATTTCTATCAGTGGGAACCTGTAAAGGGTTAATTAACTGTTAACCACTCACTGCTAATTATTTTCATTTGTGTGTAACTGTTGGTTCTCCTTCATACCTATAAAAAAATAATTATTCATTTTTTAAATTATTTCACTGTTATGATATATTTAAAAAACTCTTTCATATAAAATAATTTTAAAAAAATAGTCAACTAGCCTATTATATGACCACATCGTCCTACAAATTTAATGGTATGTTTTCCCGCTTTTACGTTCGGAAACGTCAGTTTCACTGTATAATTTTTTCTATCACTAACAACTGAAGGACAAATTTAATACCTATTTATTTTATTATATTATACCAAATTGGGCTGTCCATAAAATAGGTGATTGTAAGAGATGGGGAAAGTGGTGTACTACCCAGCATAACGAGGATGAAGACGGGTTCGAAGCAAGTGTGCCGTCATGTACAGCGCGCGCCAAACTTCTTGGTTCGCTCTGAAGTCGAAGCGAGTAGCTTCACAGTAGTAAAAATGGATATAGGTCGCGTCATGTAAAAAGAACGCTGGCGGTCAAGCTGCGTATAAGGCGATTTAATAATATAATAATAATAATATCCGGGACATCCCAGCGCCATCTAGTCCCAAAGTAAGCAAGTATTATGCTCGTATTATGGGGTACTAGAGAACTGATATACATACTTATATATTCTTTTATATATATATATACTTTTATATTATATCTAGTGTATATAATATTATTTGGGAAATAAACGTTATTATTATTATATATTTTACAAAGTACCTACCAATAACCAATATACCAAGCCGAAGAGCGAAAGGCTGGTTCGAAAATAAAACAATAAGCCTAGTACTTTCGTGAGCGAGTGTACCCATGCACGAACACACCCCATCCACTTTCTTCCAGCATTCCTTTTACATGACGCGACGAGTATCAGGGGGTTGAGAGCCGGTCCCTGCAAATAACACACCCGCGTCAACTTCAGTACAAACAATAAATTTGGCACGAGCTGTAGTAATACAAACATATTTAATTTTCATATTTTATGAAGATGATCTGGTGTGATATTAGCTGATGGGGTCAATGGAAACTTGACAATGTTACAGTAGGGGCATGGAGGCATCTGAAATGATTGAATCTAGCTTGACGTATTTTTTATGTGGCCCAATATATTCTAACCGTAGTGTATATATATGCTTAAAGATGAAATTCTCAAAACTGACCATCCGTCGTACCTGAAAGGCCATATCGAGTGTGATAACAGAGTATTTATTAGTGTGTAAGAGTGAGTAAGAAGATATATTGAGAAACTGTATGTGAAAGAAACAGTGATATGGCGGGAACAAGGACTTTAAATAGCGAGCCACCCCGTTCTACGGCTTATTATTACGGGGACTTAGAACGTTTAAAAAGGAACAAAAATGGCATACATGCCAGCGTACAGGACGATCCTCAATACGGACTCCAACAATTGCCCCAGTATGTGCTCGAGCACGAGCCCCAGCCTGGTCTTCAACAATTGTCCCAACCCGGTTTTCAACAGTTGTCGCAATACGGTCCTCAACAAATGCCCCACTATGGTCTGCTACATTGTGTTCAAGATGATGGCGTTGAAAAACCTGAAGTGGTCAATGAAGACCAAGCCAATCCAAACGAACTCAGCGAGTACATTGAGTCCAATGAGGTATTTTGCAATGATGGTGCGGTCAAGGAAGTACCCCCTTTACGGGACCGACATGTCAGACAATGGAGTCTACCAGAGCACCCAGAAAGAATGAGGCCTAGGGAAGAGACCTATTCCACTGCAGGTACCTTCCCGATGCCTGAACCCAAAGAGAAGGAACCGCTTCTAGCAGAATTGGAAATCGTAGGAAGGCTACCGCTTACGCAGTTGGATTCAGGATCAGGAGTACGTCGAAGCAGGAGCTGGTATTTATGCTGTCCGGACGTTGGGGAAGAAGAACTATCGAGGGAATCCAGCTGGAGATATTCGAGTTTACGGCCTGTAACTGCACCTCCGATGCCCAACCCTAATGCTTTGTTGGTGAGTATAGAGCCGTACTCTTACTTCTCAAGTCTTTGTATGATTCCCTGGTCCAGTTTTTGTATTTAGTCCATTACAGGATGAAGGGATATGTCAAATTGAGAAAAAATGATAAGCACGAGTGTTTCATGGACGACCTATGACTGTTCTAGAATTATTCTTTCACTTCTTTAAAAGTTTATTGTTATCTTTCTTTCAAATATTGTATTTAAGACACCGACCTTTGAATATAGCAGACTAGAAGGCGCACGCTCGACAAATTTTGTCAACTTTATTTACTTCGATTTTTTTTATCGATGTCTACTTTTAATTTAATAGTATGTAACTAGTTGTGACGGATAATACATACAATCTAGGTAACCCGTTTCCCTTCCTCATCTTACGGCTCAAATGCGATAACTTTGGTTCTGGAACTAAACCGCGATCATTATTCCTCTATTTAGCTAATTCAAAGGTCGGTGTATTAAAGAGGTGGTGCACGTCAGCTAATTTCGTATCGGATCTTAATAGTAAATTAGAGAAATGTCGCCATTTTATATTAGAAAACCATTTTAAATATTTTCCATTTATTGGTACGCAATATTATTGGATAGATATTTTTGATCATAAACTAGCAATAAGTACGTATACACATTTTAACCTATTGTTTTATTTTGTCATCAGATACCTGAGTCCACCCAACCAGAAGACGTGACGACGTTGCGAGCCGAACGTGATTCGTTGGCGCGCGCGTTGTGCGCCGAGAGGGCAAGAGCGGCGGCAGCAGCTAGGGCTCAAGATGCCAGGTTGGCGGAACTGCATGGTGTCATCGCGGAGCTCGTGAGGAGGAGGGCTGAGGACAAAAGGGCAGCGGCTATACCTGAAGATGAGGAAGACACGGATAGGACTGGTGAGTGTTGGCTTAGGAAAATTTAAGCCTGCTCAAGATTCAGTATATCAACTACTAATTCCATCAACCCATTTTACTCAAGGCTTAGGCCTCCCCCAGGGTGAGGAGGGGGTTTGGAGCTTAAATCCAAGACGCTGCTCCGATGCGGGTTGGCGGATTGTAACGACAGCCATCTATTGACAGCAACCGGGACCGACTGCTTAACGTGCTCTCCGAGGCACAAAATCAGTGATAGTTATGTACTAAGTCTGAAAAACTCATTGGTACACGCCCGGTTTCGAACCATGGCCACTCGGTCTTGCAAATTTTAAACAGGTTGGCTGCGTTCGGGCTATCATGACGTATCAACTACTGCCTACTACTACTATATTTACTATTCATATAAATTACCTATCGCTTAAACCACCGATTATCGGAAGACGTTGTTGTTAGAAATGTTATGCTGTAACAACGAAGCATGAGTTGTAATGATTGACTGACCGATTGGCCGGGTTGTTAGAGACCCTAACTGCAGAGCCAAAGGTCGCGGGTTCGATTTCCGCCCGGGACAAAAATTTGTGTGCATGCACATGTCTATTTGTTCCGTATTTGAGTGTAAAATATCTACATATGTATATATTGTAAAGAATATTTAAGTATGTATATCAGTTATCAGGTACCCATAATACAAGCATTGCTTAGTTTGGGACTAGATGGCGCTTTGTGGGATGTTCCAGTTATTATGTTATTATTCTAATCTGTAAAATTCAACGACTGCGTGTATTGCTAGCGTAACTTGAATTGTTTAAAAAAATGTAGAATAAATTGTTTTCTTAATATTCAGAAAATCTCAAATTTATGTTAAAAAAACACTTTTTTCGGAAATTTATAAACTGCGATATTTTAGAAACGCGTCGTTCGATTGTAATTCTTTTGACGGCATTCAACGCAGTTTTTTATGCACAAAAAACGTATAGGAAAGTTCAAGTAGATCGGTTGGAAAATCTCAAAGTTATCTAAAAAACGTTAAAAGAAATATTTTTAATTTTTAGAATATTTTTGAAACAGCCTGACCGATCGACTTCGAAATCTAATCAGACCCAAGTCTCGATAAATCCTTTCGAACGCCGTGTCGTGGGTCTTAATCGGTTGATCCGTTCTTAAGATATCGTACGACAAAAAAAGTTACATTCACACACATATCCACACACATAAACACATACGGACGCACAACCGGAAATAGAATGGCTTCCCAGGACCTCAAAACGTGGAGACCTGTTGAAAACTCGATTTTCGAAAATCGGACCCAAACCAATAACTTCCCTTGGATAGCGGGAAGTTAAAAATAAAATTAAAGGGGGTCCGCATACAAGAAACGTGTTTTTTTTTTATTGTACGGTGGTACGGAACCCTTCGTGTGTGAGTCTGACTCGCACTTGACCGGTTTTTTGCTCGCTCACATCCACACTGGTGCTTTAATAAAACCTAGTTTTCATGTATTTTAAACATCCTAATGAAATTCAGTGCTAAGTTTAAGCTTATCGTATTAAAAATTTTCAGACGAATGCGATTCGACGACGCAGCCAGCAGGCGAGTTGGATGCGGACGCGGACCAATCGCGGACAGACCAGGTATACCTACACATTAAAAGGGGTCTAAAGGGGGTCGTTACCCCGCTTTAGATTCCTCCTCGTCCCACCTTAAGACACTATTGTCTTGGGACGACGCCTGTCTAGTACGGCTATTTAATAATAGATGGAGCTACCATATAAGGAAATGTTTTTTAATTTTTCAAAATCACATGTCTGCGTTCCAGTTGATGAAATATAATAATAATAATAATAACACACACAATCACAACAACGTCTAGGTCCCAAACTAAGCATTAGCTTGTATTTTGGGTACCAAGCGAAGACACCACATACATATAACAACCAAGACCCGGTGCCAGTATTAATATTCATCATATAAATACTGACCCGACCTGGGATTCGAACCCGGGACCCCCAGCTTCGCAGGCAGGGTCGCTACCCACTAGGCTAAGCAGTCGTCAATATGACATGCTACTATAAAAAGTATTTCTCTTTAATATTTGTAACTGACTTTTTTGATTGTTTTAATAATTTCGAAGCATTTGTACAAAAACCTAAAATCTGTGGTTTTTTGAATGATTTCTATTATGGTTTTTTTCGTAGTATCGAAGCGTTTGTCGAAAAATTCTATTTTCTACAAATTTTAGGTTTTTGTACAAATGCTTCGATACCGTTAAAACAATCAATAAAGTCTCTTAAGTACATTAGAGAGAAATATTTTTTGTAATCGCATGTTATGTTTTATCAACTGAAACCTAGAAATGTGATTATGAAAAAATTTAAATAATTTCTTTATATGGTGGCTCCATCTATTATTAAATAGCCGTACTAGACAGACGTCATCCCACCTTAACCCCCTAAGCAACAATAGGGGTGTTATACCTTTAAGGCCTTGTCACGATGACGCGACGCGACGTCTTCGGAACTAACATTATCGAAGTAAAGATTGAAGGAAAAAGACAGAACGACCAAAACAAAGTTATTGGGACCAAATTAAAGTACGGGTTGGTGCTGAATAGTGTCAGAGGGTTAAGCAGTTACCGAGGTACAGGAAGAATCGAGGAGGCTCCACCGACAAGTGCTCTTAAGAAAGAAGTAGAAGAAAGAGAAGTCTGTATGTCTGTCCATGTGTCTCTTTGTCTGTTTGTGGCACCGGAACTCCTAAACGAATAATCCAAAAAAATATCGAAAAAATAAATATGTTCATCCAGTTTTTGTTATCAATAAAAAACATAATGAAATATTCATAGTGTCTAAAAAGTTTGAAATTAAAACAATTTTTTTAGGTAAAATATCTATGTAAGGTCGTACACCGGCACGGGCAAGAAATAAAAATCTATTGCGAGGCGCTCTGTTGATCATAACTGTAAAACTTATCTCAATACTTACTCTGAAGTGATACCTATATAATAAAATAAAAAAATCCCTAGGGTTTAAGAGAAAAAAAACACATTTCTACAACGCCCCAGGTGGCTGTTATCTGTACAACATGTCTAAAAACGTGCGCCGAAGTGCCCCCATACCTAACAATAAGTAAATAGAAAGTAAACCTGAATGTTTCCGAAAACTATAAACTAATCAGTAAAATTTATAAGAAAGCTCTCAAGTGATTTTCAAATTAATAGTGGTGCTCGAGTCGGTAATTTGACACGTTCTTTCTGCAATATTCCAGAACGATTCATCATCGATTTTAAGTCCAGCGGAATTACCAACACCCCAAGACCCACATCCTAAAGATAGCAGACACCACACCTCCAATTCGGACTACATCGGACGATCGGATTCCCTACCTTCTGACGTAGATGGGCAGGATACGGAAACCAACGACCAGGGCCTCGATTCTGGACAGGGGCTCGATATAGCGGCTATCAAGTGAGTATTTCGACACAGCGTTTAACGACTGACAGCAGAGTATGGTACAATAAAGTGTGCGGTGTCTGTCGTAACTATGTAACCAGATCGACTCAACCTTAAGGAGGTAAGAACGCGCGGGGGGATTGCGTCTCACGATAGTAAGGATCTGGTGCGGGTTCTCATTTGAAAATCCAGGGTCGCGTACCTACTGCCCGCAACTTTCAGGTTAAATAAATATGATGATATTGATTAAGTATCTAGGCTGAAGTACCAGGCGCACAGACCCTGGAGAATCTAAACGGTACCGATCATCAAACCAAGTGAAGAACACCACTGGAACGCAGTTTTTTAACCGCAGCAAGACTCCGTTCCATTAGCCCTTTTTATACCCCACTGCAGGGGCTTAGCCCTCCCCTCAAGATGAGGGGGCTTAAATTCACCACGCTGCTCCAATACGGGTTGGCGGATTGTAACGACCGCCATCTATTGTCATCAACTGGGATCGACTGTTTAACGTGATCTCCGAGACACGGAGTCAGTGATAGTTAATGTGCTTATGTCAGAAAAAACTCATTGGTACACGCCCGGATTCGAACCACGGCCACATGGCCTTATAGATTTAAAACTGGTTCGCAGCAAGAGTATGAATAAATAATTCTTACGGAACGGCTGATTTGAAATCTTCAAAGATACGCTTCTCTTTTGAGAAAAAAATTTGTTTTATTTCAGGAACGAGAGGATTGATACCCTAAGCCACGTGGACAACTACGAGACAAGCCTGAAACTTTCCGAACGCGACTCCGAACTCTGTATAAATACCGCCAGGTATTTATATATATCTTCATTCTTGAAGTAGAAAGTTCTAGAGCGATTACATATCACTTTAAAACGGGATCAATACCATACTATTAGCCCATTAATATCCCCCTGCGGGTGCTTAGGCCTCCTCTCTGGTTGAGAGGGCTTGGAGCTCAATCTACCACGCCGTTCCAGTACCGGTTGGTGGATTTTGACAACTGCAATCTATTGATTGCGACTGGAACCGACGGGTTAACGTGCTCTCCAAGGTACATGTCAGTTATAGTTATGCACATAAGTCAGATAAAAACTCATTGGTACATGCCCTGGGATTCGAACCACGGCCTTCCAGACAAGAAGCGGGATCGCTACACATTCGGGTCATTGGGGTCAATGTTACTGATTTAATTATATTCTTGTATGGTTTTCCTTATAGGTGTAGTTCCGATCAAACTTTATGGCGGATCGGAATACAACGCTTTATGCATGCTTGCGCAGGTCCAGTCATATGCCCCTCGCTCCACTGCGTCCCGCTACACCTAAAACTGGTTGCTGCGACGCGACTTGTGCCTATGTTCACATCCGCCATAAAGGTTGATTGGAACTGTACCGTTACAATCGAACTTTATGGAGGATTCGAAAGTAGGCACGTCTCAGTAAGCAGTTGTAGGTGTAACGAGATGCAGTGGAGGATATATGACTGTACCTGCGCCGAAGACCGCTTATAGCGTTTTCAGATCCACCATAAAGTTTGACGCAATCTGTACAAATATTGATGTCCATTTTTTAGATTTTTTTTTAACGTAAATTATTTCTTACACGCGTTACACATTACATTACTTATATTCTTCCTACTTGCTCTGCCATTAAAAATATCTACGACAGTCCGATCGCGTCTCTACATTTCTTGGACCAATTTTAGCATCAAGTTTCTATACTTTTTTTCCATAAAAGTACAAATTGAGTAGAAGCCGTCTTCTACGCTCACCGTCTTGCCACTCATACTTTAGCTAGCTGGTGTGACCGTTTGGCGAGTTTCAGCCGGCGAGATCCCCGCCCGCCAGCCTTCACCCCCGCGAAATTGCGTTTGAAATTTTCGATACTGTGAAGCGACATTTCCGGCTCTATTAAAACCAAACGCTGCTATCAAATTTATTTACTCTATGCTTTTTTCATTAACTGGTGATAATATTAGAAAATAGTAGAAATATAATAGTATGTAATATTAATTATAATATTAATATAATGTAATGTAATGTAATAGTAGAAAAATAGGTATTAGAGGGTATAAAATAGGTTTGTAAAAATAGGTATAACTCACCTTCTTTAAAGTCAGTGCGAACAAGAAGTTTGGCTCATATATATATTTCGGGTTTAAACCTAATAGTGATATAACTATAGATTAAATTAATTTGACAGTAACGTTTCGTTTTAATAGAGTCATAAATGTCAGTTCACAGTATCGAAGTGGCATTACGCAATTTGAGGGGGAGGGGGGTCGAACCTGGCGCGCGGGGATTTCTCGGGGTAAAGATTGGCGTGCGGGGACCTTGCGCACTGAAACTCAGGCTAAAACTCGCCATCTTACACCAGCTAGCTATAGTATGAGTGGTTAGACGATAAACGCAGAAGATGGCTCCTAGTTTTCGCACTTTTATGGATATAACAAATTTTGTCCTTAACGCCTTCTTGTAAGGTCACGAAATTTGTAATTAAAATCTAAATTAATTTCCATAATAATAATAATAATAATAATATAACAATTTGACATTCTTGTTGCGTATGGCTTTTGTTGCCGCGTATAAATGTAATTTTTTTTGGAGTTTTTAAATGTTGCTTCATAAAGTTAGTGACTGATGACCGATTAGACGAGTGCTTAGAGACCCTAACTGTTGAGACAAGGGTAACGGGTTCGATTTCCGCCCGGGACAAATATTTGTGTGCGTGGACATGTCTATTTGTTTTGTGTCTGGGTGTAAAATATTTATATATGTATATATTATAAAGAATATTTAAGTATGTATATCAGTTGGCTGGTATCCATAGTACAAGCTTTGCTTAGTTTGAAACTAGATGGCGCTGTGTGCAATGTCCGAGGTATTATTATTACTTCTAACCCCTTTGTCACACCAGTCACATTTTCTGGACCCTTCCCACCAACCTATTGATGCCCCCCAAAATGTGAACAATAAAATGTTCCAAAGTAAGATTTAACATTCACTATATGTCTTTTGTTGGCAGGTGCTGTCGAGATGCGCGCGTCGGAGCATGCGCGGCCGAATGTGCGCGCGGAGGGGAGGAGCCCAACGTCACCGCGTCACCAGGTACAGATCGCAGCAAACTTTATGGCGGATTCGAAAGTAGGTACAAATCGGGTCATAATAACCGGGTCGGGTCACTGCGGTCTATCCCAACCGATGCCTGTGCAAGCCTACATTAAGCGTCGTATTCAGATCCGCCATGAAGTTTGACACGATATGTACAGTGGTACAGTCAACGTCATAATCATCTAAGCGCCCAACGTGACCAAAAAGATCTCACGTACAGAAATTCAATTTTCTCTAGGCAATCAAATTTTCTATATTGATGTAAGCACGCAAAGTGTTCAAAATATCTGAGCACCCTTTTTTTCAATTTCGTCTAAACAGTCGACGTGTTGAAGATTATTTTAGCAAGTAAATAGGTCAACTATATATAACCATTTATAGTGGTCAAAACATCTATGTATTTGGGGAATCGTATAGATGTTTTAAACGACAGCAACGGTCGCCGAGCGCCATACAAATCGAATTTTCACCCGTTACTAAAGTTAGGTTAGGAAATTCATACTTTCTTTTAATTTGAATTACGGTATATAAAATAGTGTATAATAGTGTCGTGATAGCCCAAAGCGAAAAGAACCTGTCTCAAATTTATAAGGCCATAGGGCCATGGTTCGAATCCGGGCGTGTACCAATGAATTTTTCTGACTTAAGTACATTCACTATCACCGACTCCGTGCCTCGGAGAGAACGTTAAGCAGTCGGTCCCGGGTGTTGTCAATAGATGGCGGTCGTTACAATCCCCAACCCGCGGTGGAGTAGCGTGGTGGATTTAAGCTCCAAGCCCTCCTAACCCTGGGGGAGGCCTAAGCCCCTGCAGTGGGGTAAAAATGGGCTGATGAAGTGAAGTGAATACAAAAATAGTGTTTTCAATATGTTGTTTTTTTGTGACAGTGTAATCTTGTGATTATAATATTATTTTCACGGATTATTGGCGACTTCATAAGTTATTGTTCGTGTTTAAAATTATGATTTTAAATATCTAATGATTTGATTTTCTTTTGCTATTTGTCGGCGTATTATTGGTTTGCTCGTGGTAATTTATTTTAGTTAAATAACGTCACTTGGCGTATTTTAACTACTTTCAGTTTACTATAATGTTGAAGTCCCGTTTCCTCTTTGTAAAGCCGACTCCAAGTAATTCAGAGCGAATGTAATTTCGATGGCTGATGTCGGGGTGTAAGATTGCGTTTCTTCGAAGTCACATCATCATCAGCCTATTTTTACCCCACTGCAGGGGCTTAGGCCTCCCCCAGGGTGAGGAGGGGGGCTTGGAGCTTAAGTCCACCACGCTGCTCCACTGCGGGTTGGGAACTGTAACGACCGCCATCTATTGACAGCGTCCGGGACCGACTGCTTAACATGCCCTCCGAAGCACGGTGTCAGTGATAATGTGTACATAACTCAGAAAAACTCATTGGTACACGCCCGGATTTGAACCACGCGAAGTCACGTGATGGTGCAATCCTGGTTCCTTTAGCCGGCGATGAACAGTGCTCAGCGACATGTGGTGCGCGGTAGCCGAGTCAGAGCTATCTATAAAGCGGTATTCTCTAACATTTTGGATAAGTGCTTGGTCTTCTTGGAAATATGTACGTTCGTGAACGACAAATCGTAACGTGGCGTACATCGTCTCCGGATGTACGCTACCGATTAATCCGTAGCGACGCGATGTTTCTCTAAATACGATGTAAATGTTCAAAATAACGTATAAATTAAATGTAAATACAAAATTATTCTTTGAAAAAAAAAATGTTTTAACTTACGCTTACACCGAATTCGTTCACTATAACGCAATAATAATAATAATAATAACGTATAATCACAACAACGTCTAGGCCCCAAACTAAGCATTAGCGTGTGTTGTGAGTACTATACCAAGCGGAGACACCACATACATATAACAACCACGACCCGGTACTAGTGTCAATATTCATCATATTGTTACGGGCTACCGGTTCTAATATTGACGATGCACTGAAACACTGATTTTAGTTCACTTTACTTTATTGTAATTCCAAATCACAAAATAATACAAGAGCAAACAATATCGAACACTAATTGCACGGTTAAAACACTCCGCACTTCGCAAATTGTCGCGCTTGACTTATTTCCAAAAATCGACTTGCTCGACGCCGCGGACCATCGCCTTATATAGCTCTCTCCCTTCCACTAGTCACCGTCTCGAACATTCTATCTCTCGAAATTTATAAATTACATTTTAATTTCCTGGACCGTGGGAACGGAATTTTGGCGCCGCCCGGCGCCGAGTGGCGTCTCTAAAGATGACCATCGATTTTTAGAAATATCGCGAATATTCCTTTGAACGATGCGCCTCTGTATTTAAATTAGTGAAATTAATTGTTCGTCTAGACTTTTCGGTTTTATTGAATGGCTGTGGGAATTTTTCTCGTAAGTTCGATGACCTGTTTTTGTACTATTGTAGATAGGTGTCATGCTTTTTCTAGTGAGTTCGATAACGTCGTCGCGAGAGTAGATAGGCGTCACAATATAAATACTGACCCGACCTGGGATTCGAACCCGGGACCTCCAGCTTTGTAGGTAGAGTCGCTACCCACTAGGCTAAGCGGTTGTCATAGCAGCAAACGAAACGTTTTTCCTGTAGAAATTTATTGTTCTCTTTTGTTACTTTGTCTAAATGGTAGGAAGGCATAATTATGAATATTTTCTTTTTTAGCAAAATATGTATTTATATAGTTAAAAAATAATTTCATACAGAAATTTGTTTTTTAATGGCAACGATCAAAATGTTTTTGCAATGCGACGACCACTTACCCTAGTGGGTAGCGACCCTGCCTACGAAGCTGGAGGTCCCGGGTTCGAATCCCAAGTCGGGTCAGTATTTATATGATGAATATTAATTCTGGCACCGGCTCTTGGTTGTTATATGTATGTGGTGTCTTCGCTTGGCACCCAAAACACAAGCTAATGTTTAGTTTGGGGCCTACGTTGTTGTCATATATACGTTATAAAAAAAAAATGATGACATCGTTGACAAAGAAGCTGTCTAAAGAGTTTAGGTATAAGGAAAACAACTTAAACATTATTGTATTAAAAAAATATGTCAGTCATAATAATAAATAAATAAATAAACATTTATTTCAGACTAGGGTCCATAGTTCATGAATTACAATGATCTTAAAGCTAAAATAAACATACAATGAAATAAAATTATCTGATAACACAAAATAAAATAAAACAAAATTGCCCAATATTATTAATAATAATAATAATATATGGAACATCCCACACAGCGCCATCTAATCCCAAAGTAAGCAAGTATTATGCTTGTATTATGTGGTACTAGACAATTGATATACATACTGAAATATTCTTTTTTTTTTTAATAATATTTAGTTATATAGATATTTGTACACCCAGACACGGAACAAATAATGTTCATGTACACAAATATTTGTCCCGGGCGGGACTCGAACCTGCGACCCTCGGCTCTGCAGTTAGGGTCTCTAACCACTCGGCCAACCGGTTAGTAAAATATTTAATGAGACCAATAACTGTCGCCACACACTATTTTTGACCCTATTACTAGGCGTTAAGGATTAATTCCCTGTTATGAAGTATTTATAAGCATTAAGCTTGCATAGTTACCGGTAAACTATTTATTTGCATACATATTAATATCAAACAATAACAATACTTGGGACATCCCACACAGCGCCATCTAGTCCCAAACTAAGGTAAGCTTGTATTATGGGTACCAGACAACTAATATACATACTTGAATATTCTTTGTGATATATATATATTTCACACCCAGATACGGAACAAATAAACATGTTCATGCGCACAAATATTTGTCCCGGGCGGGAATCGAACCCGCGACCCTTGACTCCGCAGTTAGGGTCTCTAACCGTTTAATCAATCGGTCAGTCGATGATATTAATGAACATCCTGACAGCTTATATAAAATTTAAAGCTACGTTGAAGCTTAAAGCTTAACATGTTTTGACTATTTTGCATGCCTCGAACAATATGCTTACTTTGACTGCGTATATATAAATGAAATAACGCCCATCTGATGATTTTGGCTATTTTAGACTCTTCTATGTATTTGACGCTGACTCTACCGCTCAAGTCGTGCATAGCCTTACGAAAGCAAAAGGCGCGGGCGTGATGACTGCCCAGGAGAGAACAGGTCAGAAGGCGGGTCGTGCGGGCAATTAGTTTTGACTCATTCCGCCCCACGCCCTTGTTTCCTAAGGCGCTGCAAGACTTGAACGGTACCCGTATGCTACTGATTTAAATTGTATGAAACATTTGTTTGATAATGCTCGAACGCTCGCTATACGCTCATATAGCCTGGAAGCCCATTACCAAAAGTTGTTAGCAGTTTCTAAAGCTGACAGTGCTCATTCACAGACGCAATCATTCAGTTGGGTATGGATGTATTAAGGTGTGATGTACTTACGAATTTTTAATATAGAAAAGTAATTTTCTAAAATCTAATTCTTTGTATGCTGCTAGTTTTTGTTCGAACGGAAAGCGTGGTGACAGGCGTGTGTCGTGATAGCCCAGAGCGCAACGAACCTGTCTCAAATTTTAAGGCCATAGGGCCATGGTTCGAATCCGGGCGTGTACCAATGAGTTTTTCTGACTTAAGTACATTAACTATCACTGACTAACCGAGGCACGTCTCGGAGAGCACGTTAAGCAGCAGTCGGTCCCGGGCGCTGTCAATAGATGGCGGTCGTTACAATCCCCAGCCCGCAGTGGAGTGGCGTGGTGGATTTAAGCTCCAAACCCCCTCCTCACCCTGGGGGAGACCTAAGCCCCTGCAGTGGGGTAAAATGGGCTGATGATGAAGAAAGCGTGGTACCACGCGCACCAACTTTTAGGCAATTGTTTCATGCACCGTATTTTATTACGTAATTGCGTCGCCCTGACCTGTCGAACACGGATATATGGTGACAGACTGATGCCAACCTCGATTAATGTAAAAATTAGTAGCATACTCGCCCCACGAGGGTTCCATAGGTCATCATCCACATCAGCCCACTTTACCCCACTGCAGGGGTTTAGGCCTCCCCCAGGGTGAGAAGAGGGGTTTGGAGCTTAAATCCACCATGCTACTCCACTGCGCGTTGGGGATTGTAACGACCGCCATCTATTGACAGCGTCCGGGACCGACTGCTTAACGTGTTCTCCGAGGTACTGAGTCAGTGATAGTTAATGTACTTAAGTCAGAGAAACTCATTGGTACACACCCGGATTCGAACCATGGCCCTATGGCCTTATAAATTTGAGACAGGTTCGTTGCGCTCTGGGCTATCACGACACCTCCATAGGTATTGTTACTAAACGTCTGCCCACCGCCAGATGGCACGAAAATACTATGCCCGGCCCATTAATGCCCCACTATAGGGGCTTAGGCTTCCCCTCGGGATGAGGGGGTTTGAAGCTTAATCCACCACACAGCTCTAGTGCGGGTTGGTGGATTTTAACCGAGACCGACGACTTTACGTGCTCTCCAAGGCACTGTGGTAGTTGTGTACATAAGTTAGAAAAAACTTATTCGTACATTCCTTGGGATTCAAACGACGGCCTTCTAAATAAGAAGCGGGCTCTCTATCACTCGGCTATCGCGACATCAGCCAAAGTTTATTAATAAGTTGTATTTAGATAAAGTAGCAATATGAAATGAAAAAATAGAAAAACGAAATCACTAACAATTTAAATGTACCAAACGATTCAACAATTTTTTAAGTAATGTAATTACAAGTTAACAATTTTACTTATTTCAGATGTTTTTTTTTGTTTGTTTTTTTTTTTTGTTTAAAAAGGACAAACCACACAGCGTCATATAGTCCCAAAGTAAGCAAGTATTATGCTTGTGTTATGGGTTACTAGACGATTGATATACATACATAAATACTTTTTTTTAATAATATATACATAGATAAATATTATACACCCAGACCCGGAACGAAATAAACATGTTCATGCACACAAATATTTGTCCCGGGCGGGAATCGAACCCGCGACCGTTGACTCCGTAGTTAGGGTGTTTAACCACTCGGCCATTCAGTCGTCAAATGTATGTTCTCTTTACTTGCTTCTTGCCAAGTCTCATGCATCTAGGTCAATGGGAAGCACCCTTGACCCCTTGACGTGTAAAAATCAGCTTCTGCAAGAATAGCTTGACGACCGCTTAGCCTAGTGGGTAGCGACCCTGCCTACGAAGCTGGAGGTCCCGGGTTCGAATCCCAGGTCGGGTCAGTATTTATATGATGAATATTAATACTGGTATGGGACCTAGACGTTGTAATGTATACATCATTATTTATGATTATTATTATTATCTGACATGATTACTTAATTAGGTTGCATTTCGAGGCGAGCGCGGCTGGCGGCTAGAGTGCGTTTGCGCAGAACTGAAGACTGCCTCAGCAGCCATCTAGGAAATGACGAAATCAAAGTAAGTGCTACTGAAACGCCCCGGCTTCACCCGTTGAAGTTGAATTTTCATACGAACGGCGTTAACGGTCGTACTCCATTAAACCTTAACCGATTGGCGCAAAAAAAATGGTATTGAGATCAACAAAAACTAGGTTTATACGTTTTAATATTTTTTTTAGTTTTAAAACATCACAAGATAAAGAAAAACAAATGCGCGGCATTTTATTCGATTTTTTTTTTATTTTTCACACGTTCGACATGAAACTAACGGGGAGTTGCACCAAAAGAGATTTTATCAAAGTATATCACCTAAAGTAAAAATTGACAGATATACTTTGATCAGAACCACGATGACCTCAATGTCTGCGCTTTATTGTACCAGACATGGAAGTCATCACAGTTCCAATCAAAGTATAGCTGTCAGTTCTTACTTTATGTAATATACGTTTACTTAATCTCTTTTGGTGCAACTCGCTGTAATTGCGTTTGATATTGCATATGTAATTATACTATATCGATACTTATGACATATCAAAGATATTTAAAAAAGTTTTTGCTGATCTGAATGCTAAATATATTTTACGGGGTTTTACCGTTAACACCGTTTGTATCTAAATTTGCCAGCACACATTCCTCTTAATATCTGTCCACTGATAACTCGAGCTGCGTAAATTGTAACGCCTTTAACCTAATAAACAGCCAAATTAGGTCGTCCGTTAAGGTTAAACAATACTTCTGATTTACATAGAAAATTCAATTGACCAGAATTTAAAAAATGCACGTTTTAAGGTTCATTTTACCATCTCATTAAGGAAAGCGTTCATAGAATTGTCGTTAAATTTATAAAATATATAATTTATGTACCGGTATAACCAAGCGGATTAGCAAGTTGAAGTGGCAGTAGGCAGGTCACATAAAACACAGAACTGATGGCCGATGTGGCCGAAAAGGAGAACACACCACGGCAAGCGCAGCGTAGGACGTCCAGCCACAAGGTAGAAATGCAGACCGCTACCAGTAGGTCCTATTGGAAATCGATGGGGGGGGGGGGGGGGGGCGGTGGACTTTCTATGGCTGAGAAGGTGATGATGATAGTTTATATTTTATTAATTTTTATTATATTGCACCGATACGTGCGCCGATGTGTTTAGTCTGTGGTTATAAATTAAAAAATATGTAATTGTACAGATCACAAAAGTAATGTGACTGGACATATCTACAATATGCAAGACGATTTGAACCAAATGCATTTAGTAATAAAGTTGTTTTTACAGTATTTTCGTTATAATTTATGACTTTCTCTTATTAAAATTATTCCATTGGATAACTTGTGGCACACTTGCTCGTCCGATGTTAACCGATTTCTATTACTTTTCTGATACATCTGTACAACAGATTGGTTTAAAAGTCAAAAGCCGAAACCACTGGCATGTAAGTAGATACGCTGTTCCCTTCAAGTATGCAATATGTTGCATACTTAAAAGAGATCTCACAGTATGATTGACCGATCGGCCGAGTGGTTGGAGACCATAACTGCGGAGCCAAGAGTCGCGGGTTCGATTCCCGCCCTTGACAATTATTTGTATGCATGAACATGTCTATTTGTTTCGTGTCTGTGTGTAAAAGTATTTACAATATGTATGTCGTGGCCAATTTATAGAATTGATCATTTCAGGGTGTGTTCGTTTTTGAAGCCGTTCGGAATTCGGCCAAGATTTATTTATTTATTGTAAGAAATAGTAAATAAGAATAATGCCTTTATTGCTAAATAAGAATTTTTTTACAGACTAGACCTATAGTTTCCTTAATGATTACTTACAAATTTTTTGTCTTAGCCTCATCATCATCATCATCAGCCCGTGTCTCTTCACTGCAGAATATAGGCCTTAGCCTCACTTATACACAATTTGTGTGTGTTATTGTTATTATTATTATTATATAATTTGACGACCGCTTAGCCTAGTGGGCAGCGACCCTGCCTGCGAAGCTGGAGGTCCCGGGTTCGAATCCCAGGTCGGGTCAGTATTTATATGATGAATATTAATACCGGCACCGGGTCCTGGTTGTTATATGTATGCGGTGTCTTCGCTTGGTACCCAAAATACAAGCTAATGCTTAGTTTGGGACTTAGGCGTTGTTGTGATTGTGTGTGTTATTATTATTATTATTATTATTATTATTACATCTGTGAGACTTAAAAAACATCCCAACATTTACATTAAACTCTTACATAGGTACACTACAAATACGAGTATTCTGGCAAGCAAACATTACAGTTATCAAAACCTTATCACTTGTCCAACAATCAATGCACATTGCATTAATTTTGAACAAGTCAAACTAATTAGCAAACGGATTGCAACACAAACTTTTTTGATTGTTTTTTGAAAACAGGAAGGATGCAGAAAAACATATCTATTTCGAAGCTGTTGTGTAACTTATTATAAGACCTGCAAGCATGTCGAATAAAACTATTATTTCCATAACATTTTGAACTACTTGCTATAGAGAATAAGTCCTTCCTACGACATTTCCTTTCACGTTTACGAGGGACTCTTGAATTAATGTGTTGTAACAATTCTGGACAGTCAATAATATTATTTATAATTTTGAAAACAAAAACAATAATAGGTTAATGGTCCCAGCATTTTTAAATTGATAGATCACGTAAGGTCAGGTTCGTTTATATTAATACGAGGAGCGAAGCCAAACGGAGCGACAAGCTATCCAAAAAATGAACATTGTAAAATCGAACACATGAAGTAATCAATTCTAAGGTATGGCCACGACACAAATATATTATAATGAATATTTAAGTATGTATATCAGTTGTCTCAGTACCCGTAATACAAGCTTTTCTTAGTTTGGGAATAGATGGCGCTATGTGGGATGTACCGAAAATAGGTACCTACAATGTGCATGGGTCCACGTGAAATGACCCGTGCGCAAAAACTGTTTTCGTGGTATTCTAAAAGGACGTGAATTGTGCGTGCACCGAGTTTTCTGTCAATAACACGGGCTACGTATGTCCACAGTGTTGGTCGCCGGCGGCGGTGAGCGGAGCGGAAGCGGCGAGATTAGCGTTGAGCGTTACGGCACAAGCTGACTTGCGGGAAGCGCTTGTCGTTGCTGATAATGACGGTAGGTTTCAATATTTTGTAGTTGGTTATTTTAATAGTACATTATGATGCAAGTACGGCAAGCTGCATATTATAGTCGAGGTGTTTATAGGCAGGAGGCCAAGCAGAGTGCTTATAATAAATCGATGACTATAATAGCCAGCTTACTGAGTACAAGAATTTCCATTAAAATTAGGTAGATACTTTAAATGTAATAATAGCGGGAGTTAAGGCTGCGAGCGGGTTGCTTTTCGCGGTTTATGCATACGTTATAAACAGAATGCTAATTTGTGATTGGTGTAAAGTAAAAAAGGCCTAGTACTGTAAAATACAACATTACGGTACAAGTTTCGATGTCATAAAGACCGTATTAATAGCAAATGTATTGAAAATGTATATTAAATAATAATAGTACGGGCATTTTAAAATTCGGGGTCTAAATAAAAAACCCAAAGCCAAAGTGTACAAACGTAATATTCCGTTATGGTCGTTATATTCAAATAAAACCTTATATTTCACAAATTTTAAGATTTTGTACAAATGCTTCGAAACGGTTGAAACAATCAATAATGTCAGTTAAAAACTTTAAAGAGAAATATTTTTTATAGCCGCGTGTTATGTTTTGTCAACTGATACAGTTCCAATCATACTTTATGGCGGATGTGAACATAGGCACAAGTTGCGTCGCAGTAACTAGTTTTAGTTGTAACGGGAAGCAGTGGAGCGAAGGGCATATGACTGTACCTGCGCAAGCACGCATAAAGCGTTGTATTCCGATCCGCCATAAAGTTTGATTGGAACTATACTAAGAAATGTGATTGTGAAAAAATGAAAATCGTTTCTTTGTATGATGGCGCCATCTATTATTAAATAGCCGTACTAGACTGGCTTCGTCCCACCTTAACGTCGTAATCATATACGAGTGTTTGTATGAGCGTTCACGCGTGCAGCCCTATCTTAAAGTATTGTTCAACTATAGACAAACTCATGAGTTTGGTTTGGTAAGTTTTTGTTGATGGTATGGTTACTAATGGAGCGGGCTATGCTCGGTGTTTCTTTGATGGATAAAATCAGAAACACAAATCCGTCAAAGAACTAAAGTTATCGACATAGCCGAAGCGATCAGCAAGCTGAAGTGGCAATGGGCCGGTCATATTTGCCGTAGAACGGATAACCGATGGGGTAGACGAGTTCTCGAATGGAGGCCACGTACCGGAAAGCGAAGCGTTAGACGCCCCCCGGCCAGGTGGACAGATGACCTGAAGCACCATACCGGGGGTAGTTGGATGCGAAAGGCGGAGGACCGTGTGTGATGGCGAGCCTTGGGAGAGGCCGATATCCTGCAGTGGAGAGACACGGGCTGATGATGATGATGATGATGATGATGGTTACTAAGCCCTACCTTATTTACACATTGTTTAAATATATTTTCATATGTCTTTAACAGTGAACGCCGTGTCGGCGGCGCTCAGTCTGTCTCGTACGCGCTGCGCGAGACTAGAAGCGGACGCGCGTGTGCTGGAGTGCGCGCTAGCACGGGCCACGCACACGGCCCAGAGGTATACAAACAACCTTGTAAAAGTAGTTAGAGAACCTCATTGCAGTACCAATAATTTTATGATACACTTTACTTTTTAAGATGGTAAAATAAATATTACAATAATAATAATAATAACACACACAATCACAACAACGTCTAGGTCCCAAACTAAGCATTAGCTTGTATTTTGGGTACCAAGCGAAGACACCACATACATATAACAACCAAGACCCGGTGCCAGTATTAATATTCATCATATAAATACTGACCCGACCTGGGATTCGAACCCGGGACCTCCAGCTTCGCAGGCAGTGGGTAATTATTTAGTTATAGTCGAATTAATTTTGATGGGAATCAGAGGTTTCGCTTAATCTTAAGATCGTCGTCTACGTTTTAGATTGTCTTTGGCTTGCGGCACTCACGAGTCGTCCGTGGTGGCGCTCTGTGGCGCACTGAGGGCGGCGGACCGGGCGCTCGAGACGTACGATGTGCTGCTCGCATTGGCAGAAACGACACCCAACGACAACAATCTCAAACAAAGGGAAGAGCAGGTACCTATAGGGTCCGATTTTTTTAATTTTATCTTTTTAAAAAGCCGTACCTTCATACAGACAACCTGCGCAGCTGACCTACCGATACAGAGGCAAGCTGTGCCGGGTTGGGAAGACAACATAGAAGGTGCAGCCCGACCGACTAAACGACAATCTCAACCTTACTCCATAGAGTGACTTACTCCAATTGATTCGAGGAGCGAATTCTGATAGTTGGCGTCAAAAAACGCAGATTAAAATACCACTTAGCTGTTCGGTTATAATTCACGCACACAGACGGTTTGCACATGGTTAGTATGGCGTAGCGAGAGTATGTGGTCTGTTGAGTCACACACACAAGTAAGTGAAAGTTGGTCTGTCATTTTTTTGACATTGTACTGCAAGGGTTCATACAGAATATCAATTTGTACCAGAGCTAACCTAAATGGACAAATTGGTAACCAAATGTATCATGTTATAGCGAGGTGCTGCAGAACTAGTAGCGAGGAGACTTCTGGCGAGGCTTGACGCTGACGCTACCGGAGCAGCGGTGGCTCTAGGGGAACCGCTACTCTCGCCAGGACCTTGGCTGGAACCTGGACTCCATCCGCAGTGAGTGGGCACCGATTGAAATTGGCTTGTATTTATGTTACGTTCTTCTTCACTTCATCAGCCTATTTTCACCCCACTGCAGGGGCTTAGGCCTCCCCCAGGGCGAGAGGAGGCTTGGAACTTAAATCCACCACGCTGCTCCACTGCGGGTTGGAAATTGTAACTACCGCCATCTATTGACAGCACGCGGGACCGACTGCTTAACGTGCTCTCCGAGGCACGGAGTCAGTGATAGTTATGTACTTAAGTCATAAAAACTCATTGGTACACGTCCGGATTCGAACCACGGCCCTACGGCCTTATAAATTTGAGACAGGTTCGTTTCGCTTTGGGCTATCACGGCACCGACAATTATTTCGTATGGATATATTACGTTTATATGTTACGTTGACACTACGGAACTCTCAAAAAAAAATGTGTGAGTTGTGTATCTATCGTCATCATCATCAGCCCATTTTTACCCCACTGCAGGGGCTTAGGCCTCCTTCAGGGTAAGGAGGGGGGCTTGAAGATTAAGTCCACCACGCTTCTCCACTGCGGGTTGGGAACTGTAACGACCGCCATCTCAATAGATTGACAGCGTCCGGGAGCGACTGACTACCGTGCTCTCCGAGGCACGGAGCAAGTAGTTCGTTACACTAGTATCATTCGTTTCGGGTGGCGTCACAATCTGTTTCATTCACACTAGTTAAAAGGTTACATCTCCGGCTCACTGAGTGGCGTGATAGCCCAGAGCGCAACGAACCTGTCTGAAATTTATATAAGGCCATAGGGCCATGGTTCGAATCCGGGCGTGTACCAATGAGTTTTTCTGACTTAAGTACACAATATCACTGACACCGTGCTTCGTAGGGCACGTTAAGCAGTCGGTCCCGGACGCTGTGTATCTATACGATCTCAGATATTTCGTCAACGTGACATAATCAACAGCAACGAAAGTTTGCATAGTTTTCGTTGTTTTTGTTTGGTCTTAGTGTCGTCACGTGGGGTGGCATGTGATGAATTCATTCGTATGACATTATTTTCATCACGTCACGCATTGATCCGCAGACCATCCGATTAAACATTTCCAATGTTGAAATATTCTGACTGACCGATTGACCGAATGGTTAGAGACCTGACTGTGGAGCTAAGGGTCGCGGGTTCGAATCCCGCCCGGACAAATATTTGTGTATGAACATAGCTATTTGGTCCGTGTCTGAGCGTAAAATATCTATATAGGTATAATATGCCTATTGTTTACCTAAGTATACCTATAATTACCTATTGTGAAGAACCTAATAAATAAATTAAAAAAAGAATATTTTAGTGTGTATATCAGTTCTCTGGTACCCATAATACAAGCTTCGCTTAGTTTAAAACTAGATGGCGCCGTGTGAAATGTGCCAGGTGTTATTATTATCCTAATTTTAAATGTGCACACAGGACGGGTACGGAAAGTGGCGCTTGGGACGAATTGTGCGAGGCGCGCCTCCGCAGGCACGCGGCGCGGCTAAAAAGCGAAACGGCGGCGCTGCGCGCGCACCGGCCTCCTCCGCAGCTCTTCAGCTATCACGGTAATTGTGGACTGTGTTTTTTGTTGAAAAATGGGAGCTCCTGTCTTGACTCTCACCAGACGACCCCATCTGCAGTGAGGGGAGGTGCTAGGCGCGGACAGCGGAATAAGTTTACACGTGTAAACATTTTTAATAGGGCTTTTTTTAGGCAAAATTGTGACAGTTTGTAATTTTCGTTTTCGTAATTGTGTTTTAGTGCATCCTAGATATCTGGACCTATAGATCATGATATTTCTTTATAAAATCGTGGTCTGTGGTCATTTTATATCTTGTTTTTATTTCTAGACGATGAAGATTCGGAGCCATCGGCGCCCACGGCTATTGTGTCCAGCACGGCTGACATGGAGGCTGCGGTGCTAATTCAGGTAAAAATCCTGAGAGGGTTTGGATCGGAGAAATGTGCTCATGGTTGACCGTGTCGTGTGGTTAGAAATCCTAACTACGAAGATTCGATTCCCACCCGGGACAAATATTTGTGTGCATGAACATCTCTATTTGTTCCGTGGGTGGATGTAAAATATTTATATATGTATGTATATTTTTTAAGAATATTTAAGTATGTATATTAGAAAGAAAATAATTTATTGTGTGTCTCGTGTATTTAATTATTTTATTAGTTAATTTTATTATTAGTTGTCTAGTACCTATAACACAAGCATAATACTTGCTTACTTACTTACTTTGAGACTAGATGATGCTGTGTGGGATGTCTCAGGTATTATTATAATTATATTATCTTTATTCTGTCATCTAAGTTAACGTCTTAACAGGAGGCGTTGTCAGCGCGCGAGGAACGCGCAGCGGCGCTCGCAGCGCTAGCGGCCGAAAGGGCCCGCGTGGCAGCTTTAAGCGCTGCATTAGCTAAATGTCAACCTCCATCGGCGCCAGCTAGTCCACGACATGTACAGGTATACTTTATCTGTTTTTATTTTTTTTTTTTAATTCAGCTACAATCTATCTCCTTATTCTTTCCATTGCAAGTAAAAACACACACGTACATATAAACTCATAGAAGTAGGATAATATAAGGTACTCGCCTTACTAGAACTACACTTAAATTAAGTGTAGTTGATGGGCCGGGTGGCAGCGTACGTATGGCAATAGTGCTATCAGAGGTCCAGTACAATATTAATTTTAAAAAGAAAAATAATGAAAATTGACGTCAATAATTCTGACGCCCTATTTCCCCTTAACGTGACTTAGTGCCCAAGTTCGTGTTGACTTTTGTTATTCACAACAAAATCTTTACTGTTTGCGATATAAAGAACTGTACTGTGAAACAGGCTAAATCGTCAGACACCAAAAACCTCTTGTCTTTATCTTATTGTCAGACGGCGTTCATAATTAAACAGTTGATCTAATTTCACTTCCTTTCCCCCCCCCCTTTCCACCTCTACACGCAGACACACCTGCACTTACACACATATACATACCAAATTACTAAATACGTACTTAACTTTCGTCACTAATGTGTATATGCCCAGATTGGCCGCGATACAGGCATCGATCTAGTGTGGGAACCACTATTTCGTCTCATATTGTTTTTTTCATTAATTCCTTTATGTAACATTGAGGTTGAAATAAATAAATTTGTATTTGTATTGTACTCCTCCCACACTTCACCGCATACCTTCCCCCGCATCCGCAGCTTACGACGTTGTAATATTCATAGAGGTAACAGAATAGAATAGGCATGCCAGTCCGAAATGCGGGCCTCAACAGAAAGAGATTCTTTGGCTTAGGCCTCCCCTCAAGAAGACGGGGCTTGGAGCTTAAATCTACCGCGCTGCTCCAATACGGGTTGGTGGATTGTAACGACCCCCATCTATTGACAACAACCGAGACCGACTGCTTAACGTACTCTCCGAGGCACGGAGTCAGTGATAGTTATGTATTTATAGTCACAAAAATCCATTGGTACACGCCCGAATTCGAATCACGGCCACATGGCCTTATAGATTTGTGACAGGTTCGTTGCGCTCAGACTATCACAATACGATTTAAGTTATACTTATATTTTATTTATTAACAAAATCAGAAACTGTTGTTGCGCTCGTATCGCACTTGCGACTATATTCACTCTTGACTCTTGCAAAGAAAATCGCTGGCTTCCTTATACATGATGGATACGATCATGCTTCTTTTGGCAGATTTTTATAATCTCCTCTCTTTGTTAAATATGTTATACATAACTAAGTAACTAAATAATATTATATTATAGTAAAACGAAAAATTTAAAAAAAATAATAGTATCGTAGTGACAACCCTGCGCGCGCATTTTGATGTTTTCAAGCAAATCACTTACCTACAAATGACATGTATACGTTGTCTTGTAATCTATTTATTAGTAAAATAGTAGGGTTGTGTTTGAATAATTTCTAAATGTATGTTCAGTGCCGTTTTATTCTGAAACTGCTCGTTCACTTACAATAGTTTTTTTGCCAAAATTGGTATAAAAAAGGAGTAGATAACTAATATTTTTAGAAAGACGCATGATTTTATCAATCGGCATATGCGCCGGAATCCCCATCCCGAAGCATCTCGAAATGTCCATCATCGAACATTCGATTTTGAATTTGATTTGTAATGGGAATAATTCACGGCGCCGGCGCTATCTTTGACCGTGTTGCGACGCCGCTTCAAAAATAGAATTTCATTTCTAATTAATTTGAATCTCGAATTTCTGTGTTCGGTCGATATGTTTGTAAAGCTGCCTGATCGTTCCAGTACATTCTATAAAATATCGAATTGTTTCTTTGCCTAAACGTCACAGTATTTAGTATAAAAGTGACTTGATGGTTTTTTTTTTCAGGTGGAATGCAATACGGAGACGCGACGCGAAAGAACCCGCAGAGGACCTTCGGAAACCGATCTCTGACAAAAAAACAGACATACAGACAAAACACACAAGGCATATCATGTCGTGAAACGTGAGGTTTGAGATAGGAGATTCGCTTACTCTAGAATACGCTGATAAGGTCCCATTAGAGACGATAGGCGTTTTTGATTTTGTTGTGCATCGATGGGATCGAAAACGCTGATCCCAGATTGGCGTGCCCAGCACCTGAACACACTACTCGCACACGCTGTGTGTTTCATGTGTGTTCAAATCTATACAGATAAAGTATAAAAAAAGTGTTTTCAAAAAGTAAAAAAGCTACATACACAAATACTGCGCAATAAAAATAAACGTGTCACTTAAAATAAATAATGATTTTTAGTATTTAGCGATTCGGAGATTATAGTGAAACTATATCAGTATTGTATTTTCGAAATTGTTGCCATTTTACGATTTATTTTTACTAACGAGTGATATGAAGTTTATGCACTTTTTTTTAATGATTTTTTAATTAACATAGTATACCAAATGAATTGTGTAAATGTAAAAATGGTTAGATTTATTTTGTAAGTTTTAGTTTGTAAGCAGAAATTACTTTTAAAAAGTCACTGTTATATGTTTAAAACATTAGTAATATATGGGTAGATAATAACGACGTAGAGGTCACACTGACGTTACACTAGTAGCGTTTATACTTCTGGCTTAAAACGAGTTACATCCAGAGCCGTAAATGAATTTAAAAAAAAAAACAGTAGTCTGCGGTGACTGTCAATAGACGCCTTGTTTGTTGCTATAATAATATTTACAATCCTCGTGATAGATCGTGATGCTGCCAGAACCTTTCCCCTTTATTTGAACCTCGCGTGATAGTGAACGCCCATCGAGGATTTTAATACGATAGCTCGGAAATATACGAAAGTTGACGAAGACACCCGATCTCTTTTAAAATGTAACTCGTACTAGGTAGGTATAACTTGAAGTCTACAACATACACTATTATGAGTTGACTTCAAAAAACATTTTTTTTTTAATGGGCCCCTTTCGACATCGACGTTCACTGACCAATTGGCCAAGTGGTTAGAGACCCTAACTGCGGAGCCAAGGGTCGCGGGTTCGATTCCCGCCCGGCACAAATATTTGTGTGCGTGAAAATGCCTATTTGTTCCGTGTCTGGGTGTGGAATATCTATATATGCACATATTAAAAACAATATTTAAGTATTTATATCAGTCGTTCATTACCCCATAATACAAGCGTAACACTTGTTTACTTTGGGACTAGATGGCGCTATGTGGGATGTCCCAGATATTATTATTATTAGAATAGATTATCACAGTATAAATGACTAGCCATCTACCGCCTAGATTGCGGCTTACTCTTATAGAGGTCACCGAGCGCCACTACGTCACACAGCCTGACTCCGACACTTATGATACAGAAAGCGACGTTAGTGTGACCTCTACGTGGTTATTACCTACCTTTACGTTAATGTTATTTAACCCTTTGCACGCCAAGTTCACAGTACGCGACGATGTACAAACGCACGGATGTTTGCCGCTATGAAGTTATTTACAGAAAGCGTTGCACTAGCATAAAATGGAGAAGAAAGAGGGGTCGATTAGTTCGCCGCTACTCGTTCACGCACGCGGCCAGTACTTCCCCTCTCTACCCGCGCGGCGGTACCTGCGCTTTGAGCATCCGCAGGCAACTTGTCGTGATAGCCCAGAGCGCAACGAACCTGTCTCAAATTTATAAGGCCCCATAAGGCCATGGTTCGAATTCGGGCGTGTACCAATGAGTTTTCTGACTTAAGTACACAATATCACTGACACCGTGCTTCGGAGGGCACGTTAAGCAGTCGGTCCCGGACGCTATCAATAGATGGCGGTCGTTACAGTTTCCAACCCGCAGTGGAGCAGCGTGGTGGACTTAAGCTCCAAGCCTCCCTCCTCACCCTGGGGGAGGCCTAAGCCCCTGCAGTGGGGTAAAAATGGGCTGATGATGATGATGATGATGAGGCAACTCGGAGCGGCAAACATCCGTGCATAGTACTGTAATGTTGGTTTACTTCACCGCGTCAAAAATGTTCTACGTAATATAGTATGAAGATAAATGAAGAATGTAATATGTAATGAAAAAAACGAATATTTTAATGAATTGTCTGTGTCATTAAAGAAAACGTGACTCATATATCGGGTCCGAAATCTGATTGAAGAAAATGTCGCCGCAGCGGCCTTTTACGCTGCGCAGGTGTAGAATAGAAAGAAGTTCGTTTGTACATAATCCATTCGGTATTTCGTCAGGTAGTAAGTTCTTCGAGACTCTAAGGGCCCGTCCATTAAACGTGTGAGGTTTTTTAATTTATTTTCTTTATCCGCTCCTAGGTACGCATCAGGGGATGGTATGCGTTGAAGATTAAGATTACCGCCTCCCCCCACCCCACCCAATATCACGTGTATTTTTTGTTGATTTTTTTTTCTGATTGTGTTTTGAAGCACTGCTAAAAAAATATTTTGTAAATAAATTAATTTTTTTAAGTTTCAAGTAGGACACTGTTGTCACTTTGACGACCACTTGACGACCGCTTAGCCTAGTGGGTAGCGACCCTGCCTACGAAGCTGGAGATCCCAGGTCGGGTCAGTATTTATATGTATATTGATACGGGTACCGGGTCTTGGTTGTTATATGTATATGGTGTCTTCGCTTGGTACCCAAAACACAAGCTAATGCTTAGTTTGGGGCCTAGACGTTGTTGTCATGTATACATTATTGTTATTACTTTTGAAGATCTTAAAGCTAATTCTAAGCAGGTTCGTATACGACCACTCAAGAACACTGCAAGAAACTTTGGTTTATTTTTCTTTTAGTGACTGCACTACCAACCAAAATCTTAAAAACTAAGTGGGTTAGAACAATTCGATTCCAAGTATTTTTGTCATCCATATATTTTTTAAAATTGTAATATGCTTTAGACATAAGTTGTCGATTTACATGATTATTGAATTTATTTATTGACAAGATATTGCTTGGAAGTTTATTATAAAATCTTTCGCAATTTATCAAATACTATATAAACGTTACGTGTTAATACGTGCAGTTGTTGACGTTTCCCATACATTCTATTGGCAGCGAATTTAGCAGCGCCAATCTGGGTGTCATCATCATCATCAGCCCGTGTCTCTCCACTGCAGGATATAGACCTCTCCCAAGGCTCGCCACCACACACGGTCCTCCGCCTTTCGCATCCAACTACCCCCGGTATGGTGCTTCAGGTCATCTGTCCACCTGGCCGGGGGGCGTCCAATGCTTCGCTTTCCGGTACGTGGCTTCCACTCGAGAACTCGTCTACCCCATCGGTTATCGGTTCTACGGCAAATGTGACCAGCCCATTGCCACTTCAGCTTGCTGATCGCTTCCGGGTGTGAGGTGATGCGATTATACTTTGCAAAGTGTAATTTATTTAAACACAGTATGGTTTGCTTTGTATACACATATATTGAGATAAATTTTATTGTTTTTATTTTGGTTTTATAAAGTGCATGGATGATGGCTGTAGGTAAGAAATAAAATAAGGAATTATTACAAATACAACATTCTTTTTCGTAGGTAGCTACACTTAATAACCTCTCTAAGTTTTTCGACATCCATACACACACAGCACATATAGAACTATGAATTTAGATACTTAATGTTAATCGACATTTTTATTTATTTATTTATTTTTGTCTAAAACTAATAAATAAACCAGTTAAACGAGATTTGAGAGAACGAATTCTCGTAATAGCCCGAGCGCAGCGAACCTGTTTCGAGTTTAGAAGGCTGTGCGGCCGTGGTTCGAATCCGGACGTGCACGAATGAATTTTTTCTGATTTAAGTACATAACTATCACTGATTCTGTGCCTCGGAGAGCATGTTAATGCGTCGTCGGTCCCGGGTTCCATCAACAGATGGCAGTCGTTAAAATCCACAAAACCTAAAAAACGCTAATGTTCAAAACGCTAAAAAAAAACATCACGTGATTATGGACGACCCCCTGACAGAGCGAAAGAGTATGGAATGACAAGGACCTGAGAAAAATCGTTGGCGTGACATCTAGTATTTTCTGTATGTCTTAAATTAGTATATGAAATTCTGACATAGACAACAAAGAACTATGATTATTTGTTAAACATAATTAATCCACGTTTTATGCGATGTAAATTATTCGCTTGGTGCTTGTGAATATTCATTTTAAATTTAAATATATATATATATATATATTTAAAAATTTTAACAATATCATTTCAAGCATGAACTATTATTGTTTTCGCGCCGTGCCCTTGTGTATGCCACATAAAATAAATTTTAGGTGGTAAAATGGCGATTGTATTCGATACAAAATCTAATTTATGTCGCCTCTAGTTTAGCGAGGCGGGAAAACAGTAATGGCTCTATGGTTCAAAGGTATTAGCGGGTCGGGATGTCAATCGTTATTATGTTGCCGTTCCTCTTCAGTCTATGGTCTAACTACGAAAATGTCAGCAGCAATCACGGAACATATTAATAATGTTGGCAGTATTTTAACGTTATAATCGGAACGTTTTCTAAGTTTAGTTGTTAGTGCTGAAAATCTCATTACGGTTGTCAATGTCGATTGATTGAATTGAAATCTACATTCTCTTTGGTTGTCGTCAGAGCTATTTGTCAACTTGAAGTATTTTTACAAAGTTATGTATTTCTGCTTTAACGCAAAACTCCCCAAAACCAGCAACACAGATAACTTTGATAACCAAGCAGATTAGAAACCCTAACTGCGGAGCCGAAGGTCACTGGTTCCATTCTCACCCAGGACAAATATTTGTATGCATGAACATGTCTGTGCTGTGTGTGAATCTGAAAATATCTATATATGTATATATCATAAAGAATATTTATGTATGTATATCAGCTGTCTGGTACTTATAATACAAGCTTTGCTTAGTGTGGGACTAGATGGCGCTATGTAGGATGTCCCAGGTCATTATTATTAATCGACCTCGATAACTATAATGACCTGCAACGCCATCTAGTTTCAGCGCTGAACAACTACACTTGGATAATCTTCATTTTATGGCCACAATACGTATATTCTTCACGCGTTAAACTTGGCGTTTCATTTTTTTAACAAGGAACTTCAAGATAAAAAAAAACTATTGACATGCCATTGGACCACGTTCTTCAGTGCTACAAAAGGAAAATATCGATTCGTATTGTATCTAAATGAATCGCAGTGACCAACAATTCACAAAATACTAATAAACAGATGTTACTGAACGAATTGTTTGTGTTTTATTTGAATGTCTACCATATTTTAAAACCTTTGTGGCGTTTTAGCTTTTCGCCAACAGCTACATTAGGTATAGTTTCAATCAAACTTTATGGCGGCTCGGAATACGACGCTTTAAGCGTTCATGCGCAGGTACAGTTACTCCTCACTCCACTGCGTCCCGCTACACCTAAAACTGGTTACTGCGACGCGACTCGTGCCTATGTTCACATCCGCCATAAAGGTTGATTGGAACTATACTGCGTCAGTTCTACAATACCAGTTGATAGCACAACTATTGACTGACCGATCGGGCGAGTGGTTAGAGACCTTAACCGGCGCCAAGGATCGCGGGTTCAATTCCCGCCCAGGACAAATATTTGCGTGCATGAACATGTCTTTGTTGTGTGTGGGTCTAAAAATATCTACATATATGTATATATTATAAAGAATATTTAAGTATGCATATCAGTTGTCCAGTAACCCATAATACAAGCATAATACTTGCTTACATTGAGACTAGGTGGCAATGTGTGGGATGTCCCAGATATTATTGTAAGTTAATCCAGGCCGACTCCGTTCCGAGCTTACAAATAAGGGCTGGTTAGCCAGACGGGACCCCAGTGTTAAGGTCTGTTTCCCACTGCTGTCCGGACCCCTACGGGTAGGACGTTGTAGTCCTGGGTCACTCCATACAGTAGCCGCACAGCTCTTCAACAAGACCAGTATGAACATTGCATGTTATTTATATTGAGGACTGTAGGACGTTTATTGGTTTAATTGTACACCTTTTAACAATTATGTTAATTAAATTTAATGGTGGCGTGGCGCCATGAGAGTCTCAGTAGCAAGGAAGGAAAAAGGAAGAAGGGGAGGGGCGATAACCAAATGTTAAGTAGCGTTCCGTTTGTAGATTAATTGAAAATAAGGTTTAGTATTTACATTCTGCTTTTTAAGTTACTTTCTCATTTCAGTTCACTACTGAACAGACCTGTCTATTTTTTCTGTACTGGTTCGAAAAATATCTATATATTGTGGCACACGCGCTAAATAAAATCATTAAATTTTTATACATGGACAGTCTTTTTTTATTCGATTATTATACATAACGCAATTGTAAAGTACCCATGACACAAACAGTAGAATAGCTTCTCGATGGTCCAACTAAATTCGATGTTTTGTGGTCGAACGACATCGAATCGACATCTTCGTCGTCAGCCAAGAGCGGTCACCCTAGTTAGATATTTGCAATAATATTTGGGGATCTAGTCAGCGGCGGCCTAAAATCAATATTCAATATAATCTAATATCTAGTGAGTCAGGTTTCGTTCAAAATTAAGTATAAATAGTTTTTGTTAACCAATCAGTTTTTATTATAATTAATTATGAAAAGAGCCCAGTCACTCGGCAGCAGGCAATCTATTATTGGTAGGATGATACGTGCCTGCTTAAAATATATGATGTGCGTATAACACAGACCAGTCAACCTTTAGACCACGCTTTAATAAACGTTAATACGAAAACGAAATCGCCAAAAAGTGGCGGGGTGCGGGGAGAGGTCGGCTAGTTTTCATTGGCTCGTTCAAAATTGACAATTTAATGGCTTCCGACGTGCTTCCAACTGACGGCTCACTAGTGACATAGTTATATAGTGTCACTACATAGCCTTGGCGAATGCTACTCCCTGTCAAAGCGTGGTCTATAAGGTTGACTGGTCTGTGGCGTATAATAATAATACAAGGGACTTCCCACGCAGCGTCATCTAGTCCCAAAGTAAGCAAATATTATGCTTGTGTTATGGGTTACTAGACAACTGATATACATACTTAATTATTCTTTATAATATATACATATATTAATATTTTTGCGAAGACACCACACACAAAAAACAACCAAGACCCGGTACCAGTATCTATTCATCATATTAATACTGACTCGATCTGGGATTCGAACCCGGGACCTCCAGCTTCGTAGGTCGCTACCCACTAGGCTAAGCGGTCGTCGCGTATTGTTGAACAGTATGTATAAGAGATAGGATAGAAATAGGGTTATCTGAAAATCAGCGCTGAACGGTGAGGCAGTTTAATACTGAGCACATAGCCAGCAACATGCTGAGGTTGCCATAATTGTCATAGAATATGTAGGTATAATTAAAGAATAGCTAGTTAAGATTTTTTATTTATTTTTTCTTATGACAATAAAAAATTCTTTCTGTCTTTATAAATTATTGATACGAAATCACTTCTATTTTAGAGTCAGACAGGTTGCAATAGACCTGTGGCGAAATACGCTTCAGATCGACAACACTTCCGCAATATCTTGAAGTTTAATTTTGCCTCGCAGCGCGGTCTTGTGTTCCACGCATTGAAAATCGCGTATACTTTTTTCAAATGTGTCGCTTTTTGTCTAGCAATTTTATTGAAAGATTTAATGCATGCCTAGTATCCTAGTATCCATAATTATCGAAGACATAACTGGTGTTTCAATTTTTTTTTTTTTTTTTTGCTAAAAATGTGATTGGAGTTAACATTAAAAATGACGATATCTTTGTCGTCGCACAGTTACGCATTATTACCTTTTAGGCGGTAATTCTATTATTTTGGATCTATCAACGTATTACACACGAAACTAAAACAGACGTATTTTTTTTTTAAATCACCTACAAAAAAAATTCTGGCATGCTTTCCTGGCTACAATATCAAATAACTTACTTAAAGTGTATATTTAAGACTGACAAGAACTAAAAGCACCGATTTCTGTTTCTGAAGATTAAGTATCTAGGTTTCAGGAAAAAACCTGTGCATTTTCATTACTTAGTTTAATTTCATTTTCGTATTATATTATTTAAGTAGGCAGGTATATTTCAAACAGTAATATCTACTGATTTCCTTAACTGGAATGCATATGCTATGTGCTTTTAGTTCTTGTCGGTGTTACTGCATACATTTTGAATTCGTAATCGGTTATTCTAGCAAAAATCTGTCAGTAAATTTTTTTTTTTTTTTGGTGATTTAATAATAGATCGCGCCTGTTTCCGTTTCGTAAAGTATCTCGAAAAATGCAATAATTATAAAAGAAAATAACGCGCAATAAAGCGATGATTGAGATACCTATGTGATTTTTAATGTCAATTCCATACGAATTTTTTGCAGTAAGGTCCCGAGATGTCGATTACGTCTTCAATAATCTTGAATTCTATTTTAACATTGAAAATTTTCATCACATCGTTTTCTTGGGGATTGTAATTCGGCGATATTTCCTAAATATATGATGAAAAACGAAAGACAGCGATTTCAAGAAATGCAAGGGCTTGTGGGGCATCGTACGATACCAAATTTTCTAAAATCGGTCTATAACTTTTTTCGGAAGATCGAAAATGGTGGAAAAAAGACGAAATATCCTAATTTTTCAGGCAAAAAGTTTATTTGAAAATGAAGCAATATAGAAAAAATGAAAAAAAGCTCCCGAGGCGGATAAATTGTCAACTGTTTGGAAAAGGAAATTTTGGAAACGCTCGAAAACTATGAGCTGGGCAGGTGTGATTTTCATTGAATAATTATCAGATCAGTTATCTCGCAGAGTTATAATGGCAGTGTGACAAAAGATGCAAAGGCTTGCGGAGCATCGTGTGGTACCAAATACCTTCATAACATTTTCCGAAAATTAATTGACAAAAATGTGTTAGGTATAAGTTTTTATTTTTGATGTTCATTTTCAATGTCCTCCGATGGTTGCGAAAAGCGCGAAATCTGTACATTTTGACGCTTGTTTTCATTTTTGCAAAGCAATTAAGTACTAAAAAGCGACACATTTGAGGAAAGTATTTGAATGTGTATGAAACTCGATTTGAAATAACTTAATTATTGCGAATAAAGCAATTCTAAGTCAAAAATTTAAAAACTTTATGTAATTAAAAAAAAGTAATGGAAGTAAAAATAGGGATTCTTACCTATTTAGGGTTAAATCTACATTCAAAGGGTGAAGATTTTTGTCGATCCATTTGGATCATCCAAATTAATGATAAGATTATTTTATAATATAAGTGTTTTGTGGGCCGGACTGTCAGTAAGTAGTCTTTGGCACTGTTTAACGAACGATTAACAAATTCGGCTGCTGGCCGATTATTTCTGTGGTTCATTCCTCGCGTAGTCTTTCATAAAAAAAATTGATTTTATCATTTGATTAGAATTTTTCTTACGTATAACAATAAAATAGGTACTACATCTTTTTAGTTAGATTTATTATTGTAATCGAATTGGAGTCTGTCCTGGGTAGACCTCGACAATGTGACCCCCCCTGACTTGAAAGCTGGAACCGCCCTTGGTATCGAGGCACTCTCGTCGCCACCATATTAAACTTTGTTTAACTTCAAGCATAGTACGCCACAGTACCAATCGATGAGCCGGTGCCCGCCAACTGGCGCATGAGGGCGACTCCGCAGGCAGCGAAGAACAGTGTGGTCGATGTCAAATAGTGAGAAAGGTCACTTGAAGACCCGAGTTGCCGTGTCCGTAATTAGGGACTGCTCTCGAGTGCGAGACCCCTTCAGGATCCGTTACATATTGTCCATTGAACGTTTATTAGTGAAATACCGTCGGGCCCTTTTTATTTTATAAGAATATTGTAGTAAATATCGTTTAACAATTCATATTTATTGATCTCTTGCACTTCGACAGTACAGAACCACTGTTACGTCCTTAAGCACGGTCCGTAAAGTAAAATGCCTATGTTCCGTTGCCGACTCATCTCGGCGACCCTTTTCTTAGACTTTTTACATAAACGTACCGCATCTATACTTTTTCGTGATTTTACCCTAACTTTCAATTTCTTACCGTTACAGTATATAATAATAAAACCTCGAACATTCTACACAGCGCCATCTAGTTCCAAACTAAGCAATGCTTGTACTATGGATACCAGACAACTGATATAAACACTTAAATAATCTTTACAATATTTACATATATAGATATATTTTTTACACCCAAACATAGAACAAATAGACATATTCATGCACACAAATATTGGTCCCAGGCGGGAATCGAATCCGCAATTTTTGACTCCGCAGTTAGGGTCTCTAACCACTCGGCCAACCGGTCATCTAAGGACCGGTCAGTATGTATATCAGTTGTCCAGTACCCCATAATACAAGCATAATACTTGCTTACTTGTCGTGATAGCCCAAAGCGCAACGAACCTGTCTCAATTTATAAGGCCCCATAGGGCCATGGTTCGAATCCGGGCGTGTACCGATGTGTTTTGCTGACTTAAGTACATAACTATCACTGACTCCGTGCCTTGGAGAGCACGTTAAGCAGTCGGTCCCGGACGCTGTCAATAGATGGCGGTCGTTACATTCCCCAACCCGCAGTGGAGCAGCGTGGTGGATTTAAGCTCCAAGCCCCCTCCTTCCCTGGGGGAGGCCTAAGCCCCTGCAATGGGGTAAAAATGGGCTGATGAAGTGAAGACTTGCTTACTTTGGGACTAGATGGCGCTGTGTGGGATGTCCCAGGTATTGTATTATTGTTTATATATGCAATCAGTTATGCCTCAACGTTGCATAATTCCGGGTCGTTTTGGAAGAAATCGTTCAGTTTTGGAGTGCAAAAAAACATTGACAGGCGTCAAAAGTGGTTAATAGCTGAATGTTGCCAGACTCACCCCACAACCCTTGGCAATCCTGATTTAAATTTTACACGTAATTTAAATGTTTCGTTATAATTTCGTTATAATTCATACTTTTGGTATCATCGACCTGTACTAACTAAACTCAGTTTGAAACATTAACTCGTATTGTTTTTTCCAATTGCCCTGACATCCTCTTAGACATGCACGTAATTACGGATATTCCCACCCCTACTGACCTCATCTCAAATGAGTGCACAGTTCACACTTTTCACGTTATATTAATAACGTAAATCTTAACCGGAGGCTCGCGTCAATGGAATTATTTCGCATCGAGTAACTTTTAGGGGTTTCTCGACATCTTCGCGCCGGTGACACCCTAGTGTGCCTCCTGACCGCTTCGATGAAGTCGTTGGAGCTTTCGGACTAACGACATGCGTCTTTATTCTGCTTCAGGCGGTTGTTTAGTGGACGCAACTCCCACATACCGGGCGCGTGGAAACTGTAGAGTTTAATAGCGTTTAATCCGCCTTCTCCCCGCAAGGGAAAAAAAATTCGTAATGGTCAATACTAAACGAAAGTAACACTAAAACTCGGCGTATTTTTCGGGTTTTTTAATTATATTTAGATACGAGTCACAAACTTATTAAGAATACTTTTAGGTCCACATATGAACTGGTTATTTAAGTATAAAAATATAACGCCATCTCTTCAGGTATTTAACGGTTGATACCATTCAAATAACCGCGTGTAAATCGAACCAGCCGTTTTAGAGAAACCTATGTACTGCAGCGGCCCCTGGTGGCCCATAACCGCAAAACTTATCTAAGAACTTGCTCTTACTTTCAGTAAATACTTTTGTAACGCAAAAAACCGCGTCGAAATCCTCCCAGCCGTTTTAGAGACACATATCTATTGCAGCGTCCCCTGCTGGTCCATAACTGCACAACTTATTTAATTATCTACACATAGGTGATACCTGTGTAATGCAAAAAAAACCGCATCAGTCGGTGCAGTCGTTTCAAAGAAACACATCTACTGCAGCGCCCTCTAGTGGTTAATACGCATAAAACTTATTTAAGAACCTGTTTTGAGATGGTACCTGTACTGGGTGAGGTTTTAATGACCAACCAAATTTTAATATAATGACCTTTGATAAAAATCCGTTGACCGTCTTGTTCCTTTTTAGTATCGTTCAATAGGAAAATATTCAGTTAAGACTACGTAAACCTTTCCCAAGACTACCAATATTACTAGTCACCGTTCACGAGGGCGCCTGTGCACGTACACGCGCCCCACCCACATGCCCCATGACCCGCCCTTTCGTATGTAAGTAAAAGGTAGCCAAATTTTGTTAAAAATATTTAGGATATAATTATTATGAATATTTGAAATATATTCTTATTTACAAAATGAGGTCTATTGGTGATACCTAACATCTAGAAAAATTTTGGCTGGTGACCAAAATCTCACCCTGTATATATATACAAAAATTCATCCAAATCGTTAGATCCGATTCCGAGATACAATCCATTCCATCAGCCCTTTTTTATACCCCACTGCAGGGGCTTCGGCCTCCCCTCAAGATGAGTGGGGTTTGGAGCCTAAATCATGCTCCGCTGCTAAACGCTGCTTCAGTGCGGGTTGGCGGATTGTAACGACCGCCATCTATTGACAGCAACCGGGACCGACCGCTTAACGTGCTCTCCGAGGCACAGAGTCAGTGATAGTTAATGTACTTAAGTCAAAAAAGACACATTGGTACACGCCCGGATTCGAACCACGGCCACATGGCCTTATGGATTTGAAACAGGTTCGTTGCGTTCGGGCTATCACAACACCTGAAATACTTCCGAGATACGTGAATATATAGATATACAAGAATCGTTCATATTGTAGTATAAAATAAATTACCATTGCATTTGAAAAAAATCATCCAAGATTGATTCACACAAGTACACTCACATGACATCACATCTCACAAAGCCTTTGACATCGGTTGTCATCACTAAAAACAGCAGGTCTACTCTACTAAATACACGGCGAGAAACGTTTGGCTATGAAAAGGCGATGGTTCGGAAATGGCGCGGAAGTCGCTGTGCTTCGAATTGGTACTATGGACGTCTTTTAGCATCGCCATTTGAAAACTTTTTCCAAACAACTGCCGTTTGAAAACCTTTTCGACCGCCTGTACAGGAATCGATACCTTACCCTAAAGACATAAGGTCCTTTTTCATGTAAATGAAATGGATTGTATTCGTTGAAGATTCATAGCATTCATAGTAATTGGTTAGTATCGAAAACCCACAAAGTACTATGCATGTAATAATACTTCGTGGAACGTCATTATTGTTCTGAGCGCCGATACTACGTTTTATCTCTTCTATGGAAAAACATATCGGTCGGAAGTCGGTTGCGGGGCGCGATGCTGAGGTACGTTATATGAATATCGCTGCACCGGGGAAGCAACTAGATATTCATTACATTCTGAGATTCCTTTATGATATTAACAACGAATGAGGTACATGTATACTTATAATGTGTAATATATTTATTATGAAAACTAACAAATAAAATGAAAGGGGCCTGCAGTGATTTTAGAATAAAAGTAAATAAATAAATACCTATAACCTATACTAAACTAAACTCGGGATGTACTTGGACAAGACGAAAGTCATGTTCAACGAACATATTCTACCGAGACCGGTAACCGTAGAGGGTGCGACACTAGAAGTTGTGCAAGACTATGTCTATCTAGGACAGACTGTCCAGTTAGGCAAACACAACTTCAACAAAGAGGCCGACCGAAGAATTCAGCTGGGCTGGGCTGCTTTCGGGAAGCTTCGTCATCTGTTCTCGTCGCCACCACCACAATGTCTGAAGACCAAGGTCTTCAACCTATGCGTCCTACCTACAATGACGTACGGTGCCGAAACATGGACTCTCACGGCAGGACTGATCCACAAATTTAAAGTCGCTCAGCGTGCTATGGGGCGGACTATGCTTTGTGTCTCTTTGATGGATAAAATCAGAAACACTGAAATCCGTCAAAAAATTAAAGTTGTTGACATAGCCGAAGCGATCAGCAAGCTGAAGTGGCAATGGGCCGGCCACATTTGCCGTAGCCAATATAGATAACTAATGGGGTAGACGAGTTCTCGAATGGAGGCCACGTACCGGAAAGCGAAGCCGTGTGTGGTGGCGAGCCTTGGGAGAGCCCTATATCCTGCAGTGGAGAGACACGGGCTGATGATGATGATGATGATGATACTAAACTTATATTTTTCTTTCGTAAGTTAAATATGTAGTTTTATCAGTTGGTATTAAATCATGTAAGTACGATAAACACTAATTATCATGGATTTTTAATTATGTTATTGACCTAAAATCCAGTACCGTTTTTTAAGCATAAAAATGGAAACTTTAATTTTCAATTAGAAATATTTTTTTATGGATTGAGGTATTTTTATGTTGATACCTATTATTACATTACATATACTTATTATTTGAATTTTTATATTTTAATTTAATCTAAATAACGTAAACGCCATTGCTTTTGTTAATGAACATCACGGCGATATCTAATAAATCTTTAAATATAATTAAACTGGTCATTGCATTGTTATTAAATCACCGTCGATGAAACTAGGCAATCAAAATACTAACTTTTTGAGATCCATTTCACGATTGCTAGAAGCGTTAACTTTGACAGTTGGACGATCTTGCTAAATTGGTCAGAGTACGAATTTATCGATCCCCATACAAAACGCTTCGCGCGAAGTGCGTCACGAGATCCAACGCAATGTCGCGGCGAAACCTTTTCATTTCCGTTTGACGATCGCTGGAGCTGTCAGCCAGAGTACCGATTTTTGAAACGGCGCGTATTCGGCGCTACTTTGGCACCGCGCGCGTCATCCACGTTCACGAATCGCCTTACTTTTGTTTCTATAATTCCTATCTCCATGATCACGCGGTTTCAACCACCGCACTTTGTATGAAGCCGACTAGAAGGCGCAAGCTTGTTAAACGGAATGACCCGAAGTCGACAAATTTTGTCAGGTTTTTTATTTTAAATTTTTTATTGGTATCCATCTTTCATTCGATGACATGTAACTAGTTGTGGCGGCTAAAACACAAAGACTAGACACAAATACGCGCGTCCCCTACATCTCCCTACCTCAACTCGTGGCTCAAATGTGATAACTAGTTCTCAAACTAAACGACCAGCATCTCTCCTCTATTAAACTAATTCAAAGTTTAGTGGTTTCTACTCAAAAGTACGCATTGACTAGAAGCCGTCTTCTGCGTTTACCGTCTAACCACTCACACTCTAGCTAGATCGTGTAAGATGACCAGTTTTAGTTCGAGTTTCAGTGTGCAAGGACCCCGCGCGCCTCTCTTCACCCCCGAGAAATCCCCGCCATCCCCGCGAAATTGCGTACTGTCACTTCCATACTCTAAATTGACATTTATGACTATTAAAACCAAACGCTGCTCTCAAATTAATTTACTCTACGTTTTAACTAAAGTGTCCTAATTTTTGATGCTAATAATATGTATATACCATGATACTTGATTGACCCAATGGTCGAGTGGTTGAAGACCTTCACTGCACAGCCGAAGGTCACGGGTTCGATACCCGCCCGGGACAAATGTTTGTGTGCATGAACATGTTTATTTCGTTTCGTGTCTAGGTATAAAATATTTATATATGTATATATAGTATATAATAAGTATGTATATCAGTTGTCTATTAACCCATAACACAAGCATAATACTTGCTTACTTCGGGACGGGGGATATATTAAAGATGTAGTAGTGAAAAATTTTCTGCTATATCTGTTTCAAATACAAATTCTTTATTAAGCACTTAAGTCATAATAAGGCACTCTTATACCAAACAACTGACAAAAAAGTTACTAAACAAGGTTACGTAAATGTGTTTATATCTCATATATTTACAAAAATTCCTCTGTGGTTACACACCGACTACTTACTCTCTATTCTGCATTTTAAGAGGATCTGTTTTCATTAAATTCCTTGCACCAGTAAATTTTGTGTCTCACCCGTATGTTTACGAATATGTTTCTTCAAAGATTGAGATTGAGCGAATTTCGTATCACATGTTTGACAACTAAATGGTTTCTCGCCAGTATGCGTACGTGCATGTCTCTTTAAATGTCCTGAAGTGGTGAATTTCGCGTCACATATTTCACAACCGTATGGTTTCTCACCTGTATGTATACGTATGTGCTCCTTCAAAGTTGTTGAATGACTAAATTTCGCATCACATGTTTCACATCTGAACGGTTTCTCGCCAGTATGTGTACGTATGTGGAACTTCAAATACCCTGATGTACTAAATTTTGCTCCACAAGTACCACAAATAAATGGTTTCTCACCAGTATGTATACGTATGTGATCTTTCAAAGTAGTTAAGTGCCGAAATTTCGCGTCACATGTTTCACAACTAAATGGTCTCTCGCCGGTATGTGTACGTATATGACTCTTTAAATGTCCTGAACTAGTAAATTTCGCGTCACACGTTAAACAACTAAATGGTTTCTCACCAGTATGTGTACGTACATGAATCTTTAAACTCCCTGAAGTAGTAAATTTCGCAGTGCATATGTCACAACTAAATGGTTTCTCGCCAGTATGTATGCGTACATGTATCTTCAAACTACCTGAAGTAGTAAATTTTGCGTTACATGTTTCACAACTATATGGTTTCTCACCAATGTGTGTACGTACATGCATCTTCAAATCCTCTGAATAAGTAAATTTCGCTCCACGTGTTCTACGATTAAACAGTTTCTCGTCCGTATGCATGCGTAAATGCGTTTTCAAAGACCTTGAAGTAGTAAATTTTGCGTCGCATGTTTTACAATTGAATGGTTTCGCGCCAGTGTGTGTACGTATATGCCTCTTCAAATTGCCTAAAGTAGTGAATTTCCCCCCACATGTTTCACAGCTGTATCCTTCAGCACATGAATGTTTGTAGCTCTTCAAGCTACTAGCACCAAGAAGTACGGATGTCTGTCCAGCGTCCACGTTCATTTTGGAGTCCTGCTGTCCTGGTAACCAGCCAACCGCGCTCACCTGACATAAAAAAGATATGTTTATTCGCGCTAAGATGGATCCTAAAATAAACACGCCATGTGTTTTACCATTTCGGAGGCTCTATTAAACAGGCAAGTTTTTAAATTAAAAACATCATGAATAAATGTATGTGACCAATTTAAAGAAAGAATTTGTTTATTAATTTTTTTGTTCATCCTTTCTTGACCAGAGTAAATAAATAAAACAGTACTTTTTGTTTTACCCTTGCGATGGGAACGCGGATTAAACTCTACAGCTTCATGACATGTGGGAGTTGCACCCACTAAACAACCGCCTGAAGCAGAATAAGGACGCACGTCGTTAGCCCGAAAGCTCTTACAACTTCATCGGAGCGGCCAGGCGGCACACTAGGGTGTCGCCGGCGCGAAGTTGTCGGGTAACCCCTGAGGGTTACTCGAGGCGAAATAACGCCTAAAGCGCGGGCCCCCGGTTAAGATTCTCGTTATTATTATAACGTGGAATGACTTTTTTGGGACAGACCTAACACCTGGATAGGTGATGAAGAAGTAATGACGATTCCGGTTCAGAAGGGAAGTAATCCCTAAAGTGATTAAATGTAATTATTATAATAACAAATTGTAATTAACAATTAAGTGGCTGTAAATTAATAAATAGAAGTTACTAAGTAAATGCACGCCAAAAACCCGGAGCACGGAACTCGGAGCGACTCCACGTGCGGCTACACCACAAGTGGCTAACTGTCGACTGCGCGGTTCCAGCTGCACAGGAATCTTAGTGCGGTTATGTGAGTTTAGCTCACGAAATGGGGAGCACGGTCGGCTTGTAAAGGCGTGAGCTGTCATAGAGCACACCAGGGTGCAGAAAACACAGAAAGGACCACGGAGCTCGAAATGCGCGTAGGCTGGAGCTGGAATGCCGGAACGACGCCACGAAGCCTAACTGCCGCTGCGCGACAACCTCTACGACAAACACAACACACACGCAGCTACTACGTAGCCGTCACTGGAATCTCGGCAACGGGTCGCTACAAATGGGCCACGCGGGGCGAAAAGGCGTTCGGAAGACCGAACACGACTGGTCGCGGCAGACACAAGAACCGGAACGAAAACAATACTGTGACATTATTTATTACTAGATGACCGGTTGGCCGAGTGGTTAGAGACCCTAACTGCGGAACCAAGGGTGACGTGTATAACGTTACTCGCCGCCAGGATGTCACATAAACGCATATTTCACATCAAATTACACAACTTCAACTTCATCTTCCCATTTTTACCCCACTGCAGGGGCTTAGGCCTCCCCTCGGGGTGAGGGGGGCTTAGAACTTAAATCCACCACGCTGCTCCACTGCGGGTTGGGGATTGTAACGACCGCCATCTATTGACGGCGTCCGAGACCGACTGCTCAACGTGCTCTCCAAGGCGCGGAGTCAGTGATAGTTATGTACTTAAGTCAGAAAAACTCATTGGTACACGCCCGGATTCAAACCATGGCCCTATGACCTTATAAATAGAGACAGGTTCGTTGCGCTTTGGGCTATCACGACATGGGCTATGAAACAAATCAAATATTATCTTTATTCTGTAGTTATGTAACATATTCTTGAAATATGTAACAAAAGTAAATTTATTACCATGTGGGAGAACTGGGGACAGTCTCGCACTTTAAAAGAAGTCCTGGTTTCTCTCAGAAGAATACGCATGAAACTGAGGGTGCTCTTTTTAAAAATAAAACATATATTCACTTAACTAACTCTTAACAATAAGAAGTCCTTAAATATTTATTATTGAAGCAAATCGACAGGCGATCGGCTTACACCCATGAATTTTTATCATCTAAGTAGTCCGATAATTTATAATAAGCTTTTGCATAAAGCTTTCGTTTTACAGTTTTATTTTATTGTATTGTTATGGGGTAGATCTTGAATGTCAACTGGGATCTTACTGTAAAAAGTGTATACATTGCCCTTTAAAACATTTTGTGACTTTACTGAAGTGACTAACATGACTAACATGACATTATTTATTACTAGATGACCGGTTGGCCGAGTGGTTAGAGACCCTAACTGCGGAACCAAGGGTCGCGGGTTCGATTCCCGCCCGGGACAAATATTTGTGTGCATGATCATGTCTATTCGTTCCGTGTATGAGTATCATATCTACATATGTAAATATTATAAAGATTAAATAACCTTTATTTATATCAGTTGTCTGGTATCCATAGTACAAGCTTTGCTTAGTTTGGAAGTAGATGGCGCTGTGTGGGATGTCCGAGGTATTAATAATATTTCTCATGTAAATGACAAAATAACAATATTAACGGTTTTTGCTTGAAATACGATTAAATAGCCTATACAGATATTTCTATCATTTTGATGGAAATCCAAGTTGCAGGTGGCGCCACCATCGGCAACTATTTGGTAGGTCTCATTATAACAATGTTTCTGAATTAGGGCGCTGACGCGGTAGCCACTTTTTTCAAAAAGTGTGCACTATGCCTACCGAGATTCAGTGCCTATTAACACTTAAAGGGGGCGCGAAACCACCACAAGTGTCCTCATTTTTTTACACTACGAGAAACTAAACTTAAGGGGTAAAAAGTGAAGTGAACTTTCAATGTTTATTATTTAAAAAAAATTGCAACAATGACCTAAAAATCGCACGATACTTCTGAAACACAGACCAGTCAATCTATAGACCACGCTTTAATAAACATCAGTACGAAAACAAAATCGCCAAAAAGTGGCGGGGTGCGGGGAGAGGTCGACTAGTTTTCATTGGCTCGTTCAAAATTGACAATTTAATGGCTTCCAACGTGCTTCCAACTGACGGCTCACTAGTGACGTAGTTATGTAGTGTCACAACATAGGCTTGGCAAATGCTACTCCCTGTCAAAGCGTGGTCTATAAGGTTGACTTGTCTGTGTTCTGAAAGCACTACTTTTCAAAATTTTTTTTTTTACTTTGAGCAGCAAAGAGTGACCAAAGATGACAAATTTAGAAAATTTCTCAAAATTACTTTATACTCAAACCTTTTACTGTTGAAAAATTTTACTCAACAAGAATTTACATTTGTCACTATATTAAGAACACTGCTGAATAGCAACATCATTTACCTTATCTGGACAGAGTCGGAGACGTCGCCGCAGAACTTTGGTACCAATATTCAATTCCTCATTGCCAGCTTCTCCTTTAATTTTCACGTCGTTTAAGCCACGAAACTGTTGATCATATTCAAATTCTTAATCACATGAATGAAAAAAAACATATGAAGAAAAATATAAAACTCCAACTATACTCTCAGCAGGCTGGAACTTGGAACTGGTACCGGGTCTTGGTTGTGATATGTATATGGTGTCTTTGCTTGGTACCCAAAACACAAGCTAATGCTTAGTTTGGGGCCTAGATGATGCTGTGATGTATACGTTATAAAATTTTTTTTTTAAAGTAAAAGCAATTTTAAGAAGGTAATATATTATTATAATGTGAATTAGAAATTTAATAAGCAAACCCAAACAAAATTGTTTTAGAATTCTATGTAGATTTTAACCTAAATTAGAAAAAACAATATCTGGCTGCCATACAGATAACGAAGCTCCCTACCGCCTCACGCCTGGATACACGGTTAAGACATTTACTGTACGCGATGAACAGTTCCATTCAGCGAGGGGGGGGGGGGGGGACGCGTTTGCGAGGGAAAGTATCCACACGATTATATACTTAGTAGTTAAAGACCCGAACTGCAGAGCCAAGGGTCGCGGGTTCGATTCCCGCCCGGAATAAATATTAGTGTGCATGAACATGTTCATTTCGTCCTGGATTTGGGTATAAAATATTTATATATGTTTAAATTATAAAAAAATTTTAGTATGCATATCAGTTGTCTATAAACAAGTAGCATAATACTTGCTTACTTTGAGACTAGATGGCACTGTGTGTAATGTCCGATATATTTTTGTATTATTATTATACTTGCCAAAGGGTATTTGCCAACTAACAACTAGTGATGGCACACACTACCAGCAGGGTGTATGAACGGTCGCCCCGTTGATAGCGTTCTGTGGTCCTAATGGGAAGCGAGGCGGGTACGTTACGCTACTTCTATGCCGATTGCACTAGATTACTATATTAAGTACACGCAGAAAATTCAAGAAACTAACTTCAGAGTTGGGTACTTCAGCAAGACTGGGAGCGCACGCTGGATCTTCATTTGGCTCGGCTTTGATATGGACTTGGCCAATACACAAATCCTTGCTTGAGTGGCTATAATTGTAATGCTCTACTGAACTCTCTTGTGTTCTGGAAATTTTCTTCCGGGGAGTAGCACTTTCAGTCATGTCACAACCTAAATCTTCTGTTTTGACCGAGTCACACTGCAATGACATAATGCTACAAATTAATGTATCAGCATGTTATAGTTACAATCAAACTTTATGGCGGATGCGAACATAGGCACAAGTCGCGTCGCAGTAACCATTTTTAGGTGTAGTGGGAGCGAGGGGTATATTACTCTACCTCCGCAAGCACGCTTATAGCGTTTTGTTCCGATCCGCCATAAAGTTTGACGCGAACTATACTTGAGATGATAACTTGTTTATGCATTATAAGGCATTATCACTAAAATAACATATATTTTTGTAAAATAGAATTATAAAAGTAAATTAATTTAATGAATATTTATTGCCGTTTCGACTGTAAAATATTTAACACTAATCTTTACACCAAAGCATCGCTTGTTTTATGAGAAGAAATTTTCCAATTTCCTTTTATACAACAAGTAAATGTGCATGAATGTATATAAAATCAATTTAATCATGACCTAACAATCGACTGACCAACTGGACGAGTGGTTAGATACCCTCTGCGGAGCCAAGGACCGCAGGGTTGATTCCCATCAGGGACAAATATTTGTGTGCACGAACATGTCCATTTGTTTCATGTCTGGGTGTAAAATTTCTATATATGTAGGTACATATCATAAAGAATAATTAAGTATGTATATCAGTTGTATGTTACCCATAATACAAGTTTTGCTTGGTTTAGGACTAGTTGGGACTGTGTGCGATGTCCCAGTTATTATTAATAATAATAATAATAACACACACAATCACAACAACGTCTAGGTCCCAAACTAAGCATTAGCTTGAATTTTGGGTACCAAGCGAAGACACCACATACATATAACTACGAAGACCCGGTGTCAGTATTAATATTCATCATATAAATACTGACCCGACCTAGGATTCGAACCCGGGACGTCCAGCTTCGCAGGCAGGGTCGCTGCTAGGCTAAGCGGTCGTCATTATAGAAATTGTTGCATTGGATAATAATCCAATGCAACAATTTCGAGATACTTTAATTGGATATAACTATAACAGTCAAAGTTAGAATGTGTATGTATGTGAAAGTATTTGTGAGATTATCCTTAAAATAATAATTTTTATTTTGAATCTGTATTTGACATTTACACTATAGTAAGAAGAAATAAATATTTAATAATTGTTAGCAAAAAATATTATCAAACTGCATATTGTAAATTATTTATGGCACCTGGTCTACTATCTTTTAAATGTTTTCTTGCTACATAGCGCTGCTCTCTAGATTTATTTTGCAATAAAACGGTGCCATACCACTACATTACTATATAAGACAATGTGCCAAATGTAATTGACCCAAACTATTATTACACGGTTATAAGTTGCCCTGAAATAAAACATGTCACTGGAAAGATCATCTTTTTTGAAAATTGTTAGTACAATATGATGTTATTAAGAAAGTGGCGTTTTTGAGATATATAATAAAACTTATACATGTGGCGCCATCTCTATATTGTAGACAGTTGCATTTGAATGTTGTTTAAATCAATACATATTTTTCTGAAATGACACACAATATGTGTTTGACAGGTTATAATTTTTGTTAAAACTTGATTACGGTTCATTCAAGACACAGACCAGTCAACCTATAGACCACGCTTTAATAAACGTCAGTACAAAAACGAAATCGCCAAAAAGTGGCGGGGTGCGGGGAGAGGTCGGCTAGTTTTCATTGGCTCGTTCAAAACTGACAATTTAATGGCTTCCGACGTGCTTCCAACTGACGGCTCACTAGCGACGTAGTTATGTAGTGTCACTACATAGCCTTGGCGAATGCTACTCCCTGTCAAAGCGTGGTCTATATGGTTGACTTGTCTGTGATTCAAGACAACTCTAGTGAAAACACTATCTGTTGTAAAGGATATTAACTAGTTAGATAGTTAGCGCCATCTATGGTGAAGCATAGCAACTAATTCAATTTAAGTTTATTTCACTGCATACATTGGATGGTTTATATACTCCATTGGAACTTCACAACTTTTTTTCAGAGTTTATCTAACCCTGCTGCAAACAAAATCACAAAATCGAAAGTGAAGGTATTTTCGCGTAACTTTATTTTGAGGGGCAGTTTTTTTTATTTTTAAACAAAAAATAGTGTCAAACACTAATAAACTTTGTTGTTTGGATATATAAAAAAATAAGAATACAGCAACTTACCTCCGGCACACCCGAGTCAAGAAGGTGAGGTTGCTGCAAAATTGTTCCTAAATGCAGGTCTTTATTGTCATTTTCTATCTTGATTTCCTTGTCAGCCATTTCCCCAAAAACCTGTTCATAAATTATGTTTGAACTGAACCATGACTGTGTTAACCTTTGTCAATACATAAAACATTACAACTGGTATATAATCCAATGAATTAATCTTAAAATTAAGCACGTTGAAAGCCATTAAATTGTCAACTTTGAATGAGCCAATGAAAACTAGCCGACCTCTACCCGCACCCCGCCACTTTTTGGCGATTTCGTTTTCGTACTGACGTTTATTAAAGCGTGGTCTATAGATTGACTGGTCTGTGGTTAGGTATCACCAATGGACATCATTGCGTAAATAAAATATATGGTTACATTTTCATAACAAATTGTTTCATCTACAGTGTTATTTTATAACGTTTAGTTGCCTTCTTAACGCTATAGTAAACGTACGCGCCCGAGGCCTTGAAACAGAATGGGGCGGCGGCCATGAATGGTGACTAGAGTTATTGATTTTTTCGGGAAAGGTTTGTATAGTCATATGTCAATATTTTTCTATAGAATAATACTAAAAGGAAACAAGACGGCTATCGATTTTCTACCAAAGGTCATTATATTAAAATTTGGCTGGTCATTAAAACCTCATCCTGTATGCATTCCAACCAGACTTTGTGTTAGCCCTGGCCGAACAATTTAATACAGTCAATTGACCAATCAAAAGAACTAGATTGTCTTTGCTCCGTTCAGAATTCAAAGTTTAAGGTAGTAAATTGGCAAATAACAGTTTCTACACTAAGAAACGCTCATAAGCTCGGTTAAGTCATAAAATCAAGCAAAATAACATTTATTATTTTTATAAACAAAATATTGATAAATAATAGGTACAGTTACAATCAAACTTTATGATAGATCCGAAAGTAGGCACAAGTTGTGTCACAATAAGAGTTTTCGGTGTGTAGCGAGATGCAATGGAGCGAGGGATATATGACTGTACCCACTTACAGCGTCATATTCAGATCTGCCATAAAGTTTGATGCAATCTGTACTTACGTATGAATTGTGATTTCTGCGTTTTTATACATGGAAGGTGAGTATGTTTAGTGTTTTAGATCTGCTTTACAAAGTTGGAATAGGACTTCAACATCATAGTAAACTGAAAACAGTAAATTATGCTAAGAGACAGTATTTAACAAAAAAAAATACCATGAGAAAATCACTAATATGCCGAAAACTAGCTAAAATAAAAAAATCATTAAATATTTAAAATTAATTTTAAACACGAACAATAACTTACAAAGCCGCCAATCCGTAAAAAGAACATTATAATAACGAGATAACCCTATAACAAATAAACGAAATATTGAAAACACTATGTTTACATACTGCAATTTAAATTAAAAGCATGAATTTCCTAACCTAATTTTAGTACCTAACGGGTAAAAATTAGATTTTAATGTTCCTAGTGGATTGGAACAGTAGTCAGGGTGCCCATATATTCGGTTTTTACTGTATTTTTTTATTTTACTCAAGTTTTAGGGATTACCTTAAGTTATTTCTATCCAATTTGTTTTTTTAATGAAAATGTTTCCTCTCCATAAAAATATTCATAAACTTATGGATATAACTCCACTCAAGACATACAATAAATTTATTACTTAATCATAAAGGTTATTCCCTCTTTATAAAGCTGAGTCTGTGTTTCCATTAAATGGTCGAAGCTTAGTGGTCAGAGACACCGGCTGCGGATTCAAAGGTCATGGGCTCGATCAAAACAAAGTCTTCTCAAAATTTAGGCTCACCGCTCATTGTGACATTTTGTTGCCCACTTGTAAGTCACCAGGCAACAAAACGCGCTTATTTTTGAAGTGGATTTCATACAGGTTGTTATAATTTGTGGTCTTGAAATATGCATAAGAAAAATTAAATGAAAAAAACGTTACTGTGTGCATCCCATATATACTGAAAGATTGTATAAAGGAAAACTTTACAGCGTATATTCTGAATTGCGTCAGTATCCTACAAAGTTCTTTAATTATTTTCATAAGTCAATAAAGAGTTTTGATGACTTTTGGTTAATCATTTGGCAGCAGGCATTTGGTTTATCAACATCCGAATATTCATTTAATTTTTTTTCATATAACGCTGGTCTCTTCTGTACCTCCTCTATTAAAAAATCATTGTCAATTCAATATCTTCCTCTTGTAGAGAAACCGCTATCGTAACAATAAAAACTTTACAATGCAACACACATCTACTTGATGCACGTCCGCTGGCCGAGTGACAAAAAGTTGCCCAGTGAGCGCACTTTCATATAAATGTACAGGTCGGGTGACAGCCACGTCACCTAGTGTCACCGGGCCGCTGGAACTATTTGTCACCATAATTTTACGTCACCACAGTCAGCGCACGCCTTTAAAACTTCATAGCACTCGACTTGATAATAAACAGTCACAATGAGCAGCGGCCCTTAGTACATATCAGTTGTCTAGTACACATAGTACAGGCTGTCTTAAGTCTACGTAAATATTTAGTTAATAGTTTGCGTAGAAAACGGTCATCTGCTTTGCAAAAATAATAAAACTAACAATTAGGCTTGAGGATTCACTGTGCGCTGGGCACTCGTCTTCTTTGATTTGGACCTCTCCCTGTTCGGCATCCAGTCCCTCGTTGGAGAGTTCACAGATATACAACGGTACTGACCATTCTCGTACTTCCGCAGAACCGACAGCATCGCTGGCTACCACTTCCATGTTGTGGAAGTTACGTAGCTGGGAAGCACTCGGATAGTTTAGTATTTACAGTGAAGGCCGAGATACTACGAGGCCGAGACTATGGCTACTTCTTAATATTAATTAGCGTTTTCTGCATCAATTTCACCAAACTATGTGCCAATTTCCAAATCAGTCCAAATAAATTGTCTGCAGTCGATTGATGACTGTTGAAAGAAAACCAATGACTAGGGATTAACGATATATCGAAATTTCGATATTATAGGCATGACAATATCGATATTAATATCGAAGTCCGTCTTAACGTATCGGACATCGATATTTTGTACCACGTTTTGTAAATACGTCTTGCATTCATAAATGGGATCTGATCATTGGCGTATTTACGCATAAATTAAGTTAAAAACATTCGGCAAGAAGACCTACGCTGCAATTGGAACATTATAGATTTCTATTTAATAGGTACTCAGTAAAATAGCAAAGTATTTAAAGCACCAAAGCACCTATGCTGATCATATTTTACGTAACTAGATCTGTTCAAATATGGCATTTTTAGGGTTGCGAATCTTAAAAGGAGCTGAAAAAGTGGGTGTTGGACTCGCACGGAGAGGGTCACGTCACCTAGTGTGTTTTATTAACCATAAATTTAGATTATAAGTTGAATCCGACTACTTCATGTAAATAACCTACCGTAGTAAAAACTAGGCAAATTGAACTTATTAGTTCTCAGTAAAATTAAGCAATACATTTTACATATATGTATTTTCTTTTCATTAATATTTCCCGTTTTCTGTGGGAATGAAAAGAACTTCTAAATTATGAGTGAGGCAACATACCTATTCCGAATTTTTCGATTTAATTTTAGGCTTAGTAGTTTTTGAAATTCAGGGGGCGATGGCATATTATCATATATTTTCTTTAATATCTACTAAATTATAATAAAAATTTTAAAAAAATATCTATATCTCATAACGAGCACTTTCATTTGATATGAAAAATGACGCACTTGAGGATTTTATTAAATTGATAGTTTAATTTGTTCATTGTTTAGTTTTTTTTTTGGAAAATATAAATAAAGCTCTATATTAGGTATTTTTTTCAATTTTTTTAAACACTACACTTTCGGTGATAAGGGGAGATAATCAGTTTTCTTCAATATCTTTGAAACTATGAATATTAAAATTATAAAAAAAATATGCATGTTCTTTTTATAATAAGCACTTTCATTTGATATGTGACTATAAGCCCCTAAAAAGTATTTTTTATATTTTCTACTTTGCTCCCCAAAATGGAAATCTATCATTTACGCTATACGTTTGTTATTGGGTCAACAAACTCTGTACATGTATCTAATTTCAACTTTTGTATCTAGTAGATCCGGAGGAAGTAGGCTGTGACAGATGCTAGATGGACAGACAGATAGATACCAGAATGACCCGATACGGATTCCTTTTTCATTTTTGATGTACGGGACCCTAAAAACATCTGTGCTAAAAGCGAACCCCTATAGGACCACTTCGTTGTCCATCTGTATGTCTATTGGTCTGTCTAGACTTTTTTTCTCCGGAACGCGTGGAGGTATCAAGTTGAAATTAGTATTAAACACTTAGGTCTACAATCCGTTAGAGCTAGCTGTGTTTATATGAACTAGTGTTCGCCGGCGGTCGAAGTTCCACCGTACTCACTTTTTTGAAACCAACAATAATAAATAGGTAAGTAAGTCAATACAAACTGCATCAAATGACAGATTATTAAATTCCTATGGTTGACAGTATTTGTGACACATATTAGGCATAAATAGATTTTAGCTTTTGGCACTTCTTTTCCATATAAATTTTACATTTGCCAAACCTCATACTCCTCCATACCCACAATATGCTTTATAAGGGGTAAAAAGTTTTCTCTTCACATAATAATATATAAATTATCAAATCAATTGCTTTGAGTCCCTGTCAAAGTATCAGATTTATCAAAAATGTAAATATGCAGTTTTTTTCCTGAAAATCGAGCTCATGAATCCTTTGAACACTTTTCCCTATTTTCCATAGTTTACAATTTAGCCTTACAGTCCCTCTCTCAAAAACTGTGTATGTATTGTAGCTTTCTGCACTCCCACTGTATCTTGCTTTACTCCCACTGTATTTTACTTTAACAATGCCAAATCCGATACTCTTCCGTACGTACTTGAATTAGTGGTACAAAGTTTTCTCTATACATATAAATATATTGACTATCAAATCAAGTGGTATGATTCCCTGTTCAAGTAACAAATTTTTAATAATAAACTTTTCCTTCACTTATTTATATAAAGAACATTAATTATATCGGACGTTTTTATGAATTTTCTGTATTAAGATCGTAGAACGCACCTTGCATGTATAGCACTAATATTAGGCTTTTAAGTTCAATGTAAAATATGCCCCTCCCCCCAGCCCCCAGTCTTGAATTCTGAATACTCCACTGGATCTAGTGTTGAGAAACCATTAAAGGGAGTCCATTTGAATACAAATTTTATTGTTAAACGAGACTTTACTCTAAAAAACATGTGAAATATTTATTTTCCCGCTCTATTTTTTCATGTCCGGTAGGCATTTTACAATCATTTTTTTAATATCAATATATATCGATATTATCAGCTTAGAACGGTCGATATATCAAACATCGATATTTGCCAAATTTCTATATTTTTAAGAATATAAATATTGATATTACCACTGCATACCTATTACACATTTTTGCATCCCAATCAATGACACCCAATGGACACCCATGGTAACACCTTGTCGATGAGTTGACAATCAATCTATGTTGACGTTGACAATGCTTTCAACACCTATCAATCTACCACAGTATAAATAAGAAGAACAAGTACTGATCAATGTGTCAGTTTCAATTAAATTGTATGAAAATAGCATGGAACTAATATGTACTACGTACAACTGGAATGAGCTCTACGAAGAAATTTCGAGGTCCTAGAAATTTGACCTTGAAAACGAATTAAAAAGATAAAAGTAACAAGGACGTTAGTGGGTGCCATATTGTCTCATTCTGATTAGGGTGACAAAGTTACGTAGGATAAATAAGACCATAACAGGAATTTTTTAATTTTCGACTTACATCGAACAAAACTCTCTAAGCCTATCTTAACCCGTGACACTGAAGTAAACTTTTTTTACATGAGTATAAAGATTTCTGTATGTCCGTGTCAATAACCTATTCGTAATTTAGTAAATTAGAACCTTTAATTCGAACATTTGTCAAAATTGGTTTAGCAGATTTCAAATTAAAACGCTACAAACATACATCAGTATAAATATGGAGTAAAAAAACATACATGAATGATGGGAATCAATTTACATTCATTATTAACAAATAACTTTAATATTTATAAGGGATCATAAAACACGAACGTAAGCACTGAAAATGAGGTCACGCGTGGCCACCGCGTAGTACAACTTGAGATAGCATCAACAATACTGATTGGTAATGTACAAAATACTGTTAAATCATCAAATTGACAAAAAATAAAATAAACGGCAGTAGCCCGACTCCTATCCACCTCGATAGAAAAGTAGAAGCAATCAAACAGAAGTTCAAGAGAGCTAGTCACTAAAAGCTGGCAACCCGCAGAAAATATGATCAATCGACGGAGGCTTCTCACCTAAGAAATAAATTGTGAAGCAGTTAGTAACTCTAAAAATCAAAGCTTCAAATATCGATATCTCAATCACCTTAGTAAATTAGCTGCATGCTCCCTTTATGTATAATACCCTTTTGAAAACAAATCTTGATTACAGAAATAAAGCTACCTAGAATGTGATTCATAATTGGATGGCTGACCGCCTTTATTTACAAAATAGTTAAATCCCACAGAAGTAAAGATCCAAGCGCGACAATTTGCGTAGGTACTTTTGCACGCCGAAGCCCTCAGAACTATCACTCAGAAAATATCCGTTGAAACGATCCCAATGAGCCTAAACACCGTTATTAAAAAGGTCAAGGATTCTATAGATATATATGTTTGAAATATATTTCTCATATATATTGTCGCACTTCACCGCCTTGAGCGCACGTGGGAACTTGAAAACATAAGTTCGTACAGGCAACCAAGCTCCTTTCTTTCCCGAAAAAACCCAACAATCTCAAAAATTCCCAATCATTCGGCGGATAAAATGGATTTAAAAGACTCTAGGTACCGAAACATTATTTCTAGGGCCGAAATGTCTTAAAATTCAACGCTGGTGTGAGACCTAAGGATCTCAAATATTAATATGATGGCCTCCTTCCTTTCGATTGGCACCAGAGATACGGACAGATTCAATACATCATCAAAATCACACACACAAGTCTCACAAATGCATATATGACGTCCAATTCATTACCCGTATGGTGTCAGATCTGTAACTAGAATGACGTCAGATATTATAACTAAATTATTTTCGTACTTTAACGAAAAACGTTTCTCTTTAAAACAATACATAGGTTTCCATCTTTCATATTCATTGAAATATCTGGCAACCTATTATTTCGGCCACATCATAGGCAAAAGAGGGCAAAAGGCAACTACCAAAGTATTATTATTAACTAATCTAAACATTATGGACACCTTAGTATTATGACGTCAAAAACTTCAACTTTGACAAATGTCAAAATTCCCCAAATTCTCGTTTCAGTTGCCAGCATAAAACCATAAATTAAGACTTTTGTTTTAAATATTAATAAAAATTTTAACAAATATGAAATATACCATAACAAGCTTTAAAAATACTATTATCATCCGCATACCAATATATATTAAAAACCAGAAGTCACAAAAAATAGAGTGTAAAATAGTGTATTACTATCTATTTCTATAAATATATATTAATAATTTAGGTCTAAAAAAATAAGTTTCCTAGAAAAAAATCTACAGATTTCGCTCTTCTCGCAATTATCGGAGGAAATTGAACAAAATTGTACGACAAAAAATTTTCAAAGAAAGATATGGGCCAATTTTCGATGTGCTACCATACTTAGCCACGCAAGCTCTTGCATTTTTTTGACGCTAGTGTTTTCGTCTACCTTTATAACTTCTTGAAATAAGGCCGAATCTTACTTTCTAGGGTAGCTAATCTGATAATCATTAAATGAAAAGGGCACATGCTCAAGTCAGGGTTTTCGACCGTTTTTAAAATTTTATTTTTCAAACTTGTAGACAATCTACCAGTCTCGGAAGGTTTTTTATTTTTTCGATATTAATTCTTCCGTTTTTGAAACAATCAACTTTTTGTCCGAAAAATAGGGAACTTTCGACTTTTTCACCGTTTTCGATTTTCCGATAAAGTTACGAACCGATTTTAGAAAATTTAGTATCTTACAATGCTCCGAAAGCTCTTGATTTTTTTGCCATCACTATCTTTTGTCTATCATCATAAATATTGGAAATATAGGCAAATGTATTAGACTCCTACACGAAAACGATCTAATAAACATATTCATTGTTACAAAAAGTTTTTATAAAGATAATGATTAAGTATGAGTCATCGTTTATTCTGACAAGCGGAAATATGTACTATGTATTTATGTAATATATAATATGTATGTAATATGTATTTATGTATTTGATATTGTGAACAAGATGAAAATAAATCAAAGTTACCAGCCGATTTTGTTATCTTTTATTGTAATAATTACTGTACTTACTCGAGATTGAACAAAATCTGTACCTACGTTATGGAGAAAAATTGACCTCATTTTCGGTTTCAACACACTAAAAAACATTAACAGTAGATGATATTATCAAATCAAAATTCGAAAAAAAAATATGTAGACCTGTGTTATATTAATATTTTGCTAATAGCTTGTCATCCTGCGTTGATGCTTTTTAGGTACGTTTCTTTTTCATTTATTATTAATTCTTGCTTAGTCAAGGGCTACTATAACTTTGCGTTAACGGATACCCAAATAAAGCTAAATTACGGTACCTAAATAATGTTTAAAAAGAAAAGAAAATAGATAGAAATAAAACTGCAAAAGAAAACAGAAATAAAGTTGTTTAGTAAAAACTCCGCAAAAACAAAGAATCGACTTTTTTGATTTGCTACAGCTTTAAATTAAAAGAACTGATTTCGATAATTCTTTCACAGTATCTACCCCATAAAGGTATATATACTAGCGTAAGAGAGGAACACAGTGTGCGAATGACATCCAGCTCTTTGCGGAAATCCTACATGCGAGAAAGAAATGCAAGAAAATCTGACATAAAACCTCTTTGAACACATTTAGTCTTCATTACTCACTTGTCAAAATAAGGTCCAGCTTTGTTTTCTATTTTGTGTTATAATCGTTTTGAATTCTACAAAAATTAATTCTTGTGATAAAAATGGTGTAGTGTTCAGTTTTAAATTGCACTGTAACATATGTTAATAATCCAAATAAAGAGACATTTCACCGGTAAGTACTGCCAATAACATATTGTTATCTTAATGCTTATTTTTATAAAAAGCGATCCTAAATTTATTTGGTTATACATCAGTAGTATACGGTAAATACTTTATTTTGTAAATAATTTGTTATTTTAAACAATTATGTGTACGATACAAAAATATTGTGTAAAATTACAATGTAGCAATTAAGCATAGGGATTGCACAAAATGTATCGATATGTCGATATTTTCAAATATAAATATTTTGTAAATTTGATATTACCTAATTGCACCTGTTCCACTGGAATGATGTCGTTAACTGTTTTTAAACATATTGTGAGGTTTATTTAGCCTGGCAGCACATTGTAAGGGAAAGTATGACATCTATACATATATCCTACAGATAGGGTATATATGTAAATACAAGACTTTTTCAAATGAAAATATAAGATATATACACAATTAATTTTAATCGTTATTTATTTATGATTTAAAAACTGATGCTCTATTTAATTTTAATCGTTATTTATTTATGATTTAAAGTCTGACGTTCTATCTGTTCTCTGATTATGAACGTCGTAAATAATTTAACTTTGAATGACAAAACTACTGTATACAATAGTTTAACCTCATTTTCCTCCAAGAAACTGCGGTGTTAAAAAATGCTTCCTGATAATGATGACTATTTCATAATATCCAGGTTTCCTGTAAACACGGAAAAATGTTAAATAGAACAGGTGGGACTCCTCGAAAACATTCTTTGGTTTACAGTAGACATTTTACGGATAACTGTTTTGTCTAACTAAATCACCGACGACTTTTGAAGAAAGGATCTATACTTACTGAATTTGTGCCGTTAGGGGTTTCTTTTTTTTTCATATGTGCTTACTAAGTAGGTATATTAAGTTATATACTAATAATACTTAATATCTAAAGTCAGAGCATTTATGCCAACTGTAATTTCTGTACAGGTCAATCTGAAGACCAAGCGATCGGTGTCAGCGTACGTTTACCGGGATATATCACTAGGACCTTCAACTTTAGAGCCTAAACCTTTATTTCAGCACTAATATAAAATGGATTTGAAGAAAAAGTCCATCACAGTGAAAACATCAATTTTAGGCAAATTATCACATTGTCTTTTACAAAAACTTGTTTTTTTATTTTTAAATAAAACTTAATTACCTATTACATAAAGAAACAAAAAATATTATAGACTAGTCCAAGGCATCCAAGGCATAATTTGTGGTGTAGTGAGACGACGCGACACTCAATCGAGTAGACAATGTGACGTCATGGGCAGTAAGAATCCACCAATCAAACCACACGAAAATACATAATAATAATAATAATAACGTGCACATTACAACGTCGTGGCCCCAAACTAAGCATTAGCTTGTGTTTTGGGTACCAAGCGAAGACACCACATACATATAACAACCAAGACCCGGTACCAGTATCGATATTCATCATATAAATACTGACCCGACCTAGGATTCGAACCCATACCTCCAGCTTCGTAGGCAGGGTCGCTACCCACTAGGCTAAGCGGTCGTCAAATTAATAAATATCAATAATTTATTTCTCAGTCATTTATTGACGAATTTAAAAAAAAAATCGAGTTAAATTGTATATTTTGAACATCATGAACTTCTCCATTGTAAATGTTTTTGTTTTATACATTCTCATTTTTTTGTTTACAAAGAGTTAAAATTTTGTTGTTATGCGTTGCAACGTGACGTATTGTCATTAAAAATAAAAATCGTTTATTTATATTGTTTTATTTAATACTTGGCTTGTATTCAACTAAATATTAAAATTTCCATAATGATGTTAACGCTTTCTTTACTTCTGCAATTTTTTTATTATCAACTGTTAACAAAAAAAAATATTTATTGGTGTAAAGGAAATGGCATTTGAATTGACTGATTGATGATTTGTCATTTTAAAAAACTAAAAGTTAGGAAAAGTAACTCAAAACAAAAATTATGTAGTATAGCATATTCAAAATAATAAATAGGATTGCCGATTTCGACTTATGATAACGCGGTAATTTCAACGACACATTATCATGAAAGTACTACGTGCTATCGATAATATAAAAAACACCCATGCACATCACTAAAACTGGCTTAACCACATGTGAATTTTGCACACATACTCATTTCCGTTTCGGTCATGCGATGTTTAGATGTCAGTTGGTCTCCTACGC